>CM057835.1:3352500-3657500 GCA_030068075.1 Paguma larvata
TATAACACACATTCGGATCGCAGAGCTTTCAGACAGTCTCAACTGATAGACAGACACATCGAGCTGCTTTTCCTGCTTCAGTTTTTACTCCTCCTCCTCTCGCCAACGTCACCCTGACAATTACAAATAGGTCTCTCACAAACCATACCTGTCAATCTTTTTAATTGCTTTGTTTTCTTTTTTTTTCTTTCCGGAGCTAAACAATATGACAAAAAAAGAAAAAAAAAAAGAAAGAAAAAGAAATCTTAATACGGCATAACATACAAGATTGCACATTGGAAAAAGACACTGAAGGGTTTGTTATTGTAATCCACTGGCTGATACCGGGTAAAACCTATGTGTTACAAGCCAAGTTGTAGACACTAGTTCCTGCAGATTTTAAAACCTGTAAGTTCACCCCCCCCACCCCTTTGATCATTCAAACACACGCACCCACGTGGACACAAACTATCCTTGGATGAGAATTTCCAACATTTGAGATAAAAATACCTGTGTCACTTTTGCAGTCTTAGTTTGGGGGTTAGATTTGATTGGGGAGGGGCACTGCGTGGCTTTATTATTTTGGGAATTCTAGGCCAAGTGTAAAACAAGAGTGGTTTTTTTTTTTATTAAAATGTATACCTTTAATAAAAATTTAAAGACGGACTCAGCTCGTCATACAAAAAATGTGGAAGATATTCAATTTGGTCCCTCTATGAAAAGTGAATTGATTATTTGGTCAATACAGACAATTAGGGAGAAAATTGACATGATGAAACGCCAGATCCTTCTAGCTAGGTTATAAAATGAGGTCTTCATACATAATTGCAATGTCTCCAATTCAATTAAGTCCTTCGGCATCCCCACCTAGAAGTTTAAAATGCTCATGTGCTCTGGGAATTTGGCCCTCTAGTTTCCAATTTTTGTGTTCTTTCCCACTGGGAAACCTGTAACAGCCTTGTAGAGGCTACTTAAAACATTCATGGAAAAACACGAAATCTAGGCCAAAATAAATAAAATGGCTTAGTTCGTGCAACTTGCATGGGACAGGCTGAGGGCAGAAGGCGCAGGCAAGGCGTTCCGGGGACGGGGGGCCAGGAGCCTGGGGCGTAGGGTGCTCTGGGCGCCCCCGCCCTGCGTTGGGTGCCTGCGCGCGTGCACTGGCGGCGGGGGCTCTCCGCGCGGCTCGGGGGCCCCCCGGCCGTGCCCCGCCGCCCCGGCCGCGCTCGGGGTTGATTCGTACCACCTTGCAAGGAAGTGAACGCTTCGCACGGGAAGGGGAGGTGCCTGCGCCGGCCGCCGGGCGCCGCGCCGCTCCGAGGACGCCCGGGGCAGCCGCCGACTCGGGGCCGCGGCGATCGCGGGACGCGCGGCTCCCCTCGCCGCCCCCCTCACCCTTTTAGAGGAGTCAAATCCGGCTTTTAGAGCGTGGGGAGGGTGGGGATATCCGGTGCCTCCCGGACGCCGGGAGAAAGGGGGAGGGCGGAGAGGATCCTTGGCCAGTCTGCGCCGAGCAGATTCAAACCAAAACAAAAAGATTAAAGGAGCAGCGGCCGGGGTGGCAGCGATCCCCAGGCCGGGACTCCGGGGGTGGCGCGTCCGGGAACTGCGGGGGCTGCGCGGACCGCCGGCGCTGCGCCCGGCGGGGAGGAGGGGGGGGAAGCGGGAGCTAGTCGTAGTGGGGAGGGGGGAGGGAGTCGAGGGGAGCACGCGGGCCGGAGGAGGGGCGGACCCGCCTGCTCCGCCCGCCCGCGCCGAGCCAAGCCGAGCCGAGCGGCCCGGGCTGGGCGCGACCCCGGCCCGCGGCGGCGCAGAAAGCGGGCAGAGGCTCGGGCTATGCTGCGGCTGGCTCCCGCCGGGGCCCGGACCATCGTGGACATGTCGTACGCCCGCCACTTCCTGGACTTCCAGGGCTCCAACATCCCCCGCGCCATGCAGAAGCTGGTGGCGACCCGTCTGAGCCCCAACTTCCGCGAGGCCGTCACCCTGTGCCGGGACTGCCCGGTGCCACTCCCCGGGGACGGAGACCTCCTCGTCCGGAACCGGTGAGCCCGGCGCGCACCCCCCCACCCCCCGTCCTGGCCCGGCCCCGGCCCGCGCTGCGCCGCTCCCGGCTGTCCCGGGCCGGCCCGCGTCCCCACACTCCGGCGAGCGCTCGGGCGCGCAGCCTGACTTTGCGAGATCCCGGGAAGTTGAACCCGCCGCCATCTGGCGAAGGCGAACGTAACGCGACTGTTGCCGGTGTGAATCTCCGATGCCACGGAACGTCCTCACAACTGAGGGTTATTTTAATTTGGGATTCCCCTCCCCTCCCCCAGCCCTCCCTCCTCCCCCTCCCGCGCCCGAAATAAAACCGACGGGACCCAGAAGGGGAGGCTCCCCGCCCGGCCCACCCGCGCGCGCCCGCGACTCCTGCGTTCCCATAATCTTTAGTGTGGACCAGGAACAGGCTGGACACAAACTGCGACGTTTGGGTAACGTGCTTTGAAGGAAGGAGGCCGAGGACCCGACCGGCTTTTCCCGTGCGCTCCAGGTTGGCAGCCGCCTCGCAATGGCGGAGCCTGTCGTTGGGTGTGTTGGTGTGCACCTCGCCGGTGTCGTCTGCGTGTTGTCAGTGCTGTGTGGCTGTTGTCTGTGCCCCAGAGCCTACCGGCAGGCGCGTACCGCGTCCGGGGGTGCTGGGCCGGGGCTGGGGTGGGGGCAAGGCTGCATTTGCCCGCACGTTTTGCAAACCTTTGGGTGGCACCCGAGTGGTCGCCCTGCCTTCCGATCGCCTCTTCCACCTCCACACTCCCTACCTTAATGCGTTTCCAGCTCAGTAATCTCTAGTAACTGGTGAGGCGCGGGAAGGAAAGGGACCTGACTCTGTGGGAGCCGTGCCCTTCGGTCTCCGTTCGGTGGGTCTCCTCGCCTCCTGATCTGCAGCCGGGGCATTCCCCATTCCTCTGTCCCCTAGGCTACAGCACGACTCGCTCGCCCGCTCAGTCCCGTCTGAGGGCTATAATGTTGCGTGTTTCAGGTTGGATATGCCTTGGAAGGAAGGAGTAAGTTTTGACTGCGACTGTGTTGTACATTGTGCCCTGGAAAGTCCTGTAAGTCACCTGCAAGGAGTGGAGGACAGAGTGCACCCCACCTACGTGGCCTGCTGTCACGTTCAGTCCGTTCATTTGAGAGATTCCTATCAGCCTTCCAAGGACTGCAAGATTGAGTAATTCTGGTCATGATATCAAACTTTTGGAAACCTGTTGGCAGTGTAAAAATTGAGGGAGCCAAGGGTGGGGTTGAGTCGACGCTGGCTCTCGAGGGGCTGGCGTGCGGAGAGTGCCTGAAAAGGTGGGGGGGGTGTGTGCTTCTAAAAGTTTTCCTCGGCGGAAACAAGACTGCAGAGGATTTCTTACGGGATAAGGTGCTATAGCTATGGAGATAAGGCTACGCGTCCCCCCAAGTTAAAAAGAAGGAACGCACGCCGAGCACACCAGACACACGCGTGACTTGCTAGAAGTTGAGACGCGAGCAGGCTGAAAAGCCTCCAGGCTTTAACACGCAAAAAGTTCTCCCACGGGCTGTCTTCTTCTTTTCTTGTAATTTTTCTGATCAGGTACACTGGCGACGGCGAGCACTGATGTAAAACACACACCACCGCTGGAATAAAATCCATCTTAGAAACCGGGCGTGAAATGGGGAGGGGGCGACTGAGCGGAGCGGGCAGGGGAAGGTGTGAAGTTAGGGCGCTACCCGAGCGGCGGAGGGGGACCACCCGCCCGCGCTGTCGGAGCAGCCTGCTCCCGCCCGGCCGCGCCGCGCCGCCCGGCCTCTCCACCTGCGCGGTGCCCCAGCCCCCTGGCTCGTCCTCCCCTCCCCCGGCTCCTCTCCGCGCTCGCTCACCGCCCCCCTTCGCTTCCTCCTTCCGCGCCCGCCGGGGCCCGGGCACCCCCTGCGCCGGCTCACCGGGGATGGTCCCTGAATTCGGTGGTCAGGGAGCCGGAGCGCCGGCTCCCACGTTCGGAGCTCGTCGGGTTGGATTGTGTTAGGATCTGTGCCTCTCTATTCCCTTCACATATGCCAAGAGCCCGGTAGACATAAGTAGTACGCTTATGTGTACAACTTGACCTCTAACTTCTCCCTCGAAGCCCACATCAGAAAGAGAATGGGGCCAGTTTTCTGCCTGTTGGGAGGGGGTGAATCTTTGCATCCCCTTTCCCTACTCTGTGGAAGATCTACTCCTAACCCCAAACTGTAAGAAGATCCTTTACACTCGCAAGGAGTGTGTGTGTGGTGGCGGTGGGGGGGGGTATTTTACAGATTTTTTTTTTTTTTTAGGAATAGACTGCAGGGCTATTCACCGCAGGTTAGTTCCTTTTAATCCCAGACCAGGTCTTCCCCCAGAGCAGTGTTAATTGCCTAAAAATTTTAAGCAAGCACTTTTCATTTTTATCATAATAAAAATCTCCTCTGGAATGAATGAATGGCTTAAGAGTACATTCACTTGTTCAGAAAGCTGTTTGGGAATTTTCACTGTGCCCCGCCTGACTTTTCCTTTCAGTTGGATATTTGCACATCTCATTCCCTCTTCACAGAAAATCTGAATTCTTTTTTCACAGAGAGGGAAGTGCTTTTCAGCCAGAGGTGGGTTTAGGATAATCCAGTTTATTCCATTTAGGAAAGGTGTGAAAGGGGAGCCCAGAATCCCTGCAGAATGTGTAATTGATGTCCCTTTATCCGGTCCTCAGCCTTTCCTCCGTTGGAGGACAACTTCACAACCCCCTCTCAGTGCCCAGCCCTCAGGAAAGAGAAGGAAAGGGAGAAAGACACCCTCCGGTGAAGTCAGCTTGTGTGCTATTTTTAGCCCTTTTTCGAAGGATAGTGACACATTATTTCGTTTCCAAATATTTCTAACGATTTTCTGCTCAAGTGTAAGATAATGGAGCAAAGAGTTTGTAGTAATGGCAAAGAGCCTGTGGGGGATGGGGAAAGCGTTTTTGATAAACGGTTTGTTGCTCACGGGGAGGGTCACAGTATTTCTGCTGACTCTCCAGGCCGAGATTTTTTTTTTCTTTTCTTTCTTTTTCTTTCTTCTTCTTTTCTTTCTTTCTTTTTTTTTTTTTTTGGTCTTTTCTTTCCTTTTTCCCCCCTTCCTTTTCTTTCCTTCTCTTTTCTTTTCTTTCCCTTCTTCTCTTCCTTTCTTTTTAAGTAAGATCTGAATTGGACGATGTTGTTTGGCTCCCCGTGTTGAAGGCTCCGGACTGGAGCCTTCGCATTTTGTTTTTGTTCAAAGAAAAGCGCTTCCCTCCCTCTGCAGGACTGCCTGCTTCATAATAAACATGACGAAGGGGTTCAGCACTTTTTTGTATAAATAAACCGGAGACTCGCGAAGGGCATATATTTGGGGAAAGCCCTCACCGGCCCCATTCTTTGTCCTGGGGTTCCTCGATTTTAGTCTTCTGACTGGATCCTCCCGTCGGATTACTAGGACCCTGCCCTTATTAAGAGCATATATTTTAAATTAAGCGGGGTACAAGGGGAGTCTCGAAATGCACGCATTCCACCAAGCCTGTCTTTCCTTTCTTTCTCTCGCTTGCTTGCCCTTGCTGTCCCCTGCTGCCCGGCCCGGGCCCCCTTTCCCATCGCGCCCGCTGCTCTTGAACTTGTTTCTGGAGGAGCGGAAGGCGCGGGCTTCCGACCCTCAACGCAGCTCTCCCCAAAGCCCAGGTAAGGCTGAGGGCTCCTCCGCGCAGTGGCGGATCCCCACCTGCTGCGGCGGCCTCGCGGCGTCAAAGCTGGGGTCCCGGGGGGAGGCGGGGGCCCACTAGGGGCCCGGAGACCCTGGAGAGGGCGAGGTGCGCAGAGCCGAGCGTCGGGGAGCCGTCGCCACCAGCCCGAGAGACCCCTTCACCGACGACGTGAGGCAGGCAATTTAGAAGACGGCGGGGGGAGGGAACACGAAAAAAAAAACGGGGGTGCTTGCGAGGCCAAGGTCACGGTCCGGCCGCAGGCTGGCCCCAGGCGTGTGGCCTCTGCGCCCCAGCGCGCTGTGTGCTCGGGACTCCCGGAGAGCTCCACCGCCCCGGGCCCGAGCTCCGCGGCCTGCGCGGACCAGGCTTGCCCGCCGGGACCCCGCCCGGCCCGGGGACGCCGAGGTCACGGTCGCGGGCCTGGGCGGGCCTGGGCGGCCCCTCCTCCCCAGCGCCTGGCCGCTCGGCTCGGCCCCAGTCTGCTCCGGGAGCCGGAGTCCCTGGTCGCGCCTCTCCGCGGTGGCGGTGGAGAGCCGGGACGGGAGGGGGGGCAGGCAGCGGACGCCGGGCACTTCCGAGGGGAGACGGTTCCAGAAGGGCTTCTGGCGCCCAGCAGGCCGGCCCCGGGCGCACGCAGGGTGCCGCAGGGCACGCCCGGCCGGAGCTGCGTGCAACCTGGACGGGGCGCGTCGCGGGCCCCGCGAGTCTCCTGCCACCGCCCGGCCGCGCCCGGGCTCCACCACGAGGTTCGATTTGCTTCTTGGGGCAAAGCCCGCGTGGTGAACTTCGGCTGCCGCCGGTCCGCCGCGGCGCCCCAGC
Source organism: Paguma larvata (assembly GCA_030068075.1). NCBI lineage: Eukaryota > Metazoa > Chordata > Mammalia > Carnivora > Viverridae > Paguma > Paguma larvata. Next base: position 3,359,031 of record CM057835.1, read on the forward strand.
TCCCAGCAGAGCCCGCGCCGGCCTCCACCTGACCATCGCCCCCCACTCTGGCGCCTGCCTGTGCCCTCTCTCCTCCACGTTTCTCCCGCCTGCGCCCCGCTTGGTCTTGCCGTCTTTCCCCCTGGCAAGTGGCAAACCACAACTGGGGGCGAGGGACAGCGGGGGATGCCTTTTCCTCCAGCAGCACCCCCCACCACACCCAGGGCGTGCTCCTTAGAGGTGGGGAGGACCCGAGGGGCCAGCCGCCACAGGGGCGTCCCTCTCAGTCCAAGGAGGGGGTTCCCCGCAGAGAAAGGGCCTCTCCAGTTGGGACTGAGACAGGAGGGGTGAGGGGCACAGGAAGGGTTAATCCTGGGCGAAGAGACCGCGGGCTGGCGGCAGGGGCCTCAGTCCCCCACCCCTGGAGCAAGCCACCATCAGGTCCACCCCCGGACCCCTTCCTGGACTTTGCTTTCCAGCCTGCAGCAGGGGCACCGAGGCTAGACACTCCAGCTGGGCTCTGCCCTGGCTGCCTTGTGTGAAGTCCAGAGGCAGGCTCGGAGGAAGCTGGCCCCCCCTTTTTTTTTTAAAGACCAAACCTTGAGAATTAGGTAAATTTAAAGGAAAGATCAGGCCCCCACCCCCAACATAGAATGTAAGCATCTTGGTATTAAATCCCAGATGGAAAACCTGCACTTGGCAGTGTTGCGTTATCACTGATGGCTGTGGGATTCTGCAGTGAGTGGTTGAGGCTTTGTGACGTGCTGACTTCTGAAAGCAGCCTGCCAGGCCCCAAAGAAATTGTTTCCTGCTTTCTTATTTCTGCAGTATGCAGAGAGCTCTCAATAGCGGAGATACACAGGGCATGATCAGAAGGGAGCATTTATAAGTGCAAAGTGTTATCTATAATACGGTAGAAGTGGGTCCTTGCACAGGGCGGTTTTGGTTTATTAAGTTAAATTAACAGTGAATTATTTTAAAATGACCCACTTACCAGCTTTCCTTCTGCCACCAGATACCCCCATCTTTTCCTTTCATTACAGGTGGAAATGACATTTTTAGGGTCCTCCATTATGTGTGTAAGCCACCTCCTGACACTTTTTAGTGGACGGCTTTTTTTCCTTATGGGTCGGGATATTTTGGCTACGAGGTAGACGGAGATGAAAAACCGCTGGTAAAAATACCGGCCTCGCAATTAAATCGACTCTGCACACCAAAGTGAGACTAATCATCTGGTCTTAATCAAGTTAGTCTCTGCTTCTCGTTGAGGAAAAATATAGTGACGATTTGCTTTCCTTTTCATCTAAAAAGGACTGTAAAATGTTGAATGTTCCATAAAAATTTCTCCCCTTATGAGACGATTTTTGTTCAATTAATCAAGATGCGTATTTTCACGCTGGACATAGTTACATCAGAAGGAAAATTTGCTGCGGCCATCCGAACAGTGTTTTAAACAACCCTGCGGTAACGTGTAACAGCCAATGACCTTGCACTCTGCCTCGATCTTCAATAATATCATTGTCATTACTATTATTATCCGAAGTGTTAAATTGTTGCCAGAATCAATACAAGCCTCCTTCTCCGGATATATTTTATCTGACTGTTGTTTTTAACATCTTTGTTAAGAGTCCAGTTCATTTCCAACTCATAGCTGCGTGAAGTTTGCACAGAAGAGGGTTTCCTGACTTTTTTTTTTTTAATGCTGATTTCTCCTTTCGAAAGAAAGAAAAGGAAAATAAATAGCAGGCGAAATACAGAACTTGATGTTTAAAGTGGTGTGAATGCTTCCTCACCTGATTAACAAAAAATAAAATACACCAAAATTCTGACTGCAAAGCCCTGTCAAGCTGATACTTGTTTAAGTCTTTTTTTTTTTTTCAACTGACTATCAGGACGGATTTTTTTTTTTTTTTTTTTGGAATTCTACCAGGATAGATAGTTTAGCCACCCGTCCACAGTCAGCAGAAGTAGAGGAATTTTTCTAAGTGGTAGACCAAGGCCTTGATGAAGACAACATCTTAATATCCTTGTTTGTTTGTTTGTTTTCTTCTAGATTTGTTGGGGTTAATGCATCTGACATCAACTATTCAGCTGGCCGGTATGACCCTTCGGTGAAGACCCCCTTCGATGTAGGTTTCGAAGGCGTGGGAGAGGTGGTGGCCTTAGGCCTCTCCGCCAGTGCCCAGTACACAGTCGGCCAGGCTGTGGCTTATATGGCACCTGGCTCTTTCGCTGAGTACACGGTGGTGCCTGCCACGGCCGCGGCACCCGTGGCCTCTGTGAAACCCGAGTATGTCACCCTGCCGGTGAGCGGTACCACCGCATACATCAGCCTGAAAGAGCTTGGAGGACTGTCCGAGGGGAAAAAAGTTTTGGTGACGGCGGCAGCGGGGGGGACGGGCCAGTTCGCCGTGCAGCTTGCAAAGGCGGCCAAGTGCCACGTCATCGGGACCTGCTCTTCTGATACAAAGGCCGCGTTTCTGAAATCCATCGGCTGCGATCGTCCCATCAGCTATAGGTCCGAGGACGTCGGTGCCGTCCTGAAGCGGGAGTACCCCAAGGGTGTCGACGTGGTGTATGAATCTGTCGGGGGCGCCATGTTTGACTTGGCCGTAGACGCCTTGGCCACCAAAGGGCGCTTGATAGTGATTGGGTTTGTCTCTGGCTACCAGACTCCTACTGGCCTCGCGCCTGTGAAGGCAGGGACCTTACCGGCCAAACTGCTGAAGAAATCTGCCCGCGTCCAGGGCTTCTTCTTGAACCATTACCTTTCTGAGTACCGAGGAGCCGTGGGCCACTTGCTTAAGATGTGTGAGGGCGGAGACCTGGTTTGTGAGGTGGACCTCGGAGACCTGTCTGCGGAGGGCAGGTTTATCGGCCTGGAGTCCGTATTCCGGGCCGTCGATTATATGTACATGGGAAAAAACACTGGAAAAATTGTAGTTGAACTACCTCACTCTGTCAACAGTAAGCTGTGAACTCAGAAGAATGACAGAAATCAAAGGAGAAAGAAAATGGGCACCTTCTGCCTCAGAAATATTGAAACCGGTTTAGTTTTAGTGGGTAATGGATATTCTGTTTCTTAAAAGTAAGGTGTTAATGAATAAGTTTCTCTTTCTCTCTCTCTCTCTCTTTTTTTTTTTTTTTGCCCCTCCCTTGAAAAACAATGCTAATAAAAACTTCCCTCGACAGCTCAGAGGTAAAACCGTTACATTCAATTCTTTGGCCACAGACAGTCTCATTCCAGACTTTATTGTTCCAAGGAATTAAATTAATTCCTGATGCAAGGTCTGATCAGATCAGTATGTCTTCAGCTTGATGAGATTTTTAAAGTCCGTCTTGAAAATAGTTCACAAATTCTTTACTTTGGGAGAGTTTGGTCTTCCGCTAACGAGCAGTTAATAGATAAGAGATACAGCCAAAAGGCATCCATCTATTTTCAGGGTCCATATTCCCAGGAAATGGCCCTTCCTTTCCTATAAATCACCAACCATCTAAATAGAAATTTGGAGGAATTCTCCCAAAACTTGGATTTTTTTTTTTTTTAGATCATTAAGAAAATGACTAAGTGAACACAGACCTCTTTTTTAAAAGTCTCTGCTATTTCATGCTTTACGCACAATTATCCTGGGGAGGCATATGTGAATGGGGTAGTCTCTCTCTTCCCTTAAGAAGCAAATTAGTGTTGAAAGCCGATCAAGACAAAAGCAGGTTCTGGAACGGGCTCTCCAGAGATCTGGGGGTGCCTGCACAGGAAGGAAGGGGTGCGCTTCATTCGCGGGGAGGGTCTGCACAACCAGACCCCCACCACGAGGGGAGATGCACTCTAGGCACGCCGCCAGAGGTTGGCGGCCCGCGGCACCAGGCGGAGGAGGGGCTGACGCGATCGGAAGTGAGGAGATACTTGCTTCTTCGTGGTGCAGACTTTTTCGGACGTCGCGTGTCTTCTCTCTGACCGTGGAAACAGAGAATAGTGTGTTGAGCACGGAACGCTATTCCTCTGTTCCCGTTTCACTTCTCTGGGCGTTTGCTCTGCGGGGAGGCGATGCTTCTGGGGCCCGCTGCCTGGGCTCACACGTGAGAGTGAAGTCACGTGCCTTCTCTCGTGAACCGTGCCTACCGCCGGTCCGCCTGCCTCCTCACCTGCAGCTCACCAAAGAACGCCACCGCCTTCGTCGCTCCGTGGGAAATCCCATAGTGCCTTCCTAATTGAAGGCAAAGCCCACCAGATGATTTTCCAAAGCCTCGGGTTTCAGCGTCTCTAACATGCTAAATAAATATGAACGCAATCAAAGGTGCCCCGGGAAACGCGGTGACCAGATTTAATTTTTCTTTCCTTCCATCTGAGGAGCGAGGAGATCCTACTGCTGAATAGCTGTTAGTATCTATTTTACAAGATTTACTCATTTTCAGGTACCTAATGTAGCTGCTAGCATGCATGCACAACAATACAATTTATATGGTAAATGGGACCAAATAATGGCTTCACTGAATGTTATGGCCGCACTGAAGGGAAGTGTCACGGCAAATAGCTGCCAAATTATGGATCACGCCGAAGTGTCACAGCTGCACTAAAGACAAACAGCACCAGAGGCCACTGCCGCTGTGACGCTTTTGAGTTATGAAGAAGGGGAGAAGCCTGATGCAAGCCTCTTTGTGTCCTCATTAGAGCGAGGGGTGACGAGTGCAGGGTGCGAGGAAAGCTGGCCCAATGTGGTGCTCGGTCATTAATCTGTCCCTTTCAGACCTAACGGCTATGGCCAAACGGAAGGAGACTTCGCCTCGCTGTCAGATACACACACGCACCCCAGGGAGGGGACAGGTTTTACGAAGGGGGCTGCACGGGAAGTGACGGGTAATGGGGAACCCCCGCAATCGGATCACCCTATCGAAGGACGGGATTACATTTAACCCGCCTGCGTGGCTCCCCGGGCAGAGGGACGTGCGGAGGCTGAGGCATGATGTACTTTCCCCCCTTCGTCACGACTTGAGGAGCGAGGCCGCCGCCCGTTCTGTTGCTTCTGAGAAACTGACGTGCGTCCCGGTTTCTTTCATTTTAATGGGAGGGTCATAAAGCTGAAAGACCAGCATTTTAACTGATGGATCCCTGAAGCTACAGAATAAAATTTATGATGTTTTGAAGAAATATACTAAATTCAGCTATGTAAAAAAAAAAACAAAACAAAAAAAAAAACATGATTTTTTTTTTCAAACACCCGGGTTTAAAATAAAACCTACCCTGAAAACCTCTTGCTCTCTGCCCCCAAACTAAGAAACGACAGGGCGTGCGCTTTTCATTTCTTAGGAAACAAGCAGGAAAGATTCCGCCCGTTCAGATAATGCCAAAAATATGTTTAAACTTTTTTTTTTCTTCTTCTTCTGAAAAATGATTTGTAAATTGAAGGTCACAGTTCAGTATCAGCTTCATCTTTGGGGATGATCGTTCAGGACCAGCGTCTAATGGGAGGTGAAACGGTGCGATGTTCTCGGCACCTTTCTCCTGAACCGTATTACAGATCAAAAAAGTACATCCATAATTCAGGGCGATTGTCAGTCTTTGTTTTAGAGACAGGGCTGGGGCTGAATGAGCACGGCGGATGAATTACTTCTCGGTTCTCAGGGTGGCCTTCTCTGCACGTCAGCCTTGAGGTCTCTGCCTGGGCGGATGGCGTGGCTGACTGGTAAGTGTGCCTAGAAGCTATTCTCTGCCGTTCCGTTGTGACTTCTGAAAAACCAAATGCTGTCCCTTCGAATTTGTTTGGCATGCAGAGAAAAAAAAACACAGCCAACGTCGTTCTTTCGGGTCTCTTGGACAATGACTTCTGCTCTTGACTGATGTCAGCATTCAAAAAAGAAGAAAAAAAGAAAGCTCCGGGAACCGAGAATAGTTAAGCAAAGAAATGACACAGAAGTTTTGCTCTGTGTGCTCTATGCATTGCTGTTACAGGGTCTCATCTGAAAAGGAGTTTCTCAAGGGTAGGATGGAGCCTCGATAAATGGCCATTAGTAATACACTCAGTATTTATCTAATGAAAGTGCAATGGCAGGTAGCTGCCGCCTAGTAAAATGAAACTCCTCCAGTACGTACTTAAGGAACGTTCCGGCTAATGAGGATGTAACGTCCTCCGTACAACACAGACCTCCTTTTTGTGTTCCCCACCACGAGACGCTGGAAACTTGACAAATGATATCATTTAAGACACATGCCTGCCGTAGGGACCTGCTTTTCGGCTTCCTGTTTCTGGCTTTTATTTGGGTAACATTTATAATGGCCACCCGACTTGTAACCGGTGAGGTTTTAACCCTTCGCGGACCTCCCAATTAGCATGAGTTTACTGCAGTCGGGGCTTCCTTTAAAATGGGGCAAGGGGTGCTTAGGACTGAGAATGTTTTTCTCGATCTCTTTGCCACACATGCATACAGGATAAAGGCATATTTTAGATTTATATGAAAACAGATGAGCGGCGGGCAACTTTCAGGAAAAATACGACAGGAAAAGACGGCGCACAGTCGACGGGGGGCGGCGCTCTCCCAGGGGTTCCCACACACGTTTTATGAATGTAACCCAGATGTGAGCCGGCCTGGTTCGGTGGGCTCCTAATCACCGCTCTCTCTCCTCTCTTCCGTCCTTAAACACCGTTCGTTATTTATGGCACTTATTTGGAGACACACAGTGTATCTTCACAGACATTGTTTTCGGTTTTGGGGATTTGTTGGGGTTTTTGTGAAAGCTGGATGTTCTGTAACTAATGTTTCTTTCAGCTATGGTCCAGAATTAAGTATTTAGGACTGCCTTTCAGATTTCAGAACTCAAACGCGACGCGCTGGACTCTCGGTACCGCGGGTGTGGGCGTGTTAAACTTTAAATTCTGTTGCTCACTAGACCTTTAGCCTTTTGTTCTTTCAGTTTATAAAAAGAGGAGTGTTTGATGTGAGAATCTTATTGCTGTCACCGTGAGCAAATAATGGGACACTGTCCCCCCCCAAAAAAAAAACCAATGTGCTACACAAAATAGGTAAAGAATATTTTCACCCACATGTATCAGTCCAAGTAATTCTTGAGAGTAGAGAATTGATATTCAGAGAAAGTCCAATAAGGTGTGTGCGTGAGGTCTGTACGGAATTCCTTCGCTGGATGGGAGCGCCGATGAGCCGCGACGGTGCGACCCAGCTGGTGTACACACCGCCCGCACATCTATTCCCGGTGCCTCAGTTTCTGCCGGCGTAGACCTGCCCTTCAGTGCTCGCCGATGCCTCGCCGGCGGCACTGACCCTCCCGGGAAGCGTGTCTTGGATCCCTCAAGTGCGAGGGGAAGTGCCGCGTGGAGGCCAGTTTGGGGGAACCAATATGTGCCTCCGATGTCCCGGGAAGCACGGAGCCAGAAGTGCAGAGATGGCAACAGCCCCCCAAAGCACGAGTTTCCCTGGAAGGGCACTATCTGACAGTGCCTTTCTGCCAACGTGAAATTAAAATAATAATTAAAACACACCCTGCTGACTGGCGGTACCATCCAAGACAAAAGACGGGTTTGTGCTTAGAGCTCAGAGGAGTGTTCCCTAAAACTGGCGGCTCCTGCCCAGCCTTATCCTCCCCGCCAAAGGGCTAAGCTGTATTTCAGAAGGACCGGAACGAGCAAATTCCTTGGCTGGGGAAGACGGAGAACCGTGTCCAGGGAACGGAAGGCCTCCTCCTTTGAAGAGTCTGTCTTGCCCTCCGTGTGTCTGTGTGCCTGTACCTGGGGGGTTGGCTGTAGGCACAGAACTGGAAGGAACCTGGGATCCCTCTGCCCTCATAAATGAGTAGACTCAGTTGTCCCTTAAACGGTAAAATTTGGCTGGGGCGCCTGGTGGCTTACTCGGTTGAGCGTCCGACTTTGGCTCCGTCATGATCTCAAGGTTCATGGGTTCAAGCCCCACGTCGGGCTCTGTGCTGACAGCCTGGAACCTGCTTTGGATTCTGTGTCTTCCCCCACCCCCCGCCCCCTGCCCCTGCCGACTCGTACTCTCTCTCAAAAATAAATAAGCATTTAAATAAAAACAGTGAAATTTGGGAGTTAAGGGACAATCTAGTTCTTTCTACCCCTTTGTATAAATGAATAAAGCAAGACCCAGGAAGGACAGGTGCCTTGTCTGGGGCAACACAGGTCCCTGGACTCCAAAACGAAATGAGGACACAGGCAGCTGGCTTCTGAAGGCTCTGGGAGACCGCTGTCCTCTCCCCTGTATAATTTGCCACAGTCCCTCAGTACGTGGCTGATTGACAGGGTCGCAGAGTGACAACGGCCCCTTATGATGGATCTCTCTGTGGAGGAGAGGGTACTGGGCCCAGGAAGGATATCGTGCATGCAGCGTGTGTCACTCAGGACCCCCCATCATCGAGCACAAGTCATGGTTCCATGTCACTCGACTCCGTGCCCTCTAAATATCACACAAGCTTCTGGGGGGAGAAGTACTCAGTGGAATTAATGGCTGAGTGCTCACGATTTCGTTTTAATGCTACAAGGAAGGTCTCTGTCCTATCAGTGTATTCTTGGATGTCCAATAATGAAAATCAAATAAAGGAAATCTTTTATTCTCATGTGAGGAGTGTTTTTGTTTTTTTTAAGAGTCCTTCCCCCTGCTTCTGTTACTGCCTCCAGGAAGCCAGTGTCTGACCACGATCATGTTTGTAACAGCAAAACATCCAGAATCTGAACTCGCTGTTCTACCTGAACACGAACCCGCATCCGGCAGACTCCGGGCCCTGGCGGGTTCGGATGCGGGAGCTGGCAGCTGGAAGAGCTACGAAGGGGCGGGTGAGGTGTCGGGGAGAGACACTGGCGGGTCCCACGTCTCGTGCTCACCTGTGGCAAGCATCTCCTACTCTGCACAAATGACAGACCATAATTAAGGCTCAGAAACAAGCCCTTCAGAACCACACGACACGGAACACTCATGTCTCTCGGCGTCACTTCTGTCTGCCTTGAACTCATGCATAACAAGCGTAAACTTTCAACTTTATGCGAAAAAATCCTTTCCCCATAGAAACCGCTGCTTTTAACATTGAAAAACCCTTCCCGGGCCTGGCGACAATGTCAAAGGCAATCTCGTTTTGTTGAAACCCTCCCTTCTCACCGGGGACTGGTTGCAGTAGGGCCCCTCTCTGTGCTGTTGGAATTTACATTTGGAAATTGAATTGTCTCCTCGAGGGTCTTTATCCGAGGTACCTTTTGGAGAATTACTCGCATGCAGGTACACAGAATGGGACTGAGTTGAAGGAGGACCAACCAGTGTCTCCCCAGCTGGAAAAAAAAAAAATCTACTCATTCCCTCGCAATAAAATTACATGGTCATTGCTGAAGAATGTGAGTCGTTTCCAGTTTTACGTGCACTCCGCATACCGCCCTGACTCTTGCTTACAAGCCTGACTGTTTGCAAGCAAGGTCACCGTCCTCCCATCTTCGCTGGCAGATAGGCGAGGAGGAAGAGAAGATGGCGCCCGTCTCACAGGTGAAAAGATCCAAGTGCAGAGAAATGGCCTGCCTTTGATCCCTCGGCCGCCGCTGACCAGAGCCGGGGGCCCGTGGAGAGGTCTCGGACCGACGCCGGGTCCCCCCAGAAGGCGGCGCTCGTCCAGGTTCACTGCACACGTACCACCTGTGGCGATCGCCCCCCAGGCGGGCCCGAGAGCCTGCATCTGCTGTGCGATGGGGGTGCTCCGGGGAACGTACTTTGAGTAACAAGGTACCAGCTCACACTGCTTTCGAGAAGATTCCCATCTTGCAAAATGCTGTCTTATAAGGCCTCTCTGAGCGACCCGAAGGCCACCTGGGTACGAATTACAAATACAAGAACGTGATGGAAGTATGAAAATGGCTGCCTTTTATCGTCACATTTTCAACACCTTTAAATTAGCCATTCCTTCTGAAACTCAGCCGTGACACTGACCCGTCTGCAATGTAGAGCGCTCGGCCAGCAGCTGACCTCCTGCAGGCCTGGGCGCAGCAGGAAGGGAACCGAGTGTCCTGGGGCCGCTCGGCAGGTGACGCGGCCACTCCACCTCTGTGTTCGCTGCCTTCCAAAGAGAAGCCGAGCCCAACAGGACCTACCCCCTTCCTGCTCCCTTCAGCTTCTACAGCCCGAGTCTCAGTCACACCACTTCCTTCCTGCCCGGGGTCCCCGGTGAAACACTGTTCCTTTTCTGGGCACACTGAGTGCAAACGCCCACGTCCCGCGTGAGGGCTGCCCTCAGTGGGCCGTGCGATCATTAACGCCATCTTCTGCCCTTTTGCACACTCCCCCCGAGCGCCCGAGAGCACCGGCTGACACCCACTTTGGGATCAGGTCACTGGGAACGAGCAACGGGGCACCAAGTGTAGCCTCTGTTTAAAGGGTGGCCTCTAGACTTTACGCTGATTGAAGAGGCCGTGGCCTTCATCAGGGCAAGGTCATCATCCACACGAGTGCTGCTTCAGAAACCAGCGGGGTAATCAGAGTAAAGCTTGTCCAGGTGGGGAAAGGGTAAGACAGCATTCTGGCATCCAGAAGGAAGCTAACCGAGTCATAGCTGCAGTCCACGTTAGGAGCCGACAGAGAAGGGTCCGGAAGGCAGTGTTTGGCGCCCAGCTCGTGAGAATTAGCGAATGGGCTCACACAAGCCAGTGAGCGTCCACCCCTCACCGTCCGAGTTGGGCTGTGACCGTGGTTGTCATGGCACTTGTGGCCAAGCTGCCACCCCCACAGATGGGGACTCGGAGCTGAACAGAGCTGCCAGAGAACTGTAACTTTGGTTCACCCACAGGGGTGGTTGCAATTCAGGGAATCAAGCCTAGAGGCGGGGACAAGACTAGAGGGACGGGAAGGGAGCCCTGCCAACTGCGAAAATTCCCGGGGAGTTAGTGAGAGCAGGAGCCAGGTGGGGGCAAGGGGGAGTGCCTGGCTCTCAGGTGGGGCTGGGGAAGTAGCACCGCGTCTGCATGTCAGTTTTTCGGGGTCTCTGCAGACCCCCAGACACAAATCTGAGAAATGCCAGAGACTCCAGGCCTCCGGGCGGGACCTCTTCCCCGATCGAGGAGCTTACAAAAGAGGGTGTTCTCAGTTAATAAAGGGGCTGGCGGCTGATAGCAGAGGCAGCTTGCCGCTTGCCTGCCGGTAGTGGTTTACCTATTTTCACAACTTCCCCAGTCCTGTCGAGGCAAAGACAGTTCCTCTCACCTGTGGGCTCCATTAGCGCTCTGCTCATACTTCATTTCTAGCACTTTCCACGGTGCCCCGGAACCGCATCTACTGCATGTCTGTCTCCCTGGAGACTGTGAACTTGAAGGTACAGTCGGCCTCGCCGGTACTCCTGGGCTGGGACACAGCACCTGCCGGTAAATATTAAGTCAATGTATACGTTGTGTACTTTTCGCTTTAATTTCAAAATCAAACCAACAAAACCCCCATCTGGGGTCTCAGGCGTGTCTGTTCCCACGGGACCCGCAGACAGGCACCGGCCCACGGCCTTTGCTCCAGCTGGAGATGAGCCCCGAGGGAAGTGCCACGTGTGTTCTCCTTAATCCCATGCCCAGGTAACTCTGCCCAAGGCTGCGCACCTGGAAGTCCGGTGACCCGATCTGAGCCCCTGGGAGCTCTACTAAGGGACGCCGCCGAGTCCGTGGTGCCCACCGGGTGGTACGCAGAGAAAACTTGAAGTTTACATATTTATTTTCAGAGAGAGAGGGAGGGAGAGAGAACCCCCAGCAGGCTCCGCACTGTCAGCACAGAGCCTGACATGGGGCTCCATCTCCTGAACCGTGCGATCATGACCTGAGCCGAAATCGAGAGTCAGTTGTTTAACCAACCGAGCCACCAGGGTGCCCCATAACAGCAAATATTCTCTCTCTTTTTTTTAATGTTTTTAACATTTTTGAGAGACAGAGCATGAGCAGGGGAGGGGCAGAGAGAGACGGAGACACAGAATCCGAAGCAGGTTCCAGACTCCGAGCCGTCAGCACAGAGCCCGATGTGGGGCTCGACCCACACACCACAAGACCATGACCGAGCTGAAGTTGGACCTTCAACCACCTGAAGGCCACCCAGGCGCCCCAGAGAAATATTCTTAACAGCACTTTAGATGTTATGTTCGCATCAGCCCAGTGTGCTAATTTAGTGCTACACAAAATAACCCCCCCGCCCCGCCCCGACACCAGACTTCAAAACTCTAAATGGCTCTTCGGGTTCCCGCGTGTCAGAGAAAGTTACAATCAAACTGAATAAGGTCCCCAGAAGTGCCTAGAACACAGGAGGCCCTCTCGATATGGTATCTGAATGAATGAATACCGGACCCCTGGAAAAAGAAGAACTACCACTTAAGGATAAACTAAAAAGATCTCGATTCTTCAGGTAAGGGTTTCTTTAGGATTCTGGTTCTCCGCTTGCTTCGCGTTTGAGAGGACCCCCCCCCCCGCTAACTGGGCGAAGGCGCCGTCTGAGAGACGGCACGTGTGACCCCGCTGGCGCGCGTGCTGGCGGAGGGCGACAGACCCGAGTCAGAACGCCTCCTTTCCCACTGATGGCGGAGAATCTCCGCAGCTCGGGGGAGATTCTCAACCTCCAGGAGCCTCGGCCTTTCCCTTGGCTTCATTCGCCCTCCGTCAGAGGGGACACCACCGCCGGTCCGCGGCCGCAATCTGACAAAGTCCAGAGGCCACCTGTGGTAACGTCCCAGCCGCTCACAACACCGGCTCCTCCGCTCTTTGCCTTTGGAGCAGGAGAGGCACAGGGGAGGCTCTGCAAACAGTAGGGTCCGGGAGTCCTCCCAAAATGAGCCTGCTCCCCACAACACGAGACCACTGACCACACCAGCCCTGAAGGTTCTGAGACACTTGCCGTCAGAAAGCCGAGGGGGAGATACCACAACGTGCGAAGCAAAGTCTTGAAATTCACTGTCCCCATCACCGCCCACCCGAAAGGAGAAGCAGCCACATCTTTTTATGTGAAAGAAAAGTAGCCTATGACAGGTCCACAGTGGGTGATTTTTTGATACTTCACTGCGTTTGTGTTAAATATATATCATATTCTATACTTATTACATTAAGAGCGGTTAGGTTCCTTTGGGGTGCAAGTATCAGAAAACCCAGCTAAGACCAGCTTCCACGATAAGGAGGCCCAGGTAACTGGGAAGACCAGAGGTAGGTCGGGCTTCAGGTGCAGCTTGATCAGGGATCCTGCTCCATTCCTCTGGGAGTCTTTCCTCCGCCGCTTCCTCAGAAGGCTGCCCGCAGGACCAGGCTGTGCTTCCGTTCCTTAGACACCCCGCCCGCCGCCCCAGGGGTCCCCCCTTCCCCAGAGTGGGCCAACCGCGCCTGTTTCCCTCCGGGAGTGGGCCGGCCCCCCCAGCCCACACGAAACCCCGGGTGCTATTCAGAAGTGGGAAGGGGCAGGGCGGTCGCTGGGCAGACCACCGCCCACCACCCCGTGGGACAGCCGTGACACGGCGAAGGCCCCCCGGGAGGGAGGCGGGTCCTCGTGAATCCCGCGGAACCCTCGAAGCCAGGGACGCGCACGCCAGGCATTTTACACGTTGAGTAACGGTCGGTGTGGGTAATGGGGCCTCTCCGGGCACCGGCCTCTCTGTCCCTGCAAGGCCCTGGTTCCCGCAGGTCCTGCCCGAAGACTCTAACCGCTGGGGTCCAGGCTACGAGACTGGCGGCTTCAGGCCAGGGGAGCGGTGGGGGGCTGGAGGAACCCCCTCCTTCCCAGTCTCAGAGGACTTCAGCGTCTTCCGGGGGACAGGATTCGGCCCACAGCACGGGGTGAGGCTCGAGCCTGCACCTGTGTGTGTGTGCACCCGGAGGAGGCAGGAGACCAGGGTCCTGCGGCTGACTGGTCTGGCACCACGCACTGGGACCACGGGGATGTGTCCCTGGCTGCCGGGAAGTCTTTCAGGGTACTGTCACCCACTGCTGGGCACATCTCTCCCTGACTCCAGGACGGATGAGCTTGGAGCCCCCACAGCTGTGACCTCACCCATCCTGGGCCAACCTTGGCCTTCCTTCCCTGCCTTCTCGCTCACCTTTCCGTCACCCTAGGACACCCCCTCTGGCCTCTCTCGGGGTGGGCGTTAGGTGCCGGGGAGGTCAGCGCTGCAGCCGGCAGCCCAGCCAGGGGGCATGGATGGTGAGTGGGGTCTGGACCCCCCATGGGTGAGCGGGCGTGGGAGCTCCAGGGTGGGTGAGAAGCAGAGCAGTGTGTCCACCTTCAGCTCCTCACGGTGAACCCCCCCCACCCGCCCATAGCAAACCACCACCGGGAGGGGGGGCCTCTGGCTCCGAGCAGCAGGCACCCTCCATCCCGCTGCGCCCACGACCTGGCCAACCGAGCGGCAGCACTGGACAGGGTTTCCGTGAGACCCCTCGCCCCCAACCCCCCAGCCCAGGGCCAGTATTCATCTAACTCTCAAACCGTCTGTTTATGTCAGGACAGACACGGCCTGCCCCTCGTGAGGTGAGTTTGCGGTGAACAGTTTCACCAAACTGAAGGCCAGCCAGAGAAACCAGAACCAACACCCTCGTGGGTGAAAATGACTGATGGCTTGTTTTTCAGTCATTTCGGGGGTGAAAATTTCCGTTTCCCGGACTATGTCTTTGAAGACGAGAGTTTTGCACTCCGCAGATTTCACACTGACTTGTTTCATCACCATCCTTCCCCCCCGCCCCCTCCCCATATTGTCTGCTTTTGCAGTTTCCCCCCACAGGGTGAAAGAATGCTATTCTTATTATGGCATAATCCACCTGCCTCACTTTGTCAGGGAGATTCTGGGGCCCAGAGGGGCACAGCAGCGGCCTGAGGACACACAGCTCTGCCCCTGGCGCCACCCGCCCCCCCCCGCCCGCCCTCCCTGCCACCCCCGCCCCCACCACCAGCAAGTGCCAGCCTGCCAGACAGCATTTTCAAATGATTTTTTTCGAGATGATTTAAAACATCCTTTTCCAGAGCTTTTTTCCTCTAAGGTAATTAACCCATTCTGTTAATGGCAGGAGGGCTGTGCTAATATTTGCTGGAAAAATCTCTCACTTAAAAGCTCAGCACTGTGAAAAGAAACCTATGCCACATTTTAAAAGCCAGTTGGGTTTCATTTAAATATTCCGTTATTCATTTTTTCGCGTTAGAGGAGTCCGTAAGAAAATGTGATGACACGCACAACGGCACCGAACTCACTCGGCCGCGGACACGGTCGCTCACCGCGACTGGAGACAGGCGCCATGGGAACGGAAGGGGCGGGAGCAAGGGTGACCTCGGTGCCACCGGCCACAGTGAAGCACTATGCTGACAGTCTCAGCCCCCCACGGTATTCTCCGTCTCGCATCAGGACAGACCTCCCCACAGCAGGCAGCCCCGGGCCCAGCCCCCAAGAGCAGGGGATGGTCCAAGCCCGGGAGGAAGGAGCTCAGGGCTCCTTGGCGCTTCCTGCTGGCTCACCCTCCTCGTTCTGTAGGATCTAAGATCCCAGGTGTTGGGAGGCAGGAAAGGGAACTTTGGCGGACCTGGCCCTTCCCCGAGAGCTGGCCCCAGTGGTCGGTTGGGACTCCCTGGAGTGGCCCCCTAACTGGGGTCAGGAGGTGCTAGACCTCTACGTGAGGGCCATCAGCACAGAGCGGGACATTTTGCCAGGGATGGGGGGCAACAGAACGCGAGCCGTGGAGGAGAGCGGCCACCAGCAGGGGTGGCCTCCAGCGCAGCCCTAAATCCCTACTACCGTCAAAGTGGAACCCAAGCCCGGAGCTGGCGAACAGCAGCGTTTGCAAGCACAGGAGGGGTTGCGTGCGGATCTAAGGGGCAGACCCGAGGCCCCGGTCCCCGGTCACGCACCTTATCCAAGCCACCCAGAGGCTGTCACTTACTGGCGGGGACCCCCTTCCGGTCGTGCTCCGTGTGGGGGTGCTGGTGCTTACCGGAGCCCCCTTCCATCCATCCTGCTGGTCCTCTCCCCTCTGTGAACACTCAACTCTCGTCCAGACCACCAGGCTGTTTGCCAGCACTTCCGGGGGGCACTTCCGGGGGCACTTCCCGGGGCACTTCCGGCGGCGCGGACAGCCTGCTCACTCGCCACCTGGCACCTTGAGGTTTTCCGTTAATTGGATGAGAGGGTCCTCGGTACGAATGCCCGGCCCTTCGGCCGAGGCTCTGCAGGGACCTGTGCGCGCCGCGGGGCCGGCGGCCGGGATGGCGCCGTGCGCAGGCGCAGCCCTGGAGCAGGCCCAGATCGCCGCCGCTGACAGCCGCTCCCGCACGCGGCCCAGCGGGCCGCCCTGTGATAGGACGCGGCAGGCCGGCCTGTTGTCACCCTGGCTCGTGAGGGGCAGCGACCGTACTTGCTCCCGTTCTTTCGAGATGGCTCTCCACCAGCAATCTCATGATCGCACACGCGTGTTTATTTCACGTCCCCGGGGCCCTTCGTGCAGCCCCCGATGTAGCGAAGGCAGAGAGGGTATTACGTTAACCGACAACCCTGTTCGTTCCCTTCCTCCCGCGTCCCCCAGAGCACCCGGGAGGCCCGGACACCCAGGTGGTGTGCAGAGGGTCACAGGCCGGCTGGGCCGGAAGGCGGGGTTCCGAGTTCTGCTCTGCGGTGGCTGGAGCAGTCCCCGGGCCCCTCGCCCAGTGAGGCACTCCGGAGGACACCCGCCTACGGGACAGGGTCCTCGTACCCCGTGCAGATGCGTGGGTCTCCACCGCCCGGGACTGCCTCAGTGGTCGGAGCAGTGAGGACCGTCCACTCACATTCCCGCCTGCAGGACCCTGGCGCCTCCCCGGAAGGCCGCCGGTGCACAAGGTGGGGTGGGGAAGGGGGCGGCAGGGCCCGCAAGCTCCTTCCGTGCTCCAGGCTCCCGAAGTGCGCCCTACGTTTCTTTCACCGAGTTCCCAGAACGGTGGACACTGACCAGTGGAATTAGAACCACACGTGTAAAATGGCCCAATGGCCACGTTAAAAAGGGTCAAATTCATTTTCCTAGTATGCTTTGCTTAAACGAATATATGCAAAATAGTTTCATAGCAACTCGTGTCACTACAAAACTTATTGAGATATTTTATTCTTTCTTTCCAAGGCAGTTTGAACAAGCCACATTTGAAGTGCTCACTAGCCGTGAGGCTCCTGGCTGTCGCATCGGACAGTGGGGTTCTAGACTGTAAGCTCAGGCACTGGTTTTTTTAAATCAACAATAAATATCTTACACGTGTCGCCTATGGTGTACGAGGCACCGTACCTACTTATAGAATAACTTCTTTTATCTTTTATGTTTTATTTATTTATTTCGACAGCTGGGGAGAGGCAGAGAGAGAGACGGGGGGAGAGAGCATCCCAAGCAGGCTCCGCACCGTCAGCACAGAGCCTGACGCTGGACTCAGTCTCACGAACTGTGAGATCATGACCTGAGCCAAAGTCAAGAGTTGGACGCTTAACCAGCTGAGCCGCCCAGGCGCCCCTATAGAGCTACCCTGCAATGTACGGTTATTATTATCACCCTCATTTTACAGACAGGGAAACTGAGGCACAGAGAGTGACAGAAACGTACCCGAGGTCACAGGAGCAGTAAATTAAACAGCTGGGTAGAGACGCAGCAGCCTGGCTCCAGGGTAGTCCCAAGGACTTTCGAGACCTTAACACAAACCAGGTACTCAATAAATGCTTGTAGGATAACTGACGAAGAGAGAGATTTCCCTTCCATCTACTGACGAAATCGATGCCCAGAGAAGTCACTGAACGCCCTAATGTCACACAGTTAGAAAATATCTGAGCTCTTATTAAACCAGGAGTGTCTGATTTGGAAAGTTGTGGAAGGCTCCAGAGAGTATTTTACGGGGAGAGCGGATTGTTTCTGGCCAGTTTTATGCAGTGGGGAAGGGGGGGTGGCATTTGAGCCGCAAGTTCCATACGTCGAGATGGGGAAGAATGAATGATAGGAAATGCTGCAGAAGGCAAGCTCAATCCATCCCAGTAAGAGCAGGGGCCATGGCGGGAGAAGAGGACACGCAGGCGGTGGGTGACGACCCACCCCAGAGAGCCTTGGCGGGGAGGGGCCTCAGGGTCCCCAGGGAAAGGTACCTGCCCCCTGACCTCAGAGTGGCTGCCTCAGCCAGACCCTCCCCACCACCCACACTCCCCCGGCTCTCGCTTGGAGAAGGACTGACAGAAGCCACTTGCTGCACGGGGCAAGTCCAGTCCATCACCCACAGGGTGGGTGGGAGGGAAGGCTACTCGGAACCCAAGGCACCTGCTGGGCAGCAAGTGGAGGACATGGCAGGCAGGGGCTCGTGCCTCCCAAGCAGCATCCCTGCTGCTCCCTGGTGCCCGGGGTGGTCCGGGAGCGGCCGCAGTGGCTGCCTGCACTCCTGTCACTCACCTCGGGAGGAGCAACCCCCCAGATCTATCGAAAGCCACCTGGTGGAGACCACGGCCCTCGGCCCCCTAGGACGGGGACTGCTCTGCCGCAGACAGGAGGGAGCCGGGCAGGGTCAGCCCCCCTCTTCCTGTCTTCTCTTTCCTCCCCTCCTTCCTTCTCTTCTCCTCCTTCCCTCCTTCATCTGCTTTAGAAAAAGACCGAAAGCACAGAAATCGGATTCCCCGCTCATCTGGGGCCATCAGCTGTTGAGTTCGACATCTCACAGATTTCCCAGCCCTAGGATTGCATCTTAATTGTATTCTTCTCACATGAAGGAGAAACTGCAGGTACACTTTCTGTGTAAAAATAATAATAATAATAATAAAATCCACGCATAAAATGGCACTTTTTGTTTGCACAACTCTCCTGGTGTGTTATTTATTGCGAGGGAAAATGATCTTGCTAAGAAAATAGTGTCACTAAAAAATTAGGTGGTTCCCAATCAACTTATGACAGTAATTGCTGTAATGTCCTCTTTGATTTAGATATAGTCATATCAACGTAATTGCCGCTGGGAAAAAATTATAATGACTGTTAATGATAACGAACCACATAAATGGCAATGAACAGGAACATGCACTTTATACTGGCTTCGGCCCGAGAGCAGCAGTAGGAAACCAAGGGGTTTCAACGGCCTGGCGCAGTCCCTCCAGGAACCAAGCCCCCCCGCTCTCCGCTGTAAGCGAGGGGGTGGGTGGCTCGGCGCGTGCAGGGACTCCATCTGCCTCTGGTGGGATCCGCGGTGTGGCGGGGCGGGAGGTCCGCCAGCCCTCCAGAGGCCAAGGCAGGGCAGCACCAATACCAGCCTGTGGCCCAGAACCTGCTCCCGCCCAGGCTAGAAATGGCACCATGAACATTGGCTTGGAGACCCTCCTCCAAGGGGCAGCCAGCTGGTCACTGTCCTAACCCCAGGACGAACGATCTGCAAACTGTGGTCTCTGTCCCCCGACTGTAAACTCCAGGGGGGCTAGCACTGGACTGGTTGGTGACACTTGAGCCTCCCTCCTGTGGCCGCGGAGGACCCAACAGCCCGCTCAGGCAATGTCTGTCCAGTGCGGTTGTTCGCTGGGGACTGGGTGATGCGTGAGACCCGTGGCCGTTGGTGGCTCTCACGGTCCATTGTGGGGGGGGGCGCCCCAGCAGGCAGGGGGGCCTGTGGGAGCATAGCCCTGGTCAGCGTGGGTCCCGAGCGCCTCCACTGACAGGTTGGTCATCCGGAAGAGGCGTTGTTCTAGCTCGTGACCAGTTACCCGGATGACACTGCGGCTGTTAAGCTTCTTAGTACGCATCACGCCTGGGGAGCGGGAGCACCGAGGAAATGAGATTCCACGCAGGACTCCGTGCGGTAAAGTGAGTGGGGGGAAGGACCCCATGGGGCCAAGGTGGGGTCAGGGGCCCGAGTGCTGGTCTAGACTCTGCCCGCTCCCTGGACCCGGGCAAGTCGGCTGGCCTCGCCGGTGGCGAGGGAGGGCCCGGGCTGCCCGGGCGGTGCCAGAATGTGTAGCTGGACATCCTCTCGAAGGCCCCACTCGATTCTCAGTCCCTAGAGCTGAGGGTGGGGGGGGTGGGGAGGCCTGACTGCCCGTGAACTAATGAAGCCCCTCTGGGAATTCCGAAAAGAATGATACTGATGATAGTAGCTCCGATTTCCTTAATACTGGGGCAAGGCACTGTGTTAACTTTTTCTTCTCAGATCAAACATTTTAGATGGTTGTTAGTTTTCGTTCCCCCTTATAGAAGAAGTAGGTAGGCACAGAGAGGCCGAGTAACTTGCCCAAAGTGACACAGTAAGCGGTGAATCACGCCAAGTGTGGGACTAGCCAGTTCACCCCAGAAGCCACACTTCAGCCCAATAGAGTGTCCATCCATGGTGCTGGTGGGAGCTTGAGCTCGAGAACCACCGGCCTGCGTGACCCGCAAGCCCAACTTAGCGTCGTGTGCTAACGAGAAGCTGGATGGAAGCAGGAGGCACGGGTATCTCCAGAGAACGGAGCGACAGCCTGCAGCATAGCAGATGGCAGCCCTGGGCAGCGGGAGGCCACCTGAACCCCCGCACCCCGGAGGCGGGGGGACCCCTCGTCCCGATAACATGGGCACCGACGTCCCCGCCGTGACACCCGGAAGGTCCTACAAAACCGTAAAACTCCTAAAAACCGCTAGGAGCGGACAAAATGGCAAGAAAGAAGCAATGACTAGGCTGAAATCCAAGAGGCCGAGGCAGAAACACAGAGGGAGGGAGGCAACTGAAGCCCCGTCTACTGCGGAAAAGAAAGACTGGCCACCGACGGGGCCCTTGAGCCTTATTTAGTCACCGCAGCTTTCCAAAGTGCTTGGAACTAAAGATACAGCCCAGGACCAGCCGAGGTGAGGAGCTTCGGGGCCCAGAGTGGTCTGGTTGCTCCCAAAACACACACGACAAAACCTCCCGCCCACGAGGCATGGCTCCTGCTGACCGGGCATCCGAAGTTCCTGGCAGCAGAAAACATAAATTCTCTCTGAAGAGAAGCGTCTTCATCTTAAATCTCGAAGAATCTCCACAAGGAAAATGATCAGATCACTGTTAGAAATAATTAGTAATAAGCGACGCCTGGGGGACTGAGCTGGTTGAGCGTCCGACCTCGGCTCTGGTCATGATCTCGAGGTTCGTGAGTTCAAGCCCCACGTCCGGCTCTGTGCTGACAGCTCAGAGCCTGGAGCCTGCTTCAGATCCTGTGTCTCCCTCTCTATCTGTCCCTCTCCTGCTTGCACTCTGTTTCTCTCTCTCTCTCAAAAATAAATAAACATTAAAAGTTTTTTAAAAAAGAAGTATTTAATAAAAAGAAATCCCAAGCCATGAGCCAGAAAGAGCAAAAACAAAGGAACACATACACATAAAAAGACTTTAGGAATTAACAGGTATGGATTACAAAATAACAATGCTTACTATATTTAAGAAAGGAATTTCAAGAAAAATATCAAAACAACCCTGAATATTTGAAAAAGAATGGATCTAATCTTAGGGAGTGTAAAAAAATAGAACTGAAATTAACAGTTTAATTAATGGCTTAATTACCAATTAGATATACCTGAAGAGAGAATTCACGAATTGGAATAGAGAGAGGAAAGTGCCCAAAATGTATCGTAGAGGGTCAAAGAGATAGATAATATAAGCAGTGCTGACTCCAGAAATTTCTCCCAACCACCAACATTCCACTAGTTTACTTGATCTTATCAGGTGTCAAGAAAAGATTTTCACAGTTACAACTCATTCCTTCCCAGAATCGTTCTTCATAGTTTTTGACCAACATTGGGGGTTTGCTGCGGTCCAGTCACGCCACCAGGAAAACCACCCGAGTTCGAGCACACGTGAACCACCACCGCACATCACCAATGGCCCGCGGCATCGTGTCATCGGTGGCAACACGCTTTCTCGTTTCGGAGGCCCTGAAGTGGAAACGGCATCGGTGGAGCTCACTGCATCCCGACTCAGGCACATCAGGCTGCCGTCCTCCGGGGAAGCCTTCTCACACAGAATGCGGAGGCCTGGTGCCACGGTCTGTGCCGGCCTCCTGGAGAACCTCCAAATGTAGACAGGCCACAAGGAGATCAGAGAAGGGGTGAGAGCAAGCTGGGAGCACCACGATTCTGGCCGGAATCGGTGGCGTGGCGCACTGGAAAACGAATGGGTTTGGGGTCCCGTGGAGGGGGGTTCGGAACCCAACTCTGTTTTCCAGTGCTGATCATTAGACATCATCTCCGTGAAATGGGGACAGTCCCGTGGTGTCATTCCAAGGACGAGGAACCACGGTCAGTTCTCATTGTCCAGGATAGGCATGCTCTTTGAAGTCACGTGAACACGGGCTCGGTAAACACCGGACGACCGCTCTCAGGGGGAAGCACGAGACTAGGTTCCTCCAGGCCCCTGGCCACAGCCGGCGTCGACCAATCTCTATGGGACCTTATTTTATGCGTTTCTGCTTAAAAGCACCTTACTTAAATTATACCGTGGATTCACGAACACTGAACTCACGGCCAGCGGCAGCAGAACTCAGGCCTGAACGAAGCTTACCTATACACCTATTTTCTCCGTGAGGCACGTCACAGTCTTCAGCCCGACACGTGGGTGTCATATTGAACTGCGAAGTCATCAACAAGAGGCATAGAGATGAGAACAACAAGTACCAAGTAGACCGTGAGAAGGACAGGTGTTGACAGTGGGAGAGCCGAAACCAGAAGGCAGAGGGCTGCCCCGTTTGACCTCACCTGGGAACGTGTGCATCACACTTTTTGGTGCTCTGCACGTATCCATGAGTGATCACGGAAGCACCGTGAGTAGTGATTTGGGGGTGACGAACACATTTGGGAGAGAAGGAAAATTCACAACTATGGAATCTGCAAATAATGAGGACCGACTATGCATACCACGTAAAGCTCTGGCTCCTTCGAAGGCATCCGGGGGACGGCGACTCCTACGGTCGCTGCCGAGTGACACTGCTGGTGTCCCTTTGAGGTTCTGCCATATTGGAAAGCCTGCAGAGGTGGGCGGGCTAAGCGGCGATGACAGAGGAGCCTGCCCATCTGTCATTGACCCATCCATTCCTCCAACAGACATTTGTTGAGTATCTGTTTGGGGCCATACGTGGAGAACAGAAGACATGATATCTGCCCCTAAACTGACCAATCGGATGGAGTCTTTGACTTCATTGAAGACATTTCTCCGACCATGGGAGTGGGGGTGGGGGGTTCCCAGATCCTGCAGGCAGTTGGGCAGTAGGTAACCAATGTTACACTGCATACTGCACTTAGCGCCTTCAACACATAAATGCATTCTTAAAAATCTATCCAAGAGAAACAATCAGAGATATGCATGAATATTTGTGTTTTAAGCTTTTCGTCACCATGCAGGTCATAGTGGAGAAATCAAAGTATGTATCTGTAAGGGTACGTGATGTATCCATTATAAACCATTAAAGGAATTTCAGGGGCGCCTGGGCGGCTCAGTTGGTTGGGCGACTGACTTCAGCTCAGGTCATGATCTCACAGCCCTGAGTTTGAGCCCTGCATCGGGCTCTGGGTAGACAGCTCAGAGCCTGGAGCCTGCTTCCGATTCTGTGTTTCCCTCTCCTTGTCCCTCCCCTGCTTGTGCTCTGTCTCTCTCTCTCTCTCTCTCTCAAAAATAAATAGACATTTAAAAAATTACAAAAAAATAAATTTCATGATGTGTCATTGGATTAAGACTATCAAGTTATGAAGCAGTGGGTATAGCACAATGCTAATTTTTGTAAATCACACATGAACTGAAAAAACTCTGAAAGGGAATTGTCTAAAATGCTAACAGTGGTTATCTGTCAACAGCAACAGCAGAAATATGGAGCTGTCTTGTATGCTTTTCTACATTTTCTAAATTTTCTATAATAATCATGTCTGTTTTATAAAAAGATGACCATTTAACCACTTCTTATCAAGTAAGCTTGATAAGTTTTTTATTTAATATTTTTCTTTAATAAATAAATTTTTATTTAATATTTTTCTTTAATAAATAAATTTTTATTTAATATTTTTATTTAATAAATAAATTTTTATTTAATATTTGTATTTAATAAATAAATATTTTATTTAATATTTTTATTTAATAAATGCATTTGACATGGCTTCAAGCCTTTTTACAGTCCCACATGGCATCAATAATGAGGTGTGGGGCCATCCCCTCCTAGAGGGGAGGGTCTTTCCGGGAACCGCAAATTCCCTGAGGGGCCACGCCTCTGCCACCGAGCACCGACCCCGTTTCGCTGAGGAGACCGTCCTCCCCACTGCGCGCTTGAGAACATGGCAGGACTTCTGCACTTTATTTGGGGGTAAATCTGAAAATCCCCGGTCTCCTTTGCCTGCACCGAAAGCCCCAAGCACGTTCCAGATGACACATCGAGAATCCGCAAAAGCAGAACGCCCCCTCCCACTGGGGGTGCCCGACACAGATGGAAACGCGCTCACCTCGACAAAAAGGAAGCGACCCGTTAGAAATGAGAATATCGCCCTCGGAATATCGGCCAGAGTATCACTCTATCACCAGCAAGGAGTACACCCCGAAGACCCAGCACTTGTTTGGTGAACATACAAGGGCACAGAGAGTGTAGTGTCCGCTCATAACACACGACCACGGACGGGCTGGCAGTTAGTTCCGGATGCGAAAGTTAAAACCTCCCAGATTCAGGTACTGAAGAACCGTCTATGCTGGCAAGAAACGAACAACCTTTCTTCATTTATTTCTGGCGACAGACCACCTTTGTTGGGGGCCTATTTGCTGGGTACGGGCTTCCATTTGAGCAAGTCGTGATGTTTCGTCACATATCTTTTGCTGGATCAATCCATAAATTCAAGCCTCCAGCTCAAAGGCGCCAATTTCAAAAAACACCTGTTGGGGCGCCTGGGTGGCTCAGTTGGCTGAGGGGCCGACTTCGGCTCAGGTCATGATCACACAGTCTGTGGGTTCGAGCCCCGAATCGGGCTCTGTGCTGACAGCTCGGAGCCTGGAGCCTGCTTCGGATTCTCTGTCTCCCTCTCTCTCTCTGCCCTTCCCCTGCTCACGTTCTGTCTCTCTGTCTCTCAAAAAAAAAATAAATAAAACATTAAAAAAATATTAAAAAAAAAAAAACACCTGTTATTCCACTTATTCTAGCCCTGGAGGGGAGCCGAAAGTCCCCGTGGCGGGGGCTGCTCAGCGACCCCCGTCTCCTCCTGCAGTTAGAGATGCCGCCGGACTACAGTCGCAGCCCCTGTGGTTAGTCGGGGCCCCCGGGGCTGACTTCAGGCCAATCGCTTGGGCGCAGGAGTGCTGTGGACACTTGCAGGCCGGCCGGGCTGATGAAAACCCTCCATCTGCGCCCCTCCCCCGCCCCGGTGCCCAGGCTCCCTGCCCATCAGAGAGCCCGGAACCCCAGACCCAGCGTGGCCTGCACGAGGCACTGGCCAGCGACGCCCGCTTCTCACCTCCAGTGTGAGAACACCGCGTTGTGTGCGTTAAGGCGGCCCAGCGCTGGGTTTATCTGTCCCAGCAGCTATCGCTACCCTAAGGAATACAGACAGAGACCCAAATCTGAGCATTTTTTGAAAATAGGTGCTCGTGTGCCGTTTGGGACTTTTTCAGAAAATCACGCAGTGAGAAGTCACTGTGCTCGGCGGCGCTCCCGGATCGCCCTCCAAACCAGCTCGAGCCTTCAGGGAAGAGCGAAACGTCGCAGCCCCCTGGGGTACCTAAACGGTCATCTCCGCCCAACACCTCTAACACCCAAGTCGGAGATTCACCTAAGACCTTTGCTTCCCAAGAAAATCTCCATCACGAGTGAGACCAGGTCCCACGGCCCCTTTCCTGCCCACGAGACGTCCCTGAGGCCAGGGCACCGGGCTTCCGGCCCCAGGGGTGCTCATTCCACCTCTGCTGACCGCCTGACTCACCGTCTGCTGCCCCCAGGCCGCTCCCCCTGCTGGGCCCCCAGGCCATCCCCGGCCGCCTGGCAGACCCGTGCCTCCCCCTGCCAGGCTCGGCCGCACCCCAGCTTCGCCGCCTCCTCCGCCTTCTTCCCACTGCCTCTTCCCTCGTTCTCAGAAAACCTCGCCTTCCCTGCACCCCGAAAGCGGCAGGAGCGTCTGGGACCCCAACACCAGGGTTCTCAACACACAGTGGGGGCCCTGCCCCCTCTCCCGCAGGAGGGACCTCATTCTTAGACGTCCCTCCCTCCCTCTTGCTGCTGGCTTTTCCCTCCCAGCACAGAAACGTGCCCAGTTCTGCTGTTCGTGGAGTCGCTCATCTGAGCAAACGCCTATGGTCACTATGAGCCGCAGGGGTCGCTGCGCTGGCACAGGGACACGGGTCGGAGACGGCCGCCAAGGCCAGGTAGCCTTGAGCAGGGAGGTGCCAGGAGAGGCACACACAGACGGTTACACCTGTGACTCATGGCCTGTGGTCTCTGTGTCCCTTTCCTCGGGTGGCTTCTTGGAAAAGTCGTCTATGCTGAGAGTCCACACTGCTCTCCGTCCCTTGTCTCCCTGCCCGCTGCACCCTGACTTCTGACTCCACCGGCTGCGCGGGAGGTTCCCTCCTGGCCCCCAGCTCCAAGTCCCATGACGCTCACAGCCCCGACCTTCACCTTGCTGATAACGCCCTCCCTGAACCACTCGCTTTCTTTTCTTTTTAAGTTTATTTATTTATTTTGAGGGAGAGAGGGAGAGGAAGCTGGGGAAGGGCAGGGAGAGAGAGGGGCAGAGAGAATCCCAAGCAGGCTCTGCTGTTAGCGTGGAGCCGGATGCAGGGCTCGATCTCAGGAACCACGAGATCACGACCCGAGCCGGAGATCAAAAGTCAGAATTCTGACGAGCCGGCACTCTGAACCCTCGTCCCACCCCACTCGGAGAAGCCGCTCTCAGAACCTCCCAGCCACGCTCTTCCCCAGACCAGAGTCCGAGGCAACGCTTGCAGAAGCTCACGGCGGGCAATGGCCTCTCCGACGTGGGGGGGCACAGCCGGGGGGCACGGGGAGGGCCGCGTCACCGCCAGGGCACTCAGGTCCACAAGGACAGGACAAAGAGCAGAAGCAAATGTCATTTTTAGTGTGACGGGGCCAGTATTTTTGCTTAGGGGGAAACGCGTTCTTGGATTTATCGTTACCAGTCAAGGGGAAAGCAGGACTTCACATACACACTTGCATTCACTCGCAACTTCTCAGTCGTATATTTGGTACACAGGGCGAGGCTCCTTATTTTTAAGCAGATAATTTCCTGGGTAATATTATTGTAGTTGAGTTCTTTTGAATTTTGCCTTTATTTAAAAATAGCAGTGGAACTTGAGAAAAGCCGCATAAATCGATACACTGAAATGAACCCCTGCCCCTCGAATCACGGAGAATGTTGCCTCTACAGCACTTCCGTGGAGTCCGGGGTTACGGACGGTGAGAGCTGGCCCTCAGGAGTGCCAGCGGTGCCCTGATGAGGCACCTCGCCCGGGAGGTCGGGCTGCAGCTCCCCCAGCCTCCGCCGCGGCCCCCCGCTTCTGCCACGGCCCCCCAGCCTCCACCACGGGCCTCCACCACCGCCCCCCGGCCTCCACCGAGGCCCCGGCAGCAGCAGGAGGCAGCTGGTGTGACCCTGACTCTGCCTGGGGAAGCTTGGACAGGAGAAACCAGCACCACGCAGATCAGACCGAGTCCTCGGCCCTGGCGCACTTGTTCCCCACAAACCAAATCACAGCTACCACTTAGAGCGCGGATCGGTTTCCCGGGGCCGCCGTAGGAGAGCCCCGAAAACGTGGCTGAAAACCAGAAACCCAGTCCCTCTGTCCTGGAGGCAGGAAGCCCAAAATCAAGTGTGAGCAGGGCCACGCCCCCTCTGAAGGCTCTGGGGGGGATCCTTCCTGTCCTCTTCCAGCTTCTGGAAGCCCCTGGAATCCCTCCCCTTTCCTTGCCTCGGAGACGCATCACTCCCATCTCTGCCTCTGTGGTCACAAGGCTTCTCCCGGGTGTCCGCGTCCACGTTTCTCTCTCCTTACAGGGACGCCCGTCATTCGGGCGA
Organism: Paguma larvata; assembly: GCA_030068075.1. Classification (NCBI taxonomy): domain Eukaryota; kingdom Metazoa; phylum Chordata; class Mammalia; order Carnivora; family Viverridae; genus Paguma; species Paguma larvata. The sequence goes on from CM057835.1 coordinate 3,386,954, forward strand.
GGACCCACGCGGCTCCACTGTGACCTGGTGCCAACCCAATTACGTCAGCCCAGACCTAAGAAGGTCACATCCATAGGTACCAGTGGCTAAGACATCAACAATCTTCTGGTGGGACACACTTCTGCCCGCTACAGAGAATTTTCTTTTTTTCAGTTTACTTACTTATTTATTTATTTATTTATTTATTTAGATTTATAGAGAGAGAGACAAAGAGCGTGTGAGCAGGGGAGGCACGGGGAGAGAGGGGGAGAGAGAGAATCCCAAGCAGTCTCCGTGAGGTCAGGGCACAGAGCCCAAAGTGGGGCTCGAACCCAGAAAAACAGTGAGATCGTGGCCTGAGCCGAAATCAGGAGTCAGACGCTTAACTGACTGAGCCCCCCAGGCGCCCCCAGGGTATTTATTCTTTATGTGCCAAACAGCATGCCATATTTTTCCCCTTTGTTTCATCTCACCCTTGTAACCACCCTACGTGGTGGGAACGCCCAGTCTACAGGGCGGTCGAAGCAGGGCCCACGGGCATCCGACAGCCACGCCGCAGAAGTAGGTCCCGGTCTCAGCCTCCGCCCGGCCCTTCCCCACAGGCTAGGGGCTGAAGGAGACCCTTTGGATCATTACAGACCAGCTGGGATTGGTGTTCTGGGTCAACTGACCGGTCCCGAGCGCCATCAGCATGCAAGGGTGCATCTCCAAGGGTCCCGGCTACTGAGGGCAGACTTCAGTCTGAAAACCAGGCATTTCCATTATAAGAACCCACCCACGGAGAGAGGGCCTTTGCAAAAGCAGCTGAGAGCCCCAGCTCCCCTCAAGGCTCTTGCCCAGAAATGACACCCGCAACAGCCCGTACACCTCCCCCGGTTTTGTGCCGCGTGGGGTTACAGCTAGCTCCAGCCCCTCCTCAGCCCCAAGCCCCTCGTGCTGACCGGGCCCAGGCCCCCCAGTACGCTAGCACGCTAGCCGCCCGGCACTTTGCTGGCCTGATTGTAAAGCTAACTAAACTAATTAATCACACCAGATTAATAAGAGTGACAAGGTGAGAGAGGTGACATTGTCCAAAATCTCCAATTTGGTGTGAGGGCGCGTATTTTTTTAATCCCCACAGCAATTTATTTTCCGTATAGCGAACTTTCTCCAAGAATGTCCCAAAATGTAGTCAAGGTGAACTGTGCTGGGAGCTTATTCAATATTTATGATTCTTTTTATTTGTATTACGAGGACTTTTTGGGGACTCCAAAGGGTCCATTAATCAAACAGAGTGACAAAATGAGGCATTTGACAATTGGAACGAGGCCTGCATATTATTATGATTAGATGTGTGTACAGACACATATAGACACGCACCGGTATTTTGGGGCGGGTGTAGGAATAGGAGAACCAACTTAACTTTATCAACAGCTCCTGATTAATTGTTACCAAGTGTCACCCGTAAATTTCCCTTGGATCTAATAATCCTCTCAGACGATTTAACAGCATCCCCGGTGAGTTGGCGGTACCGGGGCTGAGTTCCCGAGACGAGGAGGGGGTGACACCAGTAGCTCCAGTGACTGGCGACGGGCGGTGGACAGCGTTCCCGGGGCTGACAGTTCTGAAATACAATTATCAGTGTGATCTGCTTAAGGATTCATCATCGGCTCCTGCCTGCTGAAGACTTAAAAAAATACCAAGACGCACAGAGAGAAAGAGGTGATAAGAAGGCATCATTTTCCTCCAGCCTCATAACTGTAAATTGAAGAAAATTATTTTCTTTGCCTCCAGCTCATTGGCATATAGGAGCATTATATTATAATTTCATAAGCATAAATCCTTTGAATAAATTTCAGAAGAATAACTGAATTAGAAATGCAAGTAAAGTATCTAAAAAACTTAACTGTACCAGGCAGGGGAGAGGAGGTGCGAGGGGCACACGCGAGGAGGAAAGCCCCTTCTGGGAGCCTCCCGTGGGTCCCCCAAGACCCGGGAAGAGCTTGGTGTCAGGGAGCGGCCGTTTTGTAACCCCCTTCTGCGGCTGAGGGCAAATAAAATAAGGTCTTGTCTTCTCCCCTTGCTCGTGTTCCAAGGAATTTGAGTCGTAATTCATCATAAATTAATTTTGGAGAAACAACAGGCTTGGGGCGTGTTATAATTATTGTTATTTGTTTATTTATTATCGTGTTAACCATTATTTATTATTATGTTAAGCATTTGTGAGATCACAAAGGTTGCTCCTGCGGTTTCCTAGCAACGAGTCTGTGAGTCCTCCACGCAAGTTTCCTGACACCCGACTCCAGACTCCATCTGGGTGGGGGTGGGAGGCGGACGGTGAGTCAGGGGCCTGTGGTGTCTGTCCCTTCCTGAGGGGCCCCCGTGGGAATGCGCTGTGGAGGAGAGGGGTCTGCCTGGCCCCGTGACGATGGCTCACAAGCCACACAGCGGATGGTCTTCAAACAAAGACCACTTAGAGGCAAAACCCTGGCCCCAAACAAAGACCCCAGGGGCTGGCTCAGGTCACAAGATGTCCTTTCCTAGGCCCATGTTGGTCCTCAGAGACCTGGCCACCATACCTCCTCCTCGGCCAAGGACATCAGGAGGCTGAGGGTTGGGAGGATGGAAGACTTCCTGCAGCCTCAGGGCCCTCATCACAGTCGGGGGTAGCCTCGCGCGGCTCCCCACCTCTGCGGGGCGACCCGTCTGGCTTCAGGAGCCCGTCACCATGTAACGGGGACAGAGGCCCAGAGTCCCGAGTTTCCCTGAGAGAGAGGGATTGGTTTCCATTTTTCCTGCACAGGGACCCCCCCCCCCACGGTAAAGGAGATCTTCCTTGGGGGCCCACAGAGTGTGATGGAGGAGGGGCTGCCGAACCAGAGTGACTGGACTGTCTCCTTTGTCCGGGGTCCTCGGACAGACCCCCACGCCTCCCACGTGGATCACTTTCTATCCTGGTTAAGGAACGTACAGCCAAGGGGCCTGGTGACGCAGTTCATTCTCATCACGGCGGGGCCACCGCACAGTCTCCCAGGCGGTGCCTCTCCCCCTGTCCCCTCCACCACAACTGCACAGTGAAATCCCCAGGAGTGGCCATTTTTTCCTAATAAACTTCTAATTTTAGAATAAATTGGATTTACAGAAAACTTACAAAGACAACATGGAGTCCCCGTATACCACGCACCCAGGTTCCCCGTCAGTAGCATCATCGATCACGCTGGTACGTGGGTCGCGATTAATGAACCAACGTCGCTGCATCATTATGAATCGAAGTCTATGCATTATCCTGATTTCCTGACCTTTCACCTTTTTCTGTTCCAGGATCACATCCAGGACAGCACGTCACTTCAGCTATCGTCTCCTTAGGTTCCTCTTGGCTGAGACTGTTTCTCAGGTTTCGCTGAGATGAATGACCTTGACGGGTTGGAGGAAGGTCGGTTACGTAGTTTGTAGAGTGTCTCGCAATTTGAGTTGGATGTTTTTCTATGGGTAATGTTCTGGGCGGCAGGTCTCCCCCAAACCACATGCTGTAATGAAATCCCCAGGGTGGTCTTACTTGTAGGTGGGGCCTTTGGAAGGTGACCAGATAAGGAGGGCACATCCCTTGTGAATGGGATTGGTGCCTTGTAAGAAAAAGCCACAGAGTCCTCTAGCTCTTTTTCCCAGCAGGTGGGGACACAGCGAGAAGTCGGCAGTCTGCAGACCAGAAGAGGGCCCTCGCTGGACCATGTTGGCATCCCGATCTTGGATTCCTAGGCCCCAGGACGGTGAGCAATACTTGTTTGCTATTTACAAGCCATCAAGTCCATGGCACTTTGTGAGAGCAGCGAACAGACGAAGACAGACTGCATTTATGGGTTCGGGAGAGGAAGGCCACAGAAATCCCACGGAGGGTGTGTGCCGTCAGAGCCCTTGCTGTTGTTGACGCCGAATGTGATCCCCTGGCCGAGGCGGTGTCTGTCAGGGTCCTCCACCGTAAGGTCGCCCTTCCCCCTTGTCCGTAAGCTACACTTGGGGGCAGGAAGCCCCTGTGAGCAGCGCGCCGTGCTCCAGGAGCAGAGAACTATGTTCCGCCTCCCCGGGGTGGCGTTTCCACACAAATCATTTGAAATTCCACGTAGCAGATTCTTCTCCGACTTTCATTTCTTTATTCAGTCACTTATTTATGGCAGAATGGACTTGGTTTAGGCTTCGAGTTCCATTCCGACACTGCTTCATGTGTGCTGTTGCTCAGATGGGTTAGCCGAAGGAAGTCCCTTCCACCGCTGCTGTGTCCCCCGGACGCGTCCCCGCCATTGTGGCACCGCGGGTCTGGTTTTGTTTTCTAGCACTTCCTTACCTTCTGGCCCTACAAGATGTTCCGGTGTCTGGTTCCTTGCTCCTGTTCTAGAGCCGACCCTTTCTCCACAGATCCCTGGCTCTTTTTACTGGAGAAGGGGTATTAGCAGCCACGCTCCGGATGCTGGGAGTGCTCACTGCCACGGGGCAGGGGAGCTTTCGAAACTCTGCACATTTAACTTGCAACCAGGATCGGTTGCCAGACTCTCCTGAAACAGGACCCAGGTGTCAGTGTTTTTGAAGCTTTGTCTGTCCGTCAAGCTGTTTCTACTTTTATATTCGGTCAATAGTTGGTGGCCTCCTAGCCTTGGGATGAACACCTTTACATGAAGCATGGGGATACAGGGGGCACCTCCGTGCTCCAGAAACAGGCTGGAACGTTACCAAGATGCGTGGGGCTAAATGTTTGAAAGAACTTTTGAGGGGCTCACTCCTTTCATTGTTTGGTGTGTGGGGTGTGAGGAGTGCCCCCCTTCCCTTCTGTCTGCCTCTCCCTTACCTTTATTCCTTGTTCCTCCGTAATCCCTTGAGAAGTACCTACCCGGTGCTCAGATCGTTACAGTCTCGGAGGCCAGGACTGGCATTCGGCTTTCACTCGCCCCTTCCTAGCTGGTGCCTGCGAGCAAGGGGCTTCGTCTCTCCTCGCCCTGTAGCTGGGGGTGCACTGAGACCACTGCCCATTGAATCAGAAGTAGGCGGACAAGCTTCGCACAGCATGGGGCCCGTAGTGGGAACTGACACAGCGAGCTCCTCCTTCCTTTCCTCCGCCTCCAGCGCCAGGGAAATAAGGCGGGCCTGCCACGGGGGCTGGAGGCCAGCTTCTCACACTTCCTGAGCCAGAGCTCGGCACCACACCTGGGGGCCCCCCTGCAAAGCAGAATCCAGGCAGGTCTACGCAGTCAGAGCAGCAGGATACACCTTCGGAGTCAGAGCAACCACGCCTAGAGATGGTCGGGTGGTGTGGGTGCTGTTCGCACCCCCTGCCCTGTGGGTGGGGGCCGCCCCCTTCTGCTCACTCAGACGCAGACGCCCAGGGACACTCCCACGGGAGCCTGCTCTGTGCCATCCACTGACTAGCGCCGATCGTTTGAATCAAAGGAATCAGGTCGATCACGAGCCATTCTCACTCGGAGGTCCTTTGGGGGTAACAAGAGTCCTTTACTTTAGAAGCCTGTTTCGTTGGCCTAGGCTGCTTGGGAGGCCAGCCGCGAAGGCCACTCTGGCAGTTCTGATCACACAGTGGGACCCCTGCGAGGACTCTGGGCTGGTCCTCAGAACCTGACAGCTGAGCCTCCACCTCTGGGAGCCGCCCGGGGGCACACCGTGTGGTGACGGGGCTCCACGGACTCTCGTCCAAGTCTCAGGGTCTCGGGAACAGACCCACCAGTGAGATGTCTCCACCTGCGGGTGAATCAGCCACAGCTGGAGGGGAAGGCGAACGGGACACGCAGGCCCCTGGGTGGATTACTATCCGCTGGGCAGCCCCCATCGGGGCCCACGTCGTTAATTAGCAGTTCCTGTCCTTAAAACCGAACTAACGATAAACTCGTACCAGCAACAATAGCTTTCTCGTGGAGCAAGCATCTCGCGCGAGGTCCTTTAGACACCATCTGCTCCAACGCCCGAGCAGCCGCACCGCGCAGGCCTCGTGGAGAGATGAGGACACAGGCCGAGGGCGCTCCGGTATTGCTGCCAAGGTGACCCAGCCGGCACTCTTTGGCGTGGGGAGCAGAGGCTCCGGAGCATGTCGTCTTATTTAGAGTGTGACCCTGGCACAAACAACCCGTACCTGACTACTCAGATCCGGGCGCTGACAGGGAGGCCCAGGAGCCGTCCCTGCCCAGAGCTGCCAAAGCGAGCGTAAATGCCCGGGTTCCGGCAGCCGGGACACCCGCAACTGAGCACCAGCTTACTACGCCAACCTCGGGAGCTCCTCCCAAACCGGGGCCCTCGCTCTCTCCCACCCACGCCTCTGTTCGTGCCGTCTCCTCCCTTCTCCCACCTGGTGGGCCTTTCAGGACTCAGTGTAAACGCCTCTTCCTGGGAAGCCCTCCTGAGCTTTTCCCCCTACACATCACACTCAGATACACTCGTGGTTTTCTTTTTTTTTTTTTTTAGATTTAAATTTTTTTAAATGTTTATTTTTGAGACAGAGAGAGATGGAGTGTGAGCGGGGAAGAGGCAGAGAGAGAGGGAGACACAGAATCGGAAGCAGGCTCTAGGCTCTGAGCTGTCAGCACAGAGCCCGACGTGGGTCTTGAACCGACGAACCGTGAGATCATGACCTGAGCCGAAGTCAGATGCTTAACCAACTGAGCCCCCCAGGCGCCCCATCTCGTGGTTTTTAATAGTGCTACTTACGATGCTTCGCTTTGCCCTGAGGTTTTGGATCGCATCTATGATGCCTACTGCCATTCTTCCATCCTTCCCTTCAGACAAGGGGAGGGTCTACCTCCTCACTGTACCCCCTACAGTGTCCGGCCTGGGGTGGGCTCTTGGTCCTTGTCGGGTCGAGTCGGTTTAAGACTCAATGACACCTGTGCCGAGTCCTTCCCTGTAGGGAGAAGAGCCTTCTCCATCACACTGATTCCTACCACCTAGAAAAGACACGTCGAGAAGATTCATGATCACTCCTTACAGTGACGGAGACATACAGAAAAATTTCACACGTGGCCGTGGCCTTTGTGATGTGTGGACAGACCTGGTCCTCCCTGCTGCCCTGAAGGTAGGTGCAGCCACGGGACTTGCTTTGGGCAATGAGATGTGGACAATGGTGAAAGTGTCTCTCCCGGGTGGAAACGAGGGTCAGGGCACTCGCTGGGCTCCCGGGCTCCCTTTGTCTCGGCTGGGCGCTCGAAGGAGCCTGTGTCTAGATAAAGTACTATCAGCCGTGGGGGGCCCCCATGGCAGCCCGGTGAGAAGACCTCCCCCGCACCCCTCCACCTAGGGAGAAGAAGAAACAGGCCCTGTGCTGAGGCACGGAGACTCTGGGTTATTCGTTGCCATGGCTTAACCTAGCTCTTCTGACTAGGGCAGTCACCTATTGTAGCTTTTTCTGGATACAACTGGTACCTTCCTGAATAATCCAGATCTGGTCTGTTGATGGAAGGAGGGCTCATAGTAACGACAGGAAGTAACTGAGTGTGGCAACAAAGTGTGTGTAATACGGCCTCAGCCCTATTGTGCCGTGTAGTTCTGAGCAAACACATATACACGGAAGCAAACAGGACGGACTTTCCGTGGAAGCGATTTTTCATGCTTCTATGAAAGCTGTTAATTTTTCTCATTGGAGGTAGGCCAGTTCGGCTCAGTTCATGGAGGCTACCATTGCAAAAGTCATCTAGCCTTGTTTCCTAAAGCTACCTAAGGTGCAGACTAGAAGAGTAGGTATCTTCTCTTAATGGAAAGACAGTCAGATGAGGGGGAAATGCCTTTCCTTTCTTCCTTTCTCTTTCTTCCCTTAAAAAAACTCAAAATGATGTTGTGATTAACTTGCATTTTGCAGCATAGTGGATATGACAGTCAACCAAATTAATCCCATTATGCAAAACCCAGTTCACAAATGGTTTTGCATTTTTGCAAAATTATGTCAATTTCCCTATAAATTGGAAAGACTGTCAGTTTCCTGAACTGCACATAGACGCTGCTCAGTGCTGTGTATCTATATTCCTCTAATTCAGAAAGATACGGATTTTAGCTCCATGGCACAAATTAGGATTCATAACTTTAACGCTGATATTTTTGTTTACATGAGACTTGCATGAGAATCACCAGTAGTATTCACATTCATTTAAAATCTCCCCCCCCCCCCAACCATACTCATCGTGGTGGTAAGGAATCGGGAGCTTGAACAGAAAATGGTGAGAACAAAACCCCTGTGATATTAGAACCAAGATTCCTCCTTTCTTCAACCTCCAAAGCCCTCGGCGTCTCTGGCCAGGCTCCCGCGCCCTCGCCGGGGCTCTGTCTCTCCGTCGGTGGCGTTAGCGCGGGGAGACCGGGGACGGCCGCCCACCTGCCGTCCTCTTGGCCAGCCGCAGACGTGCTGTTGGTGGCCAGATCTGCTTGGCATGGACCGCGGTCTGTGAATTCCCTGTAACTGGACCAACTTGTCAAATTAAGCCCGCTCCTACGTGGAGCCGCAGAGCAGCCCGGATCTGGATGTCCCCGCTCTCTGACCCCTGTCACCAGCCCTCCGAGCCCCCAACATCTGCTCTACCTGGTTCATTTCAGATGCAGCGAGGCCCTCCGCTCCGAGCTCGGCGTTGCCCCTCTCTCTCTTATGGGGAGAAAGAAACAGCTTCCTTGTTTCGAAGACCGGCGCTCTGAGGGCTAAATTACTCACTGAATTCAGAAAATCTATTTTTTAATGGTTCTTCTTTCTCCGCGTAGCACTTTTTATTCTGGTAATGCTTTCTTGAACGGCGAATTGTTGACTTTTTATGCTTTAGATTTATTAGACATGTGTCAAGTTGTCAACCTCCTACCGCTCGCATTTGTGTCCACCTTGCAAACAGCAGGGAAAAATACTTTTTTTTTCCATGAACGCTCACTTCTTGGCAGTTCTGAAACAAATTTTTGAACAGTTGCTGTTCCTATTGATAGCAGTAGTTTGATGTTTCAAAAAAAAAACCCAGGGTTTTATTTTCCCCTAAATTTTTGACATGTTCTGTCATACCCTATCATATCATACCCTGATGCATCAAAAACAAAAAGAAGGGAGGTCCCAGCCTGCACTGCTCACGGAGATCATGAGTCTTCGCTAAACACCCTCCCATCTGTTCTCCGCGTCCAGCCTTTTGTCCTGGCTCCAATGCCGGTATTCCTCAATAAAATCTGTTCTCGCTTCTTTCTAGACAGCCGCGCTCTCTGCGGCAAGGCTTCCAGATCTTGGTGAGAAATAGTCTCAAGGAATGAGGGGGCTGTGTGCGTTTTCCTATCGCGGGCTGCCCGGGAGTCGCGGACAGCGGACAGTAATGAGAGAGAAGAAATACAAAGGAACTGAACGCCCGGTAGCCTCGGGCAAGTCCCCTACGATCGCTGATACTGTGAAAAATAAGAAAGTCAGGATCGAAACTCTTCTTCTCAGAGATCCTCCCCACCAGGGCCACCGGGACCTCCAGGCTGTGACTCTGAAATGAGGGACGCAGTGGGACGCGCCGGCTCCTGTTCTGACCTGGCGGCAGCTTGCTCGCTGGCCTGGCTGCAGGGCTCGCGGAGCAGGGAGGAGGGATCAGGGTGGGCTGCCCGGCCAATCTCAGGAGCCCCCTTGGACGCAGCCTCAGGTGGAGTCTTCTGGGGCCTCTCCCACCAGCCCCCACTGCGTGGGAAGGACCAGCTTCCCAGGCAGCAGGTGTCAGGGAGAAAATCGGGTGCTTTGGGCAGACCGGGTGGCTCAGGATGACCTTATGAAGGCCTGTGAGGTGGCCCTCAGGCGGCGCACCAACCTGAGGCTGCCAGGCGCGTGGCCTTTCGAGGGCACACACAGGCAGACCGTGGCCACGTGATGGGACCCCGGCCCGGCCTCCCAGAGAGGCTGGGGTCTGCGTGGGGAACTGGAGTGTTCCACCTTGAGCAGAACACGCATCCATCCGTTGGCAAGAATGGGCCTCCATCCAGCAGCCCCTTCCGCTCGGTACAGACACCGCGGCCTCCGAGCGGCTGTGTGGCCGTCGTGGGCTGGGCTAGCAGCGCTCACCTGCTCAGTGCGCCCACATCCAGCTCTCCACCTGCCAGCCCGTGACCTTCAGGCCGATCCGTGCCAGACCCCCCATCACCCAAGCCCAGGTAAAGGAACCAAAAGGTTATGGTAGAGCCGAGCCTCTAGGGGATTTTAAGCGGGGACTGGAGCAGATTTGTGTTTTAGAGAAATTGTTCTCCGCGTGACCTGAGAGTGGGCTGAGGATCCGGGTGAAGGGGCAGGTGGGGGATGGCGGTGCTTGTTCTGGCAGGAAACAGGAAGATCCAGCCTCGGGGCTGGGAGGAGGGATGATGGAGAGCCAACGGGAGACGTTTAGGTGGAAGGATCGAGAGGATTTGTTTGCTTGTCGGGAAGAGAGCGGGAGGACGGACGTGGGCGACCACTCGGGCTGGCGCACGCAGCGGGACAGGCCCGCTCTGTGTGTGCCGAGCAGGGAAGGGGTCCTGGCTGGGGAGATGGGGTCGGCGGAGGGACACTGGGGGGCCACGAGCTCTGGACTTAGGGTCCTATTCTGGGTAAGAAGAGTGAGCTTGGCTCCTTCCACGACCAACATTCTAGAACTCTGCTGGGCTCCCTGCCTTTCTGGAGCTGCATTCGTTTTCTGGGGCTGTGGGAACAGAGTGCTAAACCTGGTGACTTAAAACAACAGAAGTCTGGGGCTCTTGGGTGGTGCGGGTGGTTAAGCGCCCAACTCGACCTCGGCTCAGGTCATGATCTCACAGTTCCTGAGTTCAAGCCCCGTGTTGGGCTCCATGCTGATGGTGCAGAGTATGCTTGGGATTCTGTCTCTCCTTCTCTCTGACCCTCCCCTGCTTGTGCCCTCTCTCTCTCTCTCTCTCTCTCTCTCAAAATAAATAAATAAACTTAAAAAAACATATATCAATTCTCTCCTGGTTCTAGAAGCCAGAAGTCTGAAATCGATGCATTGACAGGGCCGTGCTTCCCCCCAAAGCTCTAAGGAATAATCTACAGCTTCTGGTGGCTCCTGGCTTGAGGCTGCATCAGCTAATCTCTGGCTCCAGTGTCTTATGGCCTCTGTGTCTTCTCCTCTTGTAAGGACATTAGTCGTTGGATTTAGGGCCCACCCGAATTCAGTAGGGGACCGCATCTGAACAGATTACATCTGCCAAGACCCTATTTCCAAATCAAGTCACATGCTCAGGTTCCTGGTAGACTTGAACTTTGGGGGGACACTATTCAATCCGTTATACCTACACTTTCTTTTTAAAAATTTTGTTTTCTAATGTTCATTCACTTTTGAGAGAGAGAAAGACAGGGCGTGAATGGGAGAGGGGCAGAGAGAGACACACACAGATCGGAAGCAGGCTCCAGGCTCTGAGCTGTCAGCACAGAGCCCTACGTGGGGCTCGAATTCACCAACCGTGAGATCATGACCTGAGCCGAAGTCGGATGCTCAACCGACTGAGCCGCCCAGGGGCCCCATCCCTCATCATTCTTATCATTGTAAGAATTCTTCCCTAAACCAGGGTTCCAACGTGGACTGCGTGTCTACAATCAGCACAGGTCGATGAGAAGAAAAAAGAAGTAATACTTCGATGTAGTTGAAATTGTTATTTGGGGTAAGCTGTGTAACACAGGTACTAGAGTCGGACTGCGGTAGGTGGCTATAATTAACGAGTAAATTTACATTCATCGCAGGGCTTACACACTTGTTAACAATGGGGTCATACAGTGACAATGGCAGGGAGATGCCCCGTGTGGTGGAGGATACTCTGGAGGCGTGGGCGGGCACCTGTCACCTATAACAATGTACTGTGCGGCAATGGCACGGGATTAATTAAAAAAAAAAAAAAAACAAATACAAAAAAAAAAAAAAACCTTGCTCGGGGCACCTGGGTGGCTCCGTCAGTTAAGAATCTGACTCTTGATATCAGCTCAGGTCATGATCTCACATTTCGTGACATCAATCCTCACATCAGGCTCTGCGCTGAGCATGGAGACTGCTTGGGACTCTCTCTCCCTCTCTCTTTCTGCCCCTCTGCTGCTTGTGCTCACTCTCTCTCACCCTCTCTTGCTTGCTCTCTCTCAATAAATAAATAATAAATAAAATAAATTAAAATAAAATAAAATAAAATAAAATAAAATAAAATAAAATAAAATAAAATAATAACATAAACACTTGCTTCTTATCTCACCCCTGGAATGAGCGGTGGTTTCCAGCTCTGGCTCCAGAGTTCGTACCCGTGGCTCGGCCGCCATCTGGCCTTGGGGTCTTGGGCAAATTCCCTCACTGTTAGAAAGGGGTCGAGAATCACACTACCATCTCGGCCCACTGCAAAAACTAGATTACAATTCGGCGCAATGCCCCGCCCCCAGACAGCAGCTGCTGTCTTCACCAAGACAGCGAGTGGGACTGAGGAGGCGGAGGCTGGTCGGCAGGGGCCCCAGCTCTGCCCGCTCTGACCCCGTGCACCTGCGAAGCCTCTGTTGCCCCCGCCTGAGCACCAGCCGTGAGAACTTATGAGAGGAAGGGAGTTTGGGGAGCAAGGCTGAAGGCTCACGTGAAGCTCGACCCCTCTCTGCGCTGAGTCCCCCTGGCAACAAAACCATTCGAGGTGAGGTAGGTTGGAGTGCATGTGTGTGTGTGTGTCGGAGTGTGTGTGTGTGTGTGTGCGTGTGTTGGAGTGCATGTGTGTGTGTGTCGGAGTGTGTGTGTGTGTCAGAGTGCGTGTGTGTGTGCGTGTGTTGGAGTGCGTGTGTGTGTCAGAGTGTGCGTGTGTTGGAGTGCGTGTGTGTGTCAGAGTGTGCGTGTGTTGGAGTGCGTGTGTGTGTCAGAGTGTGTGTGTGTCGGAGTGCGTGTGTGTGCGTGTGTTGGAGTGTGTGTTGGAGTGCACGTGTGTGTCGGAGTGCGTGTGTGTGTGCGTGTGTCGGAGTGCATGTGTGCATGTGTCAGAGTGCATGTGTATGTTGGAGTGTGTGTGTGTCGGAGTGCATGTGTGTGTGCGTGTGTCAGAGTGCGTGTGTGTGTGTCGGAGTGTGGGTGTGTGTTGGAGTGCATGTGTGTGTGCGTGTGTCGGAGTGCATGTGTGCGTGTGTCAGAATGCATGTGTGTGTGTGTTGGAGTGTGTGTGTGTCGGAGTGCATGTGTGTGTGCGTGTGTCGGAGTGCATGTGTGCGTGTGTCAGAATGCATGTGTGTGTGTGTTGGAGTGTGTGTGTGTCGGAGTGCATGTGTGTGTGTGTCGGAGTGCATGTGTGTGTGCGTGTGTCGGAGTGCATGTGTGTGTGTCGGAGTGTGTGTGTGTGTCAGAGTGCATGTGTGTGTGCGTGTGTCGGAGTGCATGTGTGTGCGCGTGTGTCAGTGCATGTGTGTGTGTCGGAGTGCATGTGTATGTGTCGGAGTGCGTGTGTGTGTCAGAATGCATGTGTGTGTGTGTTGGAGTGTGTGTGTGTCGGAGTGCATGTGTGTGTGTGTCGGAGTGCATGTGTGTGTGTGTGTGCGCGCGCAGGGGGAGAGGAAGGGAGAGATTATCAGTCCCATCCCAGGCTAATGAGGCCTGTAAGTGTGGGGCAAAAGCACGCCGGACCAGTTTGCTGTGGAATTGCGCAGTAGAATTATAATTAATTTGTTGTCCGACATTACCCATAGGCCTTTTTCAGCGTGTCTACTTTCCTGGCTGCTACTGCCCATTGAATTCCAATGTTTTGGATTAATATCCCCTGGTTAAATCTTCCTGCCGTTCTGCACACTGAGCCTCATTTTATTTCTCGTCTGTGTTTCTGAGCTCTTTGAATGATTTCTCTGCCATGGCTGGTCTGGTCTTCTCAACACCTCCCAATTTTGTATAATCTGTGAATGTAATTAACGAGTCTTTACCTTCTCCTGCACATAATTAGCCGAGATGTTAAATACGGCCGGGCTTAGCACTGATCGCGAGGGCACCATGCTAGACTCCCCCCGACGCGTGATGCACAGCTATTTATCGTTAGCTCTGTTTACCGCCCTTCCGCCAGCTCTAGCCAACACAGCGCAGCTCACCTGCCCGTAAGGGGGACCTCGGCGGCGCCGATGCCAACGAACCCAGTGCGGCCGAGTCCGGGACGGGCCCGCACCGCTCCCCCCACCGGCTCCCCTGCCCTCCGCCCCAAGCGCCGCTCCCTCCCCTCAGCGGCGGGCCTCCTCTGTGGGCACGCTTCCTCTCCTGGCCCCAGGATTCCCAGCGTGGCGATTACCTGCAAAGAGGCCTCTCACCCCAAGCCGGGTCTCCCTCGCCCCTCAAATCCGACAGTCTCGCTGCTCTCCTCCTTCAGGAAAAGCCCCCGGCTGCCGGCTCAGGCCCAGGACCTCGGCGGTGTCCTCGATGAGCCTCGTCCCCAGCGCGCCCAGTCGGCGCCACCTTCATTCATAGTGCGGGGAGACCCAGCCGCTGCTTCCTCGCCTCCAGCCTTCCTGCCGGTGACTGCAACCCTCCACCTGTTGCCCCTCTTTCTGCCTCGGCGTGCGGCGGGGACCAGTGACAATGCAAATCAGGTGGCGTCCGTCCTCCCTCAGACTTCTCCCAAGTTTACCGTCTCGGGTACGAGCCGAGTCCTGATAGTGACGCAGTAGCTTCCAGCCGCTTCTGTAACAAGTCGCCACGAACTCAGAGGCTTAAACGACAGGAGACTGTGAGCTCGCGGTTCTGGAGGTCCGAAGTCCCAAGTGGGTCACGGGATGAACTCCAGGTGTCGGCCGCGTCCTGTTCCTTCTGGAGGCTCCGGGGGAGGACCCGATTTTGCGCCCTGCCCCGCCGCGCTGGGTGGCTCCGGCCCCATCGCTCCACACCGGCTGCCGTGCCCCGTCTCCTCTGCTGTGCCCTCTCTCTCTCCCACTGGCGAGGACGCGAGCGGTCACGCTGCACCACGGGGTAATCCAGGATCTTCTCGAGATCCCTAACCGGACGACATCCGTGGAGCGCCTTCCGCACGTGATAACGCGGCCCCTCTTCACAGGCTCGGGGTTGGAACCTGTACGCACTTCGAGCCGTTCCTCCGCCTGCCTCAAACGGCTTTCGGGATCCGCGCCAACCGGCTGGCTGCCTACCTTGCTGACTTTGTCTTCTGCCGTCTTCCGGCTGCACGCCATCCTCCGGCCAGACCGGCCCTGGCGCAGGGGGGCGGTGGAGGCTGACCCGTCGGCTCGCTGACCTCCCTGGTGGAAATATTGCCACCATGGCCGACTTCCACCTGCAGACAGGGTGCCGCCGAGCGAGGCGTCGGGAAGAGGCGCCTCGGGCCCCTGCTGGGTCTCTGCAGGAACGCTCTGCCCCGGGTTCCGCGGCTCCCGTGGGAGAGCCTTCAAGGCTTTCCTCAAATACCGCTTGCACCAAGAGGCCCTCCAGCCTCATCGTCTCTCTCCTCCTTCGTCACACATTCTTTTCACTTCATCACGCTCTAAAATGGTGCCTCATACATATTTATCCGTGTATTTCTTATCTCCCCGGAGCGGAACGTGAAAGCCAGGAAGGCAGAGTTCCACTTCACGCTGGTCACTGCTGGCTGCCAGGCCCCCCGGCACTCGGGACAGCTCCTGGGACACCGTGGTGATCACCGGATCGCCGTGGGACAAGTGAGGGACGGAATGCTGGACCATGCCCAAGCCAGGATGGAGACACTCATCCTGCCATTGCCAAGCCACCCAAGGAGCAATGTGACGGGATGGTACCGCTCGCTCTGCTTTAAACCCACGCTGTGTTTTTCTAACAGTTCCCTTCATTTCACTGTGTGCACTGGCGCCCTTCCGTCTCGGCATTGCTCGGTGTTGCTGGTCCCTGTGCTAGGCTTGCTAGGGCCTCAATGAAACAATGGCCATGAGCTTTGCAGGAAGGCTAATCAATCACCATTCTCTAATTTCGTAGTGAGCCCCCAGCCTCCACACTTTTGTATAATGATGACATATAACTCAAGGAGGCCAGTAGGAAAAGGATTAATCCTAGAAGTCCTCAGGGAAGTATGTTGACGAGGATTCTGTGAAACGCTCATTTTCATTTAGGGACGGGGAGAAGGCTGTAAGCCCGACACCCAGGTTATCGCCCCAGACAGTGGAGCTGGAGGGACGAGGGATTCTTGTGGGGCAGGAAAGTATTAAGGATAGTTTGGAACTAAAATGATACTTAACATTTGCTGGTTACCTGTGAAATGTGAAGTGTGTGCTACCTGCTTCACTTACGTTATCCCGAAACAAGTGAGGAGTCCACTCGAAGGAAACGGAAGGCACCAGACAAGAGCAATGGACAATCAGGGTAATTATAAGCACGTATCGCCACGACTGTCTCCACTGTGCGAAACAAGAAACAGTCCATGGTGTCGTTCACGCCTCGGGCCGCAAGCACGGCTGAGCTCTCTGACCTCCTCTTGCAGGCGGACTGGGACTGACCCAGGCAGCTCGCTGATCGGCTCGGGCCACTCCAGGCTAGCCCTGGGGTTCTGGACCCTGCACCTGTCAAGGGAGGCGTCCACCACCCCATCTCCTTGGGGTCTCAGGAGAGCTAGAGCTTCATCGTTTCTCAAAGCGGGTTTGAGGCGGTACCGGGAACTTTGAGGAAGAAGGCGTCCATGACCAACAGGAGCAGGAGGCGATCTGTTAACAAGCGTTCTCCTGTCTTCTCTAGCACGTGACACCTCGGATCTCTTCACGTGTGATCAGACGTGGCAAGTCATGGGAAACAGGGCATTATCTACACCGTCTCCCGAATGTATGGAAACGTGCTTACGTGTGAGGAGAGTCCTGGGTGATTTCTGTTCTCTGGGAGCACTTGGGAAATACGGTTTGACCCGGGCTGTGGCATTTCTTCTGTCCCTAACCAATGATTGCTGTTCGGTTGTCCATTTGATGGGAATACAGGAGAGGGGATTCTAGCAACTGCTGGGTGAAGAGCCTTAGCTTGGGCAAGTGGTTCTGCCAAGAACAATTAGAAAAGATGGATAGACAGACAGACAGACAGACAGGCATGGAGATAGAGAATAGATGACAAAGGACCGACAGATGATAGAAGATAAATAGGTAAGATAAATATGAGAGAGACTGACTGATGATAGAGGAGACAGATGCTAGATAGATGATGGATGGACAGACAGACAGACATACGAGAGACAGAGGTAGCTAGCTCCAGATACAGATGTTTCTTTTAAAGGCAGTGGAGGGCTGCTGAGGGGGCCGGGACTTAGGGGCCATGACCCGAAGAGGAGGAAACTTCAGAGACGCGAGCTGATCTATCATGAGCCGCACTTTCCCTCAGGACAACGGCGGATTCTCCATGTAAAGCAGCGTCTAAGAATCTGGGCAGGGGTGGGCGGCTAGGACTGCGAGGCAGAGAAGCTGCCATCTCACAGGGCTGTAGAGACAAAAGTAGCATCTCAAGGATGCCTAGGCAGAACCAAGATCCCAGAAAGAAAGAGGACACAGAGAGGTGAGTTCAATATTCATGATCCTCCACTTGAATGAAGCATTTGCCAAATTCTCAATCTGTGCAGAACAAAAAGCTAAGAAAGTAAATATAAATGGACTGAAATACAGTCCATGGTATCTGTCCAAGCAAAAACAATAGATTTCTAGAGGCGCCGAGTAGGAGAGACCCCACTAAATATGCAGGCTTTCATCTGGGATTTTTGGATAGCTACACCCTTAAAATCAGAGATGCGGAGAAGTGAGATGGGCTGTAAGAACTGTGAGTTGGGTTAGAAACGGCTCAGTTATTTCTTGGATTAAGATGATATGGGGCGCCTGGCTGGCTCGGTGAGTTAAACGTCTGACTCTTCATTTTAACTCAGGTCATGATCACACGGTTTGTGGGATTGAGCCCCGCATCAGGCTCCACACTGACAGCACAGAGCCTGCTTGGGATTCTCTCTCTCTCTCTCTCTCTCTCTCTCTGCCCCTCCACCGCTTGCTCTCTCTCCCTCTATCTCTCTTTTTCAAAATAAATAAATAAACATTAAAAACAAAACAAAACATGATCTGCTCCATTCTAACGACAGTCAGAGAACAGTGAGGCATCTAGTGTTTCACGCACTATGCCTGGCATTCAACAACAATTACTAAGTGTACCAAAAAAAAACAAGACCAAGAGAAAAAATAGGCTATAGACACAGGCAAACAAATGACTTGACCTCATTATTGGAGTTCTCAGATATGCACTTTGACCTAACTGTGCATATCTAATAGCAAAGAAAGTACTAATTTATATCCAAACAATATAATCTCTAGAGTAATTATTAAAAGGACAGTAAAAGGGGGCCCCCGGGTGGCTCAGTCGGTTAAGTTTTCGACTCTTGATTTTGGCTCAGGTGATGATCTCATGGTTTGTGAGTTTGAGCCCACGTCAGTTTCTGCACTAACATATGGAGCCTGCTTGGGATTCTCTCTCTCCCTCTCTTGCCCCTCCCCTACTTACTATCTCTCTCTCTCTCTCTCTCTCTCAAAATAAATAAACATTAAAAAAAAAAGGACAATAAAAGGACACATAACCAACAAGCTATAAAGAAGAAAGATAAAAATATTTTTAAAAATTGAAAATATTTTAACCGAATTATGATAAAAATATGACACATCAAAACGTGCCAATTTCTGAGCAGCTAAATCTGTGCTTAGAAGAAAATGTATACCTTAAGTGCATATATTAAAAAAAGAAGAAAGCTGAAAAATCTACGATAGAAATGTTCATTTTGAAAAGTTAGAAAAAAAGCAATTAATTAAACCCAACTACAGTAGAAGGGAGGAGATAATAAAGAAAAGAATCAACAAAATAAAAAAATGAACCTAGAATAGAGAGGATTGACAAAATCTAGTTATTTGAAAAGACTGGAAATTGATACATCTATGGCAAGACTGGTCAAAAGATAAAGAAAAAGGCACAAGCTATCAGTATCAGTAATGAAAAAGGAGGCATCATATATAGATTAAGATTCTATACACATTAAAAGATAAGAGTTTTATAAACATACTTAGGTCAAATAATTTAAAATTTTAGATAAAATGAACAAATTCCTAGAAAGAATTATACAAGACGAAACAAAAATCTGAACCGTCTTACATTGATTTTAAAAATGGAGTCTGTAATTTCAAATCTTCCCATCAAGAAATCTCCAGGCTCAGAAAGTATCAACATTAACAAACATTTAGAGAACAAACACTGAGACAAAGATGTTATTCGGAGATGTGTGTGCAGCAAGAGTGAAACTGTCCAACTGATTCCATGAAGACAGGAAAATCTGGATACCAACACCCCATGAAGACATTAAAAGAAAGAAAACTTGCGAGCTAATCTCTCTCATGAATATAAGTGCAAAAATTGTAAAAATTAGCAAAGTAAATCTCATGGCACACTAAAATATCATCGCATTCAAGTTGAGTTAATCGCTCAAGTCAATCATTCAAGTTAAGTTAATTGCAGGAATGTAAGGATAATTTAATGCTAAAAATGTATTGCACCACAGTAATAGGAGAAAATAATTATTTTAACAAAGGTGAAACGAAAAGGTATCTAATAAAATTCTACACCCAGTAGTGACAAAAATTCTTAGCACACAAGGACTAAAATATCTTTTTTTTAAATTCTTTAGTGTTTATTTATTTATTTTGAGAGAGAGAGAGTAGAGGAGGGGCAGAAAGAGAGGGAGAGAGAGAGAGAGAATCCAAAGCAGGCTCTGCACTTTCCAGTGCAGAACTCGACATGGGGCTCGAACCCATAAACTGTAAGATCATGACTAGAGCTGAAATCAAGAGGTGGTCACTTAACTGACTGAGCCACCCAGGAGCCCCAGGGAGATACCTTAATATATAGAGTATCTACAAAATTCTTACCAGGAAAATCGTGCCTCATGGACCAATATCAGAATCTTCCCCCAGAAACTGGAGCTGGGGTAAGATTGCCAAACCCACCACTGCTCCTCAACATTTGACTGGGGGTCCTGGCCAAGGCAAAAAGACAAGAAAAAGAAATACGAAGTGTAAGCACTAGAGATAAATGGTCCACACAAAATGGTCAACACTCATTACTGAGGGGCGCCTGGATGGCTCAGTTGCTTAAGCGTCTGCCTGCGGCCCAGATCATGATCTCGCAGTTTGTGAGTTTGAGCCCTGCGTTGGACTCCGCCCTGACAGTGGGGAGCCTGCTTGAAATTATCTCTCTCTGCCTCTCTTTCTACTTTCTACCTCTGTCTGGCTCATGCTCTCTCTTTCTCTTTCAAAAAAAATAAACATTTAAAAAATACTCATTACTAAAACCTTGACTGCATATGTAGAAAATGTTCGTAGAAAGTATACATATACGTGTGCCATGTATATGTAGAAAATCTAGAAGAATCTACAGATAAACTCAGAATATAAAAAGAATGTAGCAAGGTCACTGGATACAAATAAATATATAAAAGTCAATTATATATTATATATATAATATATATGCGTGTATATATGTGCAACAGCAAATAGAAAATAGATTTTAAAATACCAACTATAATAAAACCTATCCAGAAATAAATATCCAAGAACAAACCAGTAAGAGATGTACAAGAACACTAAATCGAAAGCAACACAATAATAGGAAGAGAACCTTAAGAAGACTTCTTCCCAAAGTGGTCTATAGATTGGGACAAGATAATTACTAAAATGTATGAAAATGCAAAGGAGTAAGAATAGCTATGTTGATCCTAAAGAAGAAAAGCAAAGTTAGAGGACCTGTAATTTCAGATACATCGGTCCTCAGAATACCGACTTCAGAAACAGACCCACATATATACGCTTACTTGATACATGACTTTACTGACCAACTGGGAAGGGTGTTAGTTTTCAATAAATGGAGTTGAGTCGATCACATAGCCATAGGTATTAAAAAAATGAATTTTAATCTCCACCTTATGCTAGACCTAAAAATAAATCCCAGATGCAACACACAGATTTAAGTGTGAAATGAAAAGTACTTTTGGAAGGAAATACTGGAGACTATTTTGGGACAAGCAGATATTTGTTAAACATGATGTAAAGAGCCTAGGTCATAAAAGAATAATTGATAAAGTGAACTATTTTATTTTTTTATTTTAATTTTTTAAATGTTTATTCATTTTTGAGAGAGGGAGAGCAGGGGAAGGGCAGAGAGAGAGGGAGACACAGAATCTGAGGCAGGCTCCAGGCTCTGAGCTATCAGCATGGAGCCCAACGCGGGGCTCGAACCCACAAACCATGAGATCATGACCTGAGCTGAAGTCGGACACTTAACTGACTGAGCCACCCAGACACCTAAAGTGAACTATTTTAAAGCTAAGACTTTCTGTTCATCAAAAGGCACCATCAAGAGACCAAAAAGGCAAGAACAGGAGATACGTGAGAAGAACAGGCAAAAGAGCCCCATCTGTAATACATAAAGAATTCCTACCGATCAGTAAGAGAAAACGATCCAGCAGAAAAACAATGGGTTTAAAAAAACAGAAATCCTTCACAAACAGGATATCCAAATGGCCAAAGAGGCCTATGAAAAAGACCAATGTTCTTAGTCATCAGAGAAATGAAAATAAACACAATATACCCACCCAAATGCCTAAAATGAAAAAGTCTCATGAAAACAAGTTTTAGGGAGGGTCTGGAGCCACCTGAACTTTCAGTACACCACAGGTGAGAGAATACAGAGGTACATCGCTCCGGAAAACTGACATATTTGGTGTAAATGCCGGATACATGCATATACTATGACACAAAATTTGTACTTCCGTTTAGCAAAACGTATGTACAAAAATGTGTTTCAGCTTTATTTGTAATAGCCCCGAACTGGAAACAACCTATATGTCCATCAACAATAAGACAAATAAATTCCAGTACATTCCATCTGTAAAACACTATTAACACAATGACAATGTGTGACAATGACCACGCGAAGAATATGGATGAATCTCATAAATACAACATTGAGCACCAAAACAGTACAAGAACTACAGAAGAGTAAAGAAGAAATATATTCTCTGATTCCGTTACATCAAGTTCAAGTGGACAAAATGGATCTTTGGCGTTTAAAGTTAATTGTGGTTACCTTTCTGGGCGCTGACACCCGGAAGGGTGTGACGGAGCTTCTGGGACACGAGTCAGATGTTACTTCTTGATCAGATGCTGGTTGCGTACGGGTGCTTAATCTGAAAATTTAAAAAGTACATACTTCGAAAGTGCATCAAAACACCGTTTAGAGGCGCCTGGGGGGCTCAGTCGTTAAGCGGCCGACTCCAGCCCAGGTCATGGTCTCGCGGTCTGTGAGTTCGAGCCCTGCGTTGGGCTCTGTGCTGACAGCTCAGAGCCTGGAGCCTGCTTCGGATTCTGTGTCGCCCTCTCTCTCTGCCCCTCTCCTGCTCATGCTGTGTCTCTCTCTGTCTCAAAAATAAATAAACATTAAAAAAAAAACAACAAAAAAAAACACCTTTTAGAATGGCCCAAATCCATGACATGGCCAACACCCAGTGCCGGCCAGGATGTGGAAAAGCAGGAACTCTCTCATTGCTGGTGGGAATGCAAAATACAGCAGCCGCTTTGGAAGTCAGCTTGGGGGTTTCTTGACGAAACTAAACACACTGTTACATACGATCCAGCAATTACGTTCCTTGGTGTTTACCCGAAGGGTGAAAACTATGTCCACACTAATACCTGCTCATAGACTGTTATAACAGCCTTTTCATCATTGCCAAAACCCAGAACAGTCAAGGTGTCCTTCAGTAGGTGATGGATAAGTAAACTGTGGTCCCTCAAGACGATGGAATATCATTCAGCACTAAAAAGAAATGAGCTATCAAGCCATGAAAAGACATGGCAGAAGCTTAAATGCATATCGCTAAGGGAAAGAAGGCAATCTGAAAATGTAATATACTGTACAATTCCAACTATCCGACATTCTGGAAAATGCAAAACTATGGAATCGGTGAAAGGATCAGTAGTGGTTAAGAGCTGGTTGTGGCCGGGAGGGGTGCCCAGGTGGCTCAGTCAGTTAAGTGTCCAACTCTTGAGTTCAGCTCAGGTCATGACCTCAGGGTTCGTGGGTTCAAGCTCCGCATCGGGCTCTGTGCTGACAGTGCCGAGCCTGCCTGGGATTCTCTCTCTCTCCCTCTCTTTCTGCCCTTCCCTCATTTGTGCTCTATCTCAAAATAAATAAATAAGCAAACTCAAAATAAAAAGAGTTAGTTGCGGGAAGGCTAAATAAATATGGAAAGCAGAAAGCATCTTTAGGGCAGTGAAACTATTGCATTACACTTGTGGATATAGGTTATTACTCATTTGTTCAAACTCATAGAATGTACAACAGCAAGGGCGAGCCTTGAAGTGTGGACTTTGGGTGATAATGATGTGTCCACGTAGGTTCATCAGTTGTAACAAATTGTAACACTCTGGCCGGGGACTTTCGTCGCGGGGGAGGCTGGAGGGCGCGGGGTCACGGGATACACGGAACACTTCTGTACTTTCTGCTCAATGTTGATGTTAACTTAAAACTGCTCTAAAAAATGAAGTACATTTAAAATTCTTTAATGGATTAAAACAAAAATAACGTTATACTGGTTTCTTAAATAGCAGCATATTTAAGTATGTTATTTTTTATTTTTGAGAGAGAGCAGGGAAAGGGCCAGAGAGAGAGAGAGACTCTTAAGCAGGCTCCACACTCAGCACAGAGCCCGCCACAGTGCTCGATCCCAGCGCCCTGGGATCATGACCTGAGCCGAAATCGAGATGGGGGCTTAACCAACTGAGCCACCCAGGCGCCTCCACCTTTTTAAAGTATTTTAAACAGAGAAATGTGTGCACTCTGCCTTCACACCCAATAGAAACCCTCGATACCATGGATCCCACCCCCAGAGACAATCGCTGGTAAGAGTGGCTTTGTAGCCCTCTTTTGAGCACATACCAACCCCCACGGGCCAAGCCCCTGAGCACCAGCCACGCCAGCGTTACGTCACATGACTCAGCCCCTCCATTCCACTGGGCTCTTGTCTGCTCCTCTTCAAATTGCCAGCGTTGGGTTAGATCAGGATTAGATTGTAAGGCCTCTGGCAGTTCTGAAATTCTAGTTTTCTTCCTCTCGTGTATTAACGCTGCAAACTTGGCACCACCCCGCCCCCGCACCCCTGTACTAAGCACTATGCTAGGTCGGTAAACGACGGATGGTGACTGTGTAGGAATGAATGTGTGAATGAATGAATGAATGAATGAGACATGAGGCCTACTCATGCCTTCCGGGAGCCCCGGCTCGGGGAAGGGGCCCCGACTCGGGGGAGGAGCCTGCACCTTGTGAGCAGAGGAGGAACCCAGAGTGACCTGTGCTGTGCTGTGCGGGGATAGCAGGAAACAGAGGCCACATGGGGGCATGGGGAGGCCCACCGATCCCGGGGCAGGGGTGGGTGAGTGCCCGGAGGGTGTGTCCTGTGAGCGGCTTCCCAAGGACAGCAGATTAGCCTGCGCTGGGTGCTGGTGCAGCGCGGACGGAGGGCGCAGTGTGGGGAAGGCCTCTTCCTGGGAGTTCGTGATGCTGACATTCATTGCTCGAACCTGTTCCTGGCCCAGAAGGCGTAATGTCGCCCTCCCTCACTCTGCTTGCAGACGACCCGGGAGTGAATCCCTGATGCCAGAACTCCGGCGCCGAGAATATCTGGGAAGGGGGCTTTGACCAACCCTCACCTCGGGCCACGCTCTCGCTGCCGGACCCGCCTACCTGCCGGGACGCCGAGGCCGAGAGATTGAGGCAAATCTCGCGAGGCTCCAGGCTCCGGCCGCGCTGTTGGCGCCCCGCCCACAGCAGGTGCACCTGCGCGGCTGCGGCGCGGGCTCTGTCTGCGACGGGGGCTTTTGCAGAAGCACGAAGCGCGTCTCAACGTCTTGGTCACCGCTAGAACTGAAGTCACGAGCCCCTGGCCTGCTAAATGGCAAATAAAAGAGCCGCCCGAGATGTAAGCCTACTCCAAGGGAGAAGGGGAGGGATGGGTCAGTTCCCCTCCCTGAAGAGGCCCCGCCCTTCGCGGTGTGAGGAGCCCGTCCACCTGACGTTGGCACTTGGGAGGGAAGGCAAGTGAGGAAGGGAAGGGGCTTTGGATTGCCTAAAGCCTATACTGGTGGGCAAATTTTGCTCATTTCCCCAATGAACATAAGGCTTCGCAAAAAAAAAAAAAAAAAAAAAAAAAAGATGTTTAAAAAAAGGAAAGAAGAAAAAAATGTAAAAGCTGTGCTATCGATTCAGCCAAAACGACCAGGAGACGCAGCAGCATCTCCCTGCAGGAGCACCTGCCCCCTACCTCCCCGCCCCCCGCCCCCCAGCACATGCTGAGAAGGGGTGCAGCGTGCCACCGCCGGAAGGAACAGAAGAGCAGCTAGCAAAATCATCTGTTGGTGAGGAGGTGTTTTTATAAAAATGTGGTTGTTGTGGTCGTAATCGATGGTAATTATCATCACACCCCCGAAGCCCAGCCCCGCGCCTCCGAGGGAGGGCGCTGCCTTTTTGCCAGGACCTCCTTACAGCGCAGGCCAGGATGAGCAAGGCCACCCGGCAGGTAACCCGCTCCCGCACACGCACCTCCCCGAGCAGGGGACTGAATCACTTGCGGCAATGTTTGAAAAACAAGCCAGACATATCTCAGACTCCGGAGATATGCCTGAAACTAGCAAAAAAAATTGATTTTTCCCCATATTCGCTGCCAGATATTGCCGCACCGCACGGCTTATATGCAGATAGAGGCCACTTCGCCGCTTATCACGCCGGTGATAGATCCCACACTGTCTTTAAAGGAATAAATCATTAATTTAAATTGTGCAGGTTTCTTCCATTTATAGCATAGCTGTTAGCTTTTTAACCATTTTCTCCCATTTGGGAAGAAACTGACTGACTCGTGGGTGCGTGGGCCTAGGAATTCAAGCTATTTCTTTCAAGCTATATTTCTTTTTCCTTTTTTTTTTAAAGGCCATTGTTGATGAGTCACCGAAGTCTTGCTGTTTACCTTGTCATTTTCAAGAAAGTTCTTATTTTGAAAATTGATACCGTGAGGTTAGGATGTGCCTGGGGGAAACGCCAGTGATTCCAGAAATGGGGAGAGGGGAAGCGTGGACACCCCTGTAGGAGGTAAGTCATTCACTCACCCAGCTAACCACTCACCACGTGTACGCCAGGTCACTTATTCCCAGGAAAAGCGTGGGCAGGGGGCCTAGGGGCCCGCGATCCTGGGAGCAGGGCTCAGCATGGTGGTCCCTATCTGAGCTGCCTTGCGTGCGCCCCGAAGTGGCCCCCGGGGGCCCGCACGGGGGAGGCCTGCTTCCAGGGAGTATGGTGGGGAGACCGCAGGGAGGAGAAGACTGTAGCACCTGCCGGGTGGCTAACGGGGCCCAGGTGCAGGGAGCGGCCTGTGTCATCAGGGCGGGTGAGCTGCTGACCGCTGGCTGGTGGTGGAGGGGGCCAGTCTCACGCTTCTGGACGTCGGGGAGCCCCGATTTCAGAGATTCTTTCTCCGATGTCGAACAGCTTGTCAGACTACGCCTTCCCGTAGCGCCGGTGGGATGCCGGTGGTTTCAGCAGGGGAAGGCCAGGCTCCCAGGAAGCGGGTCGGAGTTCCCCACGCTCTGTGAAGGAGATGGGAGCTTATCCCGCGGGCCGTGGAAATCCATCCACCATCAGGAGGGCCTAGAAGTTTCCTGGGGCTGTTATAACAAATTGTAACAAGTTTGTTGTAACGAACTTAGTGGCTGGAATAACACAGATTTATTGTTTTATCCTTCCGGAGGTCAGAGGTCCCGAACTGGCTTGCACGGCAGTGTTTCTTCTGGAGGTTCTGGCGGAGAGTCCGTTTTCTTGCCTTTTTCAGCTTCTAGAGGCTTCCGGCATTCGCTGGTCTGTGGCTGTCCCCCATGTCCTCTCTTCCTGATTCTTGCTTCCGTGGTCGCGTCTGTTCTCTTTGACCTCCTGCCCCCTTTGAAGGACTCTGTGATGACATCAAGTCTCCCAGGGTTGCCTCCGTCTCAAGCCCCGAACCACGAGCTCGGAGTCCTCTCTGTGCATCAGGTAACATAGTCACGGGTGCTGGGCATTCAGACGTGGCATCTTCGGGGTGCATTATTCTGCGCATCACAAGAATGATCTAGCAAATGCTAACAAGAGTGATCAGCAGAGCGCCGTGAGCTCTGTTTTGTGTGGATACTTCCTCGAGATTCTATCGAGCCGCTGCTCCCTGGTGGACGTGACTCCCGCTTCACAGAAGGGCAGACTGTGAGTCAGGGTGAGGGACCTGTTCAAGGTCCCCTACCTCCCCGTACTGCCGCCCGAGCATCCCGAAACCCTTGGAGCTGTGCCGTGGACTCGGTTGTGGTCTACGTGGCTGCTCGTGACTCAGCCCGGAACCTCCCTTTGAGAATGTCTTTGTTCAAGCCCATTGTTCACCAAGCCCGCCGCACTTGACGCCTGTTGTTTGCCAGACTCCGTGCCAGCCCCGGAGACAGACAGCGCCGCGCCCGGGGGCCGTGGCGTCCCACGGCCCGGTTGGTGCGGGAGACAGACGGCCCGCGTGCACCACGGCCCCCGAGGAGACGGCGTTTACCTCCGTCTGGAAAGGTTAGGGAAGATTCCCAGAGGGGGAGACATTTGAAGGTGAAGAATGAGGAGGAGTTTATCGCGAGCATGAGGCGGGGGCGATTTCCTAGGCAAGAAATGTGTGGGTGAGAGACAGAGACAGAGAGATAGGAACGGAGGACAGAGAGACAGGGAAGCAGACTGAGACAGACAGAGAGACTGAGGGGGAGACAGAGAGACAGAGACAAACAAGGACAGACTGACAGAGACCCACAGAGATAGAAACAGGCCGACAGAGAGAGAGACACAGAGCTATACAGAGAGAGAGAGAGATAGAAATGGAGAGAGAGAGACACACAGGGCTATACAGAGAGAGAGAAATGGAGAGAGAGATACACAGAGACAGAAACAGTGGGAGAGACACACATAGAGACAGACTGACAGAGACACAGAGAGAGAGACACACAGAGACAGACTGACAGAGACACAGAGAGAGACACACAGAGACAGAGACAGAGTGAGAGAGACATACATGGAGGCAGAGACTGACAGAGACACAGAGAGAGAGAGATACAGAGACAGAGAGAGAGTGAGACACAGAGACAGAGATAGAGAGACACACAGACAGAGACAGACTGACAGAGACACAGAGTGAGAGAGACACACAGAGACAGAGAGAGAGTGCACAGGTGCTCAGGAGGGAAGAGAGACCACGTATCCAGAGATGGGAGAAGGCAAAGGCAGGGTCTGGACCCGGGACGAGGAGAGAGGAAGAGTCTGGGCCAGGGGAACCTCCGGCTGACAGGGCCGCCGCCTTCACGGAAGTGCCCTGAACGGAGCCCCGGGAAACACAGAACGCAAGCAGGCGAGCGAGTCCATGGGAGCAAACAGGGTGACAAGGGGCAAGACCTGGTTTAAGTCCCGCCGCCGCCGCTAACCAGCCTCTCTGCGCCTCACCCTCCCCACCTGTAACGAGGGCTCACAGACCGCGAGTCCCACCTGGTCTGGCTTTACCTGCCTCGACGCCGTCCCCGGATGCAGACGTGCCTGGCGGACGGGCGACCGCCCCTCAGGGTGGCCCCAGGAGCAGAAGTTACTCTTGCACACCAGACCCAGTGACATGGGAGTCAGGGAGATGCCAGATCCCTGGGGCCGTCGAACCCAGAGAGACCCCCCCCCCCCGCCATGCCACCAAGCCCTGAGGGCGGGCGGCAGAGGCTGGCAACTGGGAACGGGTGCGCCCCCAGATTGGGGCAGCGGGCTGCTCCGCAGGCAGGCTCCTCCCCGTCTCCCCAGCCCGCTCCGGCCTCGAAAAGACTATCGCATAATCCAGCCGGAGGGAGGCTACGCGCACAGGCTGCTCACTGCGTAAGCACTTAGAGACGCGAGCCACCGGAAACCACTGGGACACCTGTCCGTAGAGGGTGACTCACCGCACCGTGTGCACCTGCGTGCGCCGCATTTAAGGGCACGGAAACGCCATGTAAAATGTTAACGGCCTGCAGAGACGCTCCCAACAAAATGCTGGGGCGAAAACCAGTTTCCATTTCCTGGTGTTTAAACCATGAATATTAGTTACCCATTCCAAATTAAATTCAAAAAACAGTTTTAAGATCGGAGAATGTTTGATAACCACACACACACACACACACACACACATATACATAATGTGTATATATAATGACATGCGCCTGTGTGAGTGTGTTTGGGGGTAGGTGCGTGTGCGTGAAAGAAAATCCATAAGAATGTTAACAGGTGTTATCTCTGGGAGGGGAATTTTGGATGATTAATTTTTTTCCATATTCTTCTGTATTGCCCGCTGTTGTAGTAAGCGTGTGCTAATTACTTGATCTGGAAAAAAAAAAAGAGAAAAGAAAACACTAATGGGGATTTGCATGTTGTTGGACAGGACGGCGAGGATACAGCTTGAGTCCTAGATGCCAGGCTGAGACCAGTGGCTTCCTGCGTGCCCCCTAGGGTCCCCCGCGTGCCCCGTCGGGTCCCCCGCAGACATACTGAGATGCCGGCCTTCTGGTTATTTCTTGCAGACCCTTCGGATGAACTGGAGACCAACGCCGGTTGTGTCCGCCTGCCCAAAGGTGCTGAGTCCTAGGAACGCACCAACCACGGCCTAGAAAAGCACGTTGGAGAGCGTCACAGGCAACTTGCAGTTACAGTGTCTGCAGCCCGCCCCCGGTTCTGGGCTCGGGGACAGAGACGAGGCCGTCCTACCTGGAGCTGGAAGCAGCGAGGCACCGGGACGGGAAGTTTAAACACACACGTTCCAGCCCCTGGCCGCCCGGGGGTTCTGTTCCAGAAAACGGCTCCCTGAGAAAGTTGGGGTGGGCTGCTGCAGGCTGAAGAGGCGAAGGGGAGAGAGAAGCAGGTGTGTCTTCAGCTCGCCCCTGACCTCCCGGCCCCCACCCCACGCCCGGACACCTCGCGTCGGCGTCCACGGCCTCCCAGCACCGCTCTCCAGACTCCCGGGTGCCAGGAGCGTGTTCTCACCTTGAAGATGAGTTTGCACAGTGCCCAAACCGTGCTCCGCCTGAGAGTTGTGCCTCTGTTCTACAACGATTCCAGTCGCGACTTCAGAGAAATACTGCGTTCCATGAAAAAGTCTCAGTAAATACACACCTCAAAGTTTTCATTCTTAATAGATCAGTAGCTTTTCAGTTCCTCGCAGTGTTATTAGTGAGTCTTCATAAAAGTGCTACATGCATCTTTATTAAAAATGGAAGTTCGCGTCATTTTATGTTTCCATAAAAATGGGTGGTGGGAGCTTTGATTAATTTCTTCGCACACAGTGAACTTTACGGCAAATTGGACAGTGTAATTCAATTCCTATTTCTGCAGATTTTTTTGTTGGTGGAAAATTGATATCATTCATATGTAATCATATTGCCTTTGCAAGAGATATTTAAGAAATAATATCCTGAGGTAATGATCGCGTGGCTTAATTATTAATACCGCGCTTCCACACGTGGCCGTGTGCGTTCCTTTCCCCAAGCCTGACTTCTATCAGGAAATATTTCTCCCATCTAAAGTCAGCCAGTGCCGCCAGTGTGCACATGAGTGTGCGTGTGTGTGCGTGCATGCGTGCGTGAGAGAAAGAATTAGCTTTCAAAGTTGCTTCTGGCCTTAACGGCCCCAGCATCACTGCTGAAGTCGTCACTGGTTGTTGGCGGTTTAGCCACGTGACTGCACCAGGCCAGACCAGAGGGAAATTCGAAAGGTAACCGTTCAAATCCCAAGGTTCCCTGCCCCCACCCCTCCCCCAGGCAAACCTATGGCGTCTCTCTTGAATTAAACAATTGCCAACCGACCAAACAGGAGATTTCTGACTTCAGATGCCGTGTTAAGGAAGGTTCTCCAGAGACAGAGAGAGAGAGGTGGGAGAGAGACTGCTTTCACGGACTGGTCCCTGTGACCATGGATGTGAGCAGGCGACTGGCAGGCTGGAGACCCGGGTGACAGCTCCTGAGCTGGAGACCCCGTCCCAGACACACAGGGCGGGATCCCCCAGGCAAGATGGGTCCTGAGGGGGCTGGGGGGAGGCCCTGAGAGGCCTGACGGGGGTGGGGGGGGCAGTTAGGGAGTGTGCCTGGAGCACACACTCGCACGCAGCAGCTGGGGCTGGCCGTGGGCCTACGGGGTCTGTCTGGACAGACACGGCCAGCGTGCCCGCGTGGACTCTGCCCCACAGAGTCAGAGATGCCTCGCCCTAACGGGAAAAACGCACGAATAAAAGACGGCTTTGACGGGCGGAGAAGGTGGGTCGGTGCGCTACAGGGCCCTGGGCCTACGATCGACTTTCCAGACTAGGCCGGGGACCTGAGGCTTCCGGGCCGAGCTGAGCGCCCAGCCCCAGGAAGAGAGAACAGTAGGTTTTCCCGGAGGAGAAGGGCTCAGGCCTAAAGCCCTAAACCCGGGCGGGGGGGGGGGGGGGTCCCTGCTCTCACCCCTGTTCTTCACTGAAGGATTCAACGTGGAGGAGGGCGTGCTGCTCACTCTCATACATGTGCAGGTGCACGCTCGCGCGCACACACGCCCGTGCACTTCCCCACCCAAACCACACCTACTATGTGCCCTTGTTCACACCCCACACGCTACACGTGCCCATATGCACACGTGTGTACACACCCAGCCACATCCGTACACACACATCCACACATGGATACCCACACTTCCACATACACACATTCACACACATGCAAACGTACACATACATGTGTGTACACACAGTCACACGCATGCATGTATATGCACACATACATACATAAATGCATGTATTTACACATGCATATATACATACACACATACATACACACATACATACATGTGCACAAACATATGTGCACTCACAATACATGTATACACATCCACATATGTGTACATACACACATGCAAAAGTGTACACACATGCACACATACATGTACATGCACCCATACATATACTCACATCCACACACCCATATATATTCTCACGCAGTCACACACATGTATACACATTCATGATGCATGTATACACACCCACGTGCATGTATGTACACACCCACACGTGTACATGCACACACATACACAAACACACATTTACACATATACACGTGTTCATAAACTCAGGCACATGCATGTACATACATACTGTTACACGCACACGCACACACACATCCATGTATGCCCACATCCATGTATACACGCATACACTGGGCACGCTGTGTTTCCTCTCCCTGACTCCCACGTCAGGTCACGCCTCCAGGGCATGGGGTCCCCAACAGGCCCCCGACAGACACCCCCGCGCTATGCAGGCTAGGCCTTCCCCTCCTGGCCTCAGGCTGCAGCCCGACGTGCAGTCCGTGCAGATTCCGGAACCCCCTCCACGCGTGAGGGGTGCAGCAACGCCCTCATCCCGCTGACGTGCCCAGAAACCCACACCGTGAGGCCGGGCTTGGCCCCTTGGGGGGTGCCCAGGTTCAGAAGCGTGTGTAGACCCCAAAGACAAACTGACCCGCTCGGGCTCCGCGCTGTCAGTGCTCCACCCCCCACCTCCACGGGGGGTGCCCTGCCGTGTGGGGCCGCGTGCGCCCCCCAGTCCCACGGTGGGACCCCTGTGCCCCGGACACACCAGCACCTCCCTGCCCAGCAGGGGTGGGGGCCAGTGGCGGGGGAGCTCTTTCTCTTTAGGTGGATGTCCTTGCTCTCACATGCACTGCTTCCAAGGACACGCCCCCCTCCCGCACAGCCGCCCCGGCCTGGGGACACAGCCCTTCCCGGGCGCCCCTGTGGCCGCTGCACCCTCCGGGGAGCCCCAGGCCGGGAGCACAGCTGCGACCTACACAGGGCTCCTGCAGGGCAGCCCTGCTCGTTCCCGGGGCCCCGCACGAAGCATTCATGGACAGAGTCGGGCCTGGGCTTGGAGCCCCAGGTCGAAGATGGGGGGCGGGAATGATGATCCACCCCCCCCCCACGAGTTGTTACTGAAACTTACTTGCAAGTCGCCGAGCTGCTTGCAGTGTCGTGTGGAGAGCCGTAGGACCCGTGCTCCGTCCCCAGCCTCTGAACAATCGGGGGAGGGCGCCCGGGTGCTCCCAGGGAAAGGAGGCAGACAGCGAATACGGGCGCGAAGTAGACGAGACGCCGGGCGCGCGGCGGCCTCACGCGCAAAGGGAGGGGGACTCGGGCTGGTGGCGGCGGCGGCCGCGGACGAGGCGCTGGGCACGAGCTTACCAGGGGAATGTCCGGGAGGAGACGGGCTTCGAGGAGGGCAGAGGCACGACAGGGGAGAAAGCGGCCGCCTCGCAGGTCCCCAGAGCACGCACCCCTCCGGGAGAGCCAGGCCCGGAGTGTGGCACTGAGACCCCGTGCAGGGCGCTGCTGTCCCCACTCTCCGGTGAAGCAGCCGACTCCCGGAGACCGGGCGGCCCCCAGGCCAGACCATGAAGTGGGGTCTCCCCCCAAACAGCAGACTCTTCCAGAGAAAATGAACCCTTCTAGGGGCAATGCACATTTAAGAAATTCATGTCTCAGGGGGCACCTGGGGGGGCTCAGTCAGTTTAGCACCCCGCTTCAGCTGAGGTCATAATCTTGTGGTCCGTGAGTTCGAGCCCCATGTCGGGCTCTGTGCTGATGGCTCAGAGCCTGGAGGCTGCTTCAGATTCTGTCTCCCTCTCTCTCTGCCCCTCCCCTGCTTGCTTGCGTGCTCTCGCTCTCTCTCTCTCTCTCTCTCAAAAGTAAACATTAAAAAATTTTAAAAGGAAATTCATGTCTCAGTATCATTTAGGTAGATGGCAAGATGTCTAAACTGTGAAAACGTGTACCCCCTCCCCATTCGAAAACAAACTGCCTCCCCAGTGATGTCACAACTCAGAAAGTGTTCCCTGTGGCCAGCCCAGGACAGGACAGGTTCCTCGGGCCCCCGTCCCTCAGGGAAACCCGTGTGAGGTGGTACTGCCCATGTGGACAGGACACAAGGGCTCCAGGATGGGGGCACAGCTACCCGGGTGCCCAAGGAGGTCCCCTCGTGGCCTTGCACAGCTGCCGTCGCAGAAGATAAAACAAAACTCCCAGGGGCGGCGGGCGGTGCTTCTGAAGCCGCTCTGCAGGGCCAGCTGTGAACCGGCTATAAACACTTGCCAAGTGCAAGGGGAGTGGCTTCCACGCCGGGTTTTGTGTTTATCACTTCTACGCTGGAAACCGAATTGAATTCTTCACAGCAGAAAAACAAAGACGGCTCTGAGTTATACTGTAATTCACTGCGGGAGATTTATGAATATTATTTTCCCATAAAATCCAGCATTTTCCTCTTTACTACTTGCAGCCCGCGCGTGGCACAAAGCCGCGCACCTCGGCAGGAAGTGCTATCCCGGCTGGCCCGCGTGGGCAGGCGCCCGGCCGCCGCGCCTCCATGCTCGACGTGTCCGTTCAGATCCCCGAATCGACGCTTGGTTAAGTGGCCGCTTCTCATTGAAGGGTCCAGGAAACCAGTGGCTGTGCTCGTTTCGAAAAGTGCATTAAACAGTTTTACGGACGTGGCTGGGGACGCTTGCGCGGTTGTGTTTTCAAAAGTGAATGAGTTCATTAGCGATGGGACCCAGGAGAGAAACACCCTTGGGGGCTAGCTACTTCGAAATCTCATATTCGGACGTAAATTTTGAAGTTCCTACTTCATTAAAAAAAAAAAAAAGAAAAATCGGTGTAGTATGGCAGTAACATGCTGACTGAAACCTTCGGACGAGAAAGGAAGGCGGAGGACTTTCTTTGACCAGGGGCGGGCCTGCCTGTGGCTGGGACACGTTTGTGGCCGCGGTGATGAGTGGCTCTCGCTGGCGAGATCGGGGACGGCCGTCTCTCCCCAGAGCTGCTCCGTGCACACGAGGTGACCAGGGTGGAGGCTCTGAGGGTGACGTGGTGTCCTGGCTCTTCCTGTATGACCCAGGGGACAGGTGCGGGCCCCGAGTAGGAGGTTTTCTCAGTGTTCGGCTCGGGGGGGCGGCGGGGGGCGGGGGTCCCCACGTCCGCCGTCGGGGAGGACCCGACGGCCCCCTCTGAGCGCGCGCTTGCGCAGATGCTGCCGGCCAAACCGGCACATTTTTAAAGTGCATTTTTTGAGAAATAAAATCTCAGATCCGCTGTAAATTCAGGCCAGGGAGGATCTAGCAGATGGGCAATGTTTAAGTTACAAACCTAAGGGAAGCTTTGGCATTAAAAAAAAAAAAAAAACCTCTTAAACTGCAGCTCTTAAAATAAAGAAAGATTTTCTGTTTTCCATAGTGACTCACTAAACCTTTATTTAGACAGTTGGTAAAAACACCACATCACATATTTCACATGTTTTTTTTTTTTTTCACTGCTGCAGCTTAAAACAGAACCGTGTTTTTTCTTCTAGAAGGAAGCAGAAATCTACAGTAAGGCGTTTCACCTCTCTCTCTCTCTTTTTTTTTTAATGAACCCTAAATGCATTTTGGAACGGCGCAGTCCCGGCCAGACCCGCGGCACAGCACCCTCTGGTGCACGGATCAAGGAGAAAGATTAGGGCTGTGACGGGGCTTTGCTCGGATGCTGTTCAGCATCTCCCAGAGATGAATTCTGTTGCTCGTGCGAACATACGACAGAAACATAATGATTTGAAACCCGTCATCTTACCGTTCCGGCCCCTCCGCGCACCGTGGTTCTTGCGGGTTGGCCGCGTGACGGCCGCGGGCAGCGGATCCCCCCGAGAAGGAGCGGGTGGAATTCTCGGTGACCCCTCGGCCGTGTGGGCTAAGCGAACGAGGCCCCCCCCCACCCCAGAACCCTGCTCAGAGGCCGGGTCGTCCTGGGGCTGGACAAGGACCCGGGGCAGTGGGGGCCGGTGCGGAAGCCTCTGAACGGGAGCGCGCAGGGCGCCGGCCTCGGCGCCCAGGGCCAGGAGCGCCGGGACACGCGGGACACTCCCTCGGCCACCGCCAGCACCGGCGTGCCGATCAACAGTGATTTCCGGCTCCTGCGGAGGAGGGCGAGGCCGAGTGTCCTCGGGCACGTTTGTGGGGAGGCCCCCACGGAGTGTACACGCGTGTCCTCGCACGCACATGTGCGCGCACACTCACGTCCGCGCGCAGACAGGCACGGAGCACACACACTGTGTGTCCGGTGCACGAGCAGAGCCGGCTTCCCTCTCCAGCACCTTCCTCTCTCTCGTCCGGGGGCACCCCCGCGTCCCTACACCCTCCTCGGGGACACGAGGCCCGTAAGACGGTGGGCGTCACCGCAGGGCCCTCCCTTTCTGCCGCGTGGGCGCTCGCTATGCGGAACCATGTAGGTCGCAAAGCGGTTCCCGGCGTCCGCACGCCAAAGGCTTGCTCGGGTCTGGCCGTGCGGGTCGCCTCCCTCGGCCTCGGCGCTCCACGCCCAGCGCGTCCAGGGCCGGGCCCTGCTCGCCCGTGAAGGCCCACGTGTCCGGGCCTCCCCGACTCGCACGCAGCCCGCCCTCCGGTCGCCCCCTGACTAATATTAATCGTCACCAGCTCCCAGCAGAGCCTTCCTGTACCGCCAGGGA
This sequence comes from Paguma larvata, assembly GCA_030068075.1. Taxonomy (NCBI): domain Eukaryota; kingdom Metazoa; phylum Chordata; class Mammalia; order Carnivora; family Viverridae; genus Paguma; species Paguma larvata. The sequence continues at coordinate 3,423,488 of CM057835.1, forward strand.
AGGCCTGCAGCCGGACCTCCCGAGGCGTGTCCCCGTGAAAGGACTTTTAGTGACTCATCTCACCGGTGTGTCATCTCTTATTGTCCTTCGGCCAGAAAACTGTATTTTTGTGCAAATACAGTAGTCCTGCGAAGTCAGGAATGTATCCTTTTTCCTCACTCATGGATTTTCTAGAAGGTTTTAATAACTACAGAAGAAGACGCTGTAGACCTCGCAGGGCCTGGCCGCACGGCGTCTGTCATGCGGTGTGGACTCACGCGGTGTGGACTCACGGTGTGGACACACCCGGGGCCGCCCGCCGGCCGGAGGCGGGAGTAAGAGCCATGAGAAGCTGGCAGAGCGCAGACAATTTGCACCCCCAGGGGCCCGAGCACCGCCGACTCCCGGTTTCCGTTTAACCAAATCACACGTTTCTGAGGCAGAAGGCCCCTCACGGGCTCCCCGCCCGCGTCCTCGCAGCCTGTGACGTTCGTCAGTCCTGTTCTCAAGTCCCTGCCACGGCGGCTTTTCCCCCAAGACGGCCGAGGCTGAATAGAACCCCCTCATGGTGACCTCACGCGGACACATGTCATTTTTATATTGTCATAAGCTGAGCAATGACATCCTGTGATGTCCCCGAGGGTCGGGCGGACTTTGAGGAAGAGTCTAGATCTAGAATCCTACTTCTCCATCCAGGCCCGGGTCGAGGGGTTGCTGCGCCCTGGTTCCCCCTCGAGCCCAGAGGTGCCGCTGCGAGAGCCAGGTGTCCGAAGGCCCGCGGGGCTCCCCCACCCCAAACCCCCCGTCAAGGCACCTGCGATGTGTTACCTCCGCGAGCCAAAAGCCCCTGGTTTTCCCCGGCTCTGGCGTTTGCCCGGAAGTCCTAACATCTGCTGTCAGGGGCAGAAGGGCTATTCTAGGTAAGGAACGCACATTCCGGGCAGGGGGAAAGACGCCATGGGGAGATGGACCCCTCCCCTTCACGAAGGTCACAGACTGACCACTGTGTCCAGGCCAAGAGTCCATCAAGCCACGGGCGACCCATCCCCTGGCATGGGGACCCACGGGTCGTGCTGCTGGCAGCTCTGGGGTGGCACAGACACGTGCGGCTCCAGTGACAGGCTGACTCCCCGCTCAGGCCAGGGCTGAGCACAGGGCCCGAGGCCAGCGCCCACAGACCCCTCCGTCCCCGGTCCCCACGCGGGCTGGTCCTGGGGCTCGGCATCACTGCCAGTGGAGATGGGGCCCGGGCCCCTGTTCAGGGGGAGCCAGGAGCGCCTGAGGTCAGCTCATCTTCGGACGGGGTGAGGGGCCACGAGGCGGCCATCCCCCCCAGGGCGGGGTCTGCCCCTTCCCCAGGCGGACGCGATGCGGACAGATCTCACTGCAAACGGACAGTCAACAGTTACACCACTTTCACTTTAAATATTCCAGACGACGGCATACTTGACCCCAGTCCATCACCGAACCTCTTCCGGGGGCGAGCAATGCACACACAACTCACACCACAAAGCCATCCACGCAACTCACACTCACAAAACCACTCACTCAGACATGGCTCACACTCACAATTCACACTCACCAAACACTCACACATACAGTGTATACTCACCACACATAGTTCACACTCACATCCAATTCATACCCACACAAGCCTACACACACACATGCACACACGCACACGCACACACACACACCCAAAGGCCCAGGCAACACAATAGTCCAGATTCCTGGCTGGAGGGCAAGAGATTTCTAGCCGGAGGGCAGGAGACGTATCTTTTCTCCCATTCAGTGACGTGTTTATTGAGCACCTACTATGTGCCAGGCACCAGTAGGTGCTGGAAACGTGGCAGACAGGAGACATGGTGACACTGCCCCCGAGTTTTCATCTATTGAGAGACAGACCGTAAACATTAAAAGACTGCAAACCAGTTCTAGCGAAGAATTCATCCTCACACCCCTCGCTTCCAGCCTGCCTGCCAGGGACAAAGTAGACTCTAAGTGAAAAATGGAACATGACGTCTAAGCTCGCGCTGTGGGAGGCACCGGCGGACCAGAGTGCTGCCATCTCAGCTGGCCTGCTGGCTGTGACCGGGAGGGAGGCCGGTGCTCTGGCCTTGGCGGCCTCGCCCCGACAGTGGGGGAGGGCGAGGAGGGAGACGCACGGGTTTGTTTAAGTGCAGGTGCAGACGCCCCTGGCAGCAGCCGGTCCTGCCCGCAGCTCTCGTGACAAGCCCCTGGCAACTCACGGCAGGGCAGCTGCCCATTAAAGCCAAGGGGCCACGTTATTGGTTGTATATTCAATGACGGGGGCAAACTGTCCATTGTAAAAATGAACTAATGAGACATCATTACCTAATTGCATCCTTCTTCCTTCATGTAGCATCTTAGATATCATTTAATAATAAATAAAACGGACACAGTCACCATATATACTCCTACTTAACAGACACTGTCCTATTCTCTGCAAAAAACTCAAGTGGAAGGGAGCAGAGTGTGATCATTAGGCTGGTTTTTATCACTGTCATCTCAGGAAGAAAAAACCAAAAGTTTTTCCCACCAGAGGAGGGAGGAGAAGGGGCTCTGTGTGTGGAGACCCCGGGGTGGGGGGAGTTGGGGCTCCGTGTGTGGAGACCCCGGGGTGGGGGGTGTTGGGGCTCTGTGTGTGGAGACCTCGGGGTGGGGGGAGTTGGGGCTCTGTGTGTGGAGACCCCAGGGTTGGGGGAGATGGCTCTGTGTGTGGAGACCCCGGGAGCTCCTGGATGCTGTTTCTAATCTGCCTTTGACCTGAGCCCTCCGGGTCTGATGTGGGGCCGGCCCCCCGCACTCCCACTCTGGAAGAAGCCCTGCGCTGGCCTCAGCCCCGTGAGAGCCTCTGCTGAACCCCCTCCTCTGTTCCCCGACAGAGCGGCCTGTGCATCCGTGCGTCTGTCTCCCACCCGGGACCCTCCAGCCCCTCACCGCTCCCAGACCCGGCCCGCGGGCGTCCAGCTTCTGCCAGCTGCGAAGGGTGCTGCCGGCCTCATGGGCTGAAGGTCCCCAAAAGAAGCCTTGCCTGGCGGCCCCGCGAGGCCTGAAACGGGGTGGTTCCGGGTGTGGCCAGGGGCCAGGGATCTGGGGTCCGGCAGGGGCACTGAGTCCCACCGAGGCCCCGGGCAGCCCACAGTGGGGGCTCCAGCCCTGGGGAGCCTGGACGCAGGCGTGGCCTGGCCTCCCCTGGGAACCGGCGCGGTGATTACCCTGTCAGCTTGCAGCTGGGCCTCCTCGAGGCCTCTGTGCCTCCCCCCGTGGCCAGCGGGAACGGCCGAACCGGGGCAGGCATTCGATGGCCATTCCTTTCGCTCACGTAACACAACCCACCCGGAGCCCGCGAGCGGCGGGCAGGAAATAAACCCCAGCCGAGGCTGTGGCGGAGGCCTGGGCTGGCGGGAGGCCGCTGGGCCACGGGGAGTCACACTGGGGCAGGTCTGTCCCCAGGTGGCCTTTCCTGATCACAGCCACTCCGGGAGATGGGGGGCGGCGGAGGGGGCGTATGTGAGCATGAGGGCGGACCGAGGCCCCCTCCCCGCCTCAGCCTCCGCTTCCCTGCTCTTTCTCAGGGTGCCCTTCGGAATTGGGGTGCTCTTTGAAATGGGGGTGACAACAGCACCTCCCCGGGTTGTGGGGACCAGGCAGGAGGCAGGGGCAGGGGAAGCCTTTGCATCATAAATGTCAGGGGGTAAAACAGCAGCAGCCTGGCCTTTCGCGTCCTCTCTGCAGCCTGTTCGGGGAGACACGTGGCTCGCACATGGCCGCACCGTCCTGTCTAGGCCGAGCGCAGTCCGCAGTCGCCTCCCTTAATCGTCGTTTTAAGAACTGTCTCTGTCCTTGCCCCCCCACTTCTCTCGGTGCATCTTGAAATGCAGGGGAGGCCAAAGGGCCTCTTGGGCGCTAAGAGCGGACCGGGTTCCCGGGGTGGAGGGAATGGGCCCCAGACTCCCAGGAGGAGTCCAGTGAGTTCCAAAACCCGCACTTGCCAGGTGGGCCACATGCGTGTCACGTGACGAACCAGAGTTCGCATGCTCAGTGGTCACTTCCGCCTCCTCGTGACCCATCCCATAGGACGGTCGAGAAGAACAAAGGCCACAGTGTTTACAAAGCGCTAATCCAAACACTCAATAGATGGTAAATAGTCTTGCTTTCAGGATAAACATTTGCAAACTTTGCTTTTCTTTGACCTTGACTTATCGCTATGGAACTTAGCTCTGCTCATAAAACCATCTCTTCCTGAGGCTGCTCAACTTCGATTCCATTTTTCAAAAGAGTCGGCAATGCCATCGAACCTCGGGAAATGAAGTGTCTGGTGCGCCCTTGGAGCGCTTCCCCGGCACACCCAGCTCCTCGGCAGTGTCGTTTCGGGATTCCGACCCCAGGGCTGACCTGTCTGAACACCAGGCGTTCACCCGGACGGAGCCTGCGGCACCAGACACACGGTCCACCTCCTAGGGTGACCCTCTACCCATACTTTAATTTTTTTTAACGTTTATTTATTTTGAGAGAGAGACTGTGAGCAGGGGAAGGGCAGAGAGAGAGAGAATTCTAAGCAGGCTCTGCGCTGACAGCAGCGAGCCCAATATGGGTCTCAAACTCACGAACTGCGAGATTGTGACCTGAGCCAAAATCAGGAGCCAGATGCTCAACCGACTGAGTCACCCAGGCGCCACCCCTTCCCAACACGGGCTTAGGATGAGCAGAATGTCGTTTCTTTTTAGACTGGATGCCATCGATGAAGGCGGAGGGTGGGGGGAGGCGGGGTTTAAGGTTTAAGGAAGAGAAAGGCCTGACCAGCGGTTGCTGAGGGAAATAGGGAAAAAGCCCGGTACGAGGCGCAAGCTCTCAGCTGTGGGACGAACGGGCCTGAGACCCTCGTGTAGAGCAGGGCGACGACACTCGGTAAGTCGGACTGCACCCCCGGAGTTCGCGCGGAGAGTAGAACTCACAGCCCTCCTACAGCAGCAGAGGTAAACGTGCAAGGTGGTAGTGTGCTAACTAACACAGGGAAGCTTCCAGAATGTGTACGGGTATCAAGTCATTACGTTGTACATTTTAAATCTCTTACAGTTGTATTCGTTACTTACAACAGTGAAGCTAGAGGCAGCCATGGGGGGAGGGGGACAGAAAAGAGAGACCGCGGAAAAAACTGGGAGACAACTTATTTTTTTTCTTTCCAAACTTATCTGATCATGAAAATAACAACTGAAATTTCCATTCACCCCTGAATTTTGACCAAGCGGAGGGGAGGATGGGGACAGGGGTGGTTGACGAAGGTTGCCAGCCACGTAAGGACCGGGTTGGCAGCAAGCCCTTCATCCCACGGGGACACCGTGTGAGGACGTCTGGTGGGGGAGGAAGGGCGGAGAGAAAAATCAGAGGCTGCTCGGAGAACAGAGTGGAATCGAGAAAAGAGAGGCAGGACAACAATGACCAAGGCAAGAAGTAAAAGAGCCTTTATCAGGAAATAAAATGATGTTTGGGATTTGCTTCAAAAACACTAACACGGGGTGGGGACGTGGAGGAGAGGGTAGCAAAGGGGGCGAGGCAGGGTGGCCGTCTGGAGGCACGGCGACGGGTCCCTGGGGACGCAGTACACTGTCCTATCCACTTTGCAGGGCTGAAATGCTCCATTCAAAAAAATCAGGGGCACCTGACTCTTGATTTCAGCTCAGGTCATGATCTCACGGTTCACGAGTTAGAGCCCCGCGTCGGGCTCTACGCGGACAGTTCGGAGCCTGCTTGGGATTCTCTCTCTCCCTCTCTCTCTGCCCCTCTCCATGCTGGTGCGCTCTCTATCTCAAAAAAAGAAACATAAAAAAATCAGACTAGCCTCGGGAAGCGAGGGAGCAGCCCACAAGGACCGCCCTCCCTTTTGACCCCGGCTGCAGTGCTTGCACGTTCCCGGGACTTGCTCGGGTCTGACGATTTGCTAGAAGGACTCAGACTCACTGAAAGCTGTTACACGTGCAGCCGTGGTTTATACAGGGTTTATACCAGCGGGTCTGCTGTCCTCTCCCAGGCATGTGATAGCGCACTTGGGGTGTCGCCAACCAGGGGAGGTCGCCCGAGCCCCGGGGTCCGGAGTTTTTATGGGGCTTGACAAGTAGACGTCGCTGAGTGCCCACACGTCTGACCTTTCCACCCCGGCCACTCTGGAGGTCAAGCGCATACCCTGTGGCCTGAAGCCCCCATCATAACTCACGGCACTAGACTCCCCAGCGAGTCCAGATCCCTGGTGAACAAAGACCTTCCTTCTAGAGATCACTTCCCAGGGGACGAGGGCAAGAGTCGGACGACATTTCGGGCAAGGTCAACTCTCCACTGCCGGAGTCTGGTAAGATTCGAAGGACACCCCGGCGGACATGCCCGAGGGCTTTTAACTGGGCTGGGGGGCGGGAACAGAGAGGGGTCAGGTCTCCCCGGTCACCTGCGCCATTACAACTGAAGCCGATTTTTAACCCGTGTTTCAAAGCAAATGTGACACGTTTCCAAATGTTCTGGTTCGAACTGTGTTCTCCCACAAGTTCACACGCTGAGGTCGTAACCCCCAAGACCTCAGGACGAGACCTTATAAGGAAACAGGGTCTTTACGGATGCCACTCTTAGGACGGGGTTGTTGGGATGGTCCCAGGTCGTCAGGCTGGTGTCCTGCTGAAAAGACAGAGCTGGACACCAACGCACACAGGGAGGACGCCAGGTGGAGATGAAGGCGGGAATCAGGGGAATGCCCCCAAAAGCCAAGGACCCCCAAGAATTGCTGGCCAACCAGAAGCTCAGGTAAAGCCTTCAGCCTGTCCTCCCTCCCAGCCTGGGAAGGAGCCCGCCCTGCCGGGACCTCGGCCTCTGACTTGCGGCCTCAGGAACTGCAGAGGATACGCTCCTGTTGATGCATCCACCTGCCTTGCCCCAGCAAATTAACACACCAAACATCATTTGACTTTAATAAAGCCATCCATGGCTATGAAACCATGTCTGAAACCACTGAGCTAGACCATTTCTTCCATTTTCAGGGGAGGAAACCTACTCGGACTCGCAAAAAAAGAAAGAGGCGGAACGGGAGCCTCGGTCTGCTCGTTGTCCACTGAGGTGTCAGCGTGATGGAATTTTCCCTCTGTGAGCTTGGAAATCTTAGCTCACGGGCCGCCTAGGCACCTTCTGCTCTTTGTCCATCAACACAGATGCCGAGCGGAATTGCCGGAGTCCACGCGAGGGGACGCTCCGTGAGCGCCCGGGACGCGAGCCACAGGAGGCAAAGGGCTGCGGGAAACCGGGCCGCCGAGGGGTCCCGGGGCCGACGCCGTCACAGCGCACTGAGAACGGCCGGTCGCGGTGCCCACGGGTCCCCCGCCTCTCCCCGCAAACGTCTTCCTAGGTATTTTATTCTCTTTGAGATTATCGTCGACGGGATTTTCTTAATTTCCTTTTTCAGAGAAGTAGCGTATAGAAATGCCACGGATTTTTGAGTGCCGATCTTGTCTCCTGCGACTTGACAAGATTCACTGAGTAGTTCCAAGAGCTTCCCGCGGGGTCTCTAGAGTTTTCCCCGCGTGAGAACGTGTCATCGGCAAGCAGGCCGTGTTACCTCCTTCTTTCCGATTTGGAAGCCGGTTTGCTCTTCCCCCTGCCCGAGGCGTTCCGGCCAGGACCCCAGTGCCACGCAGCCAGCGGCCGTGAGGGCGACTCCCCCGCTTGTCCCATCTCCGAGGGGAGGCTCCCGGCCCCGCACCTGCGCGATGCTGACGTGCTGGCTGCGGCTGCTCTCGTGGCACAACGGCGACGCCGAGTAGCTGTGACAGAGGCACCTGGGCCACAGAGCCTAAGGTATTTACTGCCGGGTGCTTCGTAGAAAAAGCCGGCGCTGTTCTAAAGCCCCACGCCGCCCGAGGCCTGCGCCGCGCTGTCAGTGAGGAACGGAGCGCCTCTCCAGGACACTGAGGTCTTTCGGGCCCAGGACCCGTCCTGTTCTCGCCTCTCTCCCCACGCCAGGCACGGCCTTAGCTCCCGCGCACCCCAACAGACGCTGGATGGACGGCCGATGGGTGGACGGCTCCGTGTGGAAAGAAGGGAAGCGTAACTGCCTAAACCCTTCCCTTCAGCACGGAAGGAGAGTCGTTGGAAAAATCAGCAAAAACTCGTCACAACTTTTCACACGACACGGTGTCGCTGATGGAGACGAGGCGACGGTTTCTGCCTGGTGCTCAGGAGGGGGGGGAGGTGCACCCGGTGCTTTTCAGAATCAGGGATCAACTGAGTGTCTGTAACACAGTTATTTTCTGATCGACTTGCACAAAGATTTAAATGAAGCTTTTTCTTCATGCCTGATTGGTCTTCCATGGGCAGTAACTTTTAACATTTTAGCATGAAAAGGTGTCGGTGATCCCAAACCCAACGATTTCGAGACATCTTGGAGGTGTGATTTGAGGGCTTTGCTGGCCCTGCAGGTCACCAGAGAAATGGCCCCCACTCAGTCGTGGCTTTAAAGCTTGGTTCTTCATACCCTGAGTTTTCTGAAAGTGAGTTCCAGCCATTGCATTCTTAAAATGAGTTCTGTATGGAACCCCAAACAGAAAAACCTATTTTCTATTGAGTGAACTTAAAATATTTCTTCTACTTTTTTTAATTGCATAATTAGGATTTATAAGGAAGATGAAACTTTTTTTTTGCCATTAACAAACAAGAAAGCATGCATCTTTTAAATGGAAGCAGATAATCACTTTCTAAAACAAGTTGCAATAACATCCCACCAATAGCCTATAAATATACCCCTTTCTGTTATCTTGTAAACAGTGTAACCTAAGTAGTTATATGCATTACACACAATGCTTTAAAAGTTAAAGTCACTTGAAAAAACCTTATTATATAGATGACAATATATAGTGTATAGACAGCAATATATATAAACACATACACGTACACAACATCAATGTTTGAGATGACATTGCTAAAATATTAGATGTTATGTACATTATATGTAATGATCTAAAAAGTAAAGTCATTTGAAAAAATAGTATATATAATATGAGCATACATATGGGCATGTATTTAATAATATATGTACATATATACACACATAAAATACCATGAATGAGATGACATTTCTAAAATATTAGATGTTATATACATCGTACATAATGCTCTAAAAAACAAAGTCGTTAAAAAACAGTATATATAATATGACTATTTATATATATATTTATTATATACACACATATATAAAACATGAATGAGACTGTATTTTAAAAATATTACATGTTATATACATTATATATAATGCTCAATAAAGTAAAGTCATTTGAAAAAAGTATACATAATATGACTATATATACAGTTTATATATATAGTAATATATATACTACTATAAAAAACATATAAAACATGAATGAGATGACATTTCTAAAATATTGGATGTTATATACATCATATATAATGCTCTAAAAAGTAAAATCATTTGAAAAAGTACCAGTATATGTAATATGACTGTATATAATATATAGTGTATATATAATAATATACACATACACACACATATATAAAACATCAACGTTTGAGATGGCATTTCTAGAATATTAGATGTTATATACATGATATATAATGCTCTAAAAAGTAAAGTCATTTGGAAAAAAACCCAGCGTACATGACTTATGACATACCTGTATAGTGTATATGTTGTGATACGTATAATACACACACGTATAAAACATGAATGTTGAGAAAGCATTTCTAAAACACTACATGAGGTTGTGCACACTTCTAAGCGTTCACTGGCCAGCTTTAGCACTCTGTTCATTTTTCCACTGGGTTCTTTGTATTTTTGATCAACTTTAGAAGCTCTTTATAGAGCGCGGCGATTCACTCTTCGTAGCACACGCTGCAGACGCTTTCCCGCTGTCGTTTACCTTCTCGCGGTTTTAATCGTGCTCCTTCCTATCCTGAGACTTAAACTATTTCTGGCGTCGGACCCCTCAGGCTCATTCTCCTGGACGCTTCGATTTTATTATTTTGCCAGAACAGGACCTCGCTCTAATATTACATATAATTCTTGTTTTTGAGTACTTTCAGGATTTATGTTTTTGTTTAGTTTTGTGTGAAGAGTAAGAAAAGAATCTCACCTCACGTTTTCCAAATGGAGATCCGTCCGTCTCAGAATCATGTCTCCATGAACTCTGACCTTTCCTGCAGCGCGGACTCTGGCCTGTTGTTCCGGGTCTCATGCTGAGTCATGGTGTTTTAGTCGCTTCACGTTTAGTCCCTGTCTCGGCCTGGGAACGGCATCGGTGGGGCGGCCTTAGCAACGGCTCGGCTAAGAATGGCCAGCTCAGGGTCACAGAGAGCATTTCAGAGCCGGGCCTGCGGCCGAGTCGTGCTGTGCCCGGGAAGCTCTGTCTGTAACCCATGCTGCTTCCCCTCCGATGCGTGAAGGGCCACGCGCCGGGTTAACGGGCTGTGCGTTGCTGTTGCAACAAGGCTCAGGCATCACGTGTGCAGGACCTCGGCTTGCTCGGGAGGAACGGCCCATCATGTTCAAAGGGGATGTGTCCGCCCAACGTTTCAATCAGACCTCTGCAGCTGGTCGGGTCGGAGAAACTTCTAGTTCCGCATGAGCTGCTCAAACAGCCACTCGAAGGCCCGAGGACTAGAAGGCAGCACATGGGCCTGTGCAGGCCAGACGCTGGTCACCACGTGGCCTCTCAAAGACACCTGGAGGCGGCACCGCCCCTTCGCCCGCAGCGCCCAGCCCGCCACCCTGCGCGCCCTCCTCACCCTGCCTGCCGGCACTGACTTTCTGGGTCAGCAGCTGGCAGGATCTCCCTCTGCCTGGCTTCCTGGCCCTGAGGCCCCACGAAACAGGTGCCCGCCGAAAGCGCGGAGGTGGGTGGACCCAAATTTCAACGAGGGGGGACACGGCTACTAGAGCTCTGTTTGAGTCCCGTCTTTGCTAGATCATGCGAGAGAGGGAAGTGAGGCAGCTGGACGGGTCTGGTGGTGCCACCATTCCCGCCACTATCCCCAGCCACTGTCCCCAGCCAGCCAAATTGCCCAGGGAGCCCAGCCTCCCTCCCGGGGCAGCCCCTGTGGGTGGAACCAGCAAGGAATCCTCCTCGGGCTGCTGGCACGCTGGGACACGTGCGGCCACAATGGGGATACGCAGGCTTCTGAGCCAAAACCATGCCCAGCCACCTCTCTCCGCCACACCAGGTGCCTCCCGACGGGGCCCGGCGGTGCGTCCCCATGCCCCGGGTCCCTCCAGGCCCAGGAGTGGGGGGCATGGCCGCGAACGTGAGCATGATCTTGTGCGTGGGTGTGAGTGTGCTCTAACAGGTGGTCCGGAACCAGATTCAGAGCCTGAGGAACGGCTGCAGCCGCAGGCCCGGAGCCGCCCTCAGCATTCGGCGGACGAGGGAACTAACGGGTTGGGCGATTTTCCCACAGACCTGGAGGCTGTAGCCAGGAGGACCGGAACTTCATCCTGGCTCCGGGATTTTCCTTCCGCACCAGTAGGCGAGCAACACCGAGCAGACGACTGGAGGGAAAGTCTCAGATGTATCCGTGGAAGAACGGCCCGCCGGTGGCAGGCGTGTCCCCAGGCAGCCGTGGCACAGAAACCCGAAGAGCAAACTGGGATTCGCTTGCTTCTGACCACTGGCTCCGGGCCGGCCTCGAGCAGGCGAGTTACGGTGTCTTCTCCTGCGGACACTCGCCCGTGGGCGCGGCGCAAACAGCACGCTCTCGGCACGCGGAACCAGGCAGGTGGCGGCCTCGTTCAGCCTGCACACAGGGAGGGGCCGGCGGCTTCGCGCGTGACCGTGAACGAGGCCTGGCTACCGACCCCTTCCGCGCGGCGCCGAGGGTCCGGCGCTGTGTTGGCGCCTACGTGTGCGCGTGCGCATGGCCTGTCCGGCCTCATGGGGCCGCGGTCTCTTCCTGCCGGTCGCTGCGGAGGCAGGACAGATGCGGTTTGCGGCGCAGGCAGGGGCACCGGCGGAGAATACGGTTTGCCGTCAGGGGTAGAATTGAGGCTGTCCCGTTCTGCCACTTCTCTGCCGCGGGCCGGGAGACCACACCAAAATAGGGGGGTCTCCGGCCCGCCACACGGGAGCAGCTGGGAATTCTGGCTCCTGCCCTGGGACTACGGGGGAGATGGCACCCTCCTTGGCCTCGACCCTGGGCTCTGGCTGGAAGGAAGCCCCGTCTGTTACTGCGTCGTTGGGGTAATTCTCTGGGTCTCGCTCTGTAGACCCAAGTATTTACTTTTTACCTCTCTTCAGTGTATAAAAACGTTATTTCATGGTTTTATTTCTATCGAAAATGACTACATGCAGTAGCATTGCCTTGAAATAGAATATTCCTTGGTCACCGTGATAAGGAGTCTAAAACTGTTGCAGGCCGGCGAAATGCGACTGTAGCCAAGTCCAGAAATAATTCTAAGATGGGGCATAAACTACTTGGAAGCCGCGTTTCTAAAGGATCGCAGATGGTAATAGATAAACCACCGAAGTAAAGTTCAGGCAGTGTGTAAATGTCACTGGTCCGCGATATTAAAATGGCCATCTTACAGCGCGCGCCGTCTGGATGCAGTTCGCGATTATTAAATCTGGGACGGCTCCGGTCAGCACGTCCAGAATGCGAGATTCCCGCGTGGGACCGGGTGGGTGCGTTACCCAGGCCGCCTCGCTCCCGTCCAGGGCTTGGGTGAGCCGGCGTGCTTGCCGGGTGGGAAATGCCGGCGGAGGGGACCGGCCGCCTGCGAGGAGCTGCTCTCCGGAGGGAGGATGGAAGACCCAGCGCCTCTTCGCAGCGGACAGAACGCTGCATTCTCTGCCTGGACGGCCGGGCCCAAGGGCGCGGTGCCTGCCCCCGAGACAGCCACTTGGTACGTTCTTTTTGTATAAACAGAAATGGCTAATTCGTTCCCCTGTAATCTGACAAGCATTTATTGAGTACCTCCTATTTCGGAGGCTGTGTTGGGTCATTGTCACCCATTATTTCCCAGTGGAAACCGTGAGGATAGAAAACAGACTCCGTAGATTGGAATATAACGCTTCTGGTTTTCACAGATATAAATCAAGGCCCCAGTGGTGGCGACGGTGCATAAATGGCGGAAAGCATCGGCCACAACAGTTTCATGCAAAGTTCACTGGGCCCCTCGGGAAGGGGTCCTTGTGCAGAGAAGGGGGCGCTGAGCGGTAGTGACCCCAGCTGCTGGACTCAGAGACGAGTACGGTTTCTTCAGCAGAAACGGAGTGGTCCACAGGCCAGCCGGGTCCACTGAGGCTTGAGGACACGGGTGGACACCTGCCTGCCCACGGGAAGGCGCTGCTCACCGCAGAGCCAGGGGGTGCCCAGCCCGAGACACCTGCACAGACCTCGCTGACTTCACGTGCCCAAGGCAAACACCGCGGAGGAACACCGACCTGGGGCAGCTCCTCACCCAGGGAAGAAGAGGAGGTCCCCTCTTCCCAAGAGACTCACGGCCCTCGGGACACAAGAGGAGAACCGTGCTGTGACTTCCGGCTGAGACCCTGCGATTTCGTATTTCACCCTCACTGCATTAGAAGGCCCCCGGACGACTCCCCAACAGCCAAGGTGGGTGAACGCCTTGAACCGTGACCCTCAGGTGTGTCCTCGTCTGGCTGCCCCACGTAAGAGAGGCTCTGCAGGTTTGGAGCATGTTTTTGACAATCTATTATTTTTACCACTTTCAGTCAGGCTTTAGACACAACGAGACGGGTGGAGAGTTGTGTAAAATGCGAGTTTCTCTGGCAAATGAGAGACTGGTTTTTCCAGAGTGGCCCGCCCCGAGTAGTCCCTCCTCCCTGACGGGCGTCATGCTCCCCAGGCCCTGGGCATGGCCGCCCACCCGGGACGCTCGGCCGAGGGCCCTGCTCTACTGCTTTCCTGAGGAAGCTGCGACGCCACCGCCTCTTTGGGTGGCACTGAGGGACGGCGGCCCTCCGTCACAGAGCAGAGGGGGTGCTCACAGACTCACGTCTGATGGTGGGGTTTAATTTTCCCACCCGACATGCCCCACTGGGGAGGGTCACAATTCTGTCATCTTTTCCCAGGGGAAACAGAGAGCGTCCTGGGGAAAGCTGGGTGAAAAACCAACCTGTAGACCAATCGGGAGAGACAAAATTCACTTCTTTTTTTTTTTACTTTTAACATTTACTCATTTTTGCGAGACAGAGAGAGAGATAGAGTGACGTGGGGGAGGAGCAGAGAGAGAGGGAGACACAGAATCCGAAGCAGGCCCCAGGCTCTGAGCCATCAGCACAGAGCCAGACTCGGGGCTCGGACCCATGAACCGTGAGATCATGACCTGAGCCGAAGTCGGACGCTGAACTGACGGAGCCACCCAGGCACCCCCAGGATTCACTTCTGACGTGCTCTCTTGGCCTCCTCTGCCCGGTGTCGCAGGGAAATGACAGGTGGATTCCGCTCGACCTCCCACGTGTACCTTGTCCCCTGCAGTCACCTCCTCGGAGCAGAGCTGTGGGCTCGGGTCTCCGCGTGCTCATGGCCGGTGCTCGACTGGGTTTTCCCAATCGCAGGGGGACAGCACCAAGGTGGCGGGTCGGGGGGGGGGGGCGGCCGAGGGCGGCGCACCTGGGCCACGGGGACCCTGCTTTCCAAGTGGCGTCGGCTCCCGGGAGGAGCGGTCCTGGCAACACTGATGGCATTTATAGATCTTGCTTCCGCTGCAGCCTGAGTCCTACTGCGGGCCTGTACTGACGTCAGTAATAAACAATAATAAGATTGTAAACCACTGCTCTTTATAATAAAATGATGCTCCTTGGACGCATTATAAATCTAATAGCTATTACATCAGCACCCATAACTATATATCACGGCTCACCTTTTAAATATACACAGGGTATTATACGGCCCGACCGAAACCGCCAGATTTATTGTTACTGGTTAGCCCCAGCCTTTATTACGTCACAAGTGACTCATCGGTGAAAACGGAGAGAGGTGTAATTGCAGAGACGATCCGTCCCGAGGCTCGGGGGGGGGGGGGCGCCCGGACGGCAGCCACCTTGCTGGCCCTCACTGCCCCTCGGGCCTCCACATTTGCCATCGCAGTCCAGAGATGTTTCTGGAGGCTTCGGAGGCTCACACGACGTGTCCTGAAGGCAACTGTCGGACTGCGCGCTCCTGATGCGGAATAAACACCTTCTATGCGACCAGTCAGCTCCTAAGTTTGCTTCAACAAGTCACCGCTTCCCGGGCGGAGGCCTTGGGGAAGCACCGAGCCTCCCGCCCTCGCCGAGACCCCTCCACGCCGAGACCCCTCCGTGCCACACCTGGGCCCACATCTCTGTTTTCAGCATCTTCATGAGAAGGGCCGAAAGAATGGGGCAACAATAGCTGAGGACCAAAACAACCGAGTCAAGCTATTTCATGGGATTATTATTAATAATCATGTTGACATTTGGGGACTCTTATTACAGGTGCTAAAACTCTCCACCGACACCCTCCACGTCACCCCTCATATTCTCCCCCAACGCAAAGGGCTTGGGGCGAGGGGAGGGGACATCATGGTTTCCAGGGGAAAAAACAGAGCCTAGCCACACTGAGAAATCGCTCAAGGCCGCGCCTCGAAAGGGAAAATCGGGAAGGCGGGGGGAGGGGGGGGCCATCCAGACGCCACTCCGCCAGGCCCGCCGCCAGGTGCCCGGGGGCCAGCGACACCCACAGTGTCCTCCAGAGGCCGACCGGGGCCCACGTCCCCTGCTGCGCAGTTTGGGGTCGGAGCTGAGTCCCTGTCTTCGTGGGCGCCCGCACCGGCCCGGTCACACCTGTAACCGTGAGTGCAGGGACCGCGACTGGCACGCGTGACCGTGGGGGGAGTGTCGGCTCTAATGGGAAAACTGCAGTGTGCCGACTCTCCCCGAGACTGGGAAGCCCACGGAGTGAGACTTCAGGTTTGGCACCTGCTCCAGAACCTTCTTGATGAAAAAAAGGTTGTCTTCATTAAGAGCGTTAATATTCATGCCGCATGGTAATTTTGACACAGAAAAGGTCTCTGTAACCTTTTCTCGTGTGAGGATTTTTTACTTCTCAAGGAAATTACAGTCCAGCAATGACTTAATTAATGCTGGCTTTCTTCGGCAGGTTTTGAGGAGCTGTCAGTTTGGGCTTGAGGATCTGTCAGCGGGAGCGGCTGGGGCCTGGGGAGGGAGGGGACCGGCCGGCCGCGGGCTCCCACACTGGGGGGCACCTTCCCACATTCGTTTTAATTTAGCGGCCGGCTTTCCCTAATGCTCGGTCATTTATTATGGGGACGGAGGGCACAGCTTGAATTGATAATCCATTTTCCACCTGGCATATTTATTCTTTTTATTATAATGACTTCGTTCCTAGCCCGTTGGGCTCTGGCAAATTTGGGCGAGGACAGGCACAGTAGGTGGCTGGGTCCCCACGAGTGGCCTGCCAGCAGCCTCCTGGGAGTGCAGGGAAACTGTCCTCATCCTTAAAAAACCACCAGCATCCCCGGAAAAGAGGCTCCAACAGAGTGAGGAGCCAGAGAGCCCAGCCGGGGTACCTGCCGGCACCCTCGTGAGAACCAGCCTGGGGGAGGGCAGCCGGGGACCCAAGCGCAGTGACCGTCCCACAGCCGGCACAGGGTCACCTCTGCTGCCCCGAGCGGCCACCAGCTGGGGCCGTCCCGCCCCCCCCCCCCTCCGCCTCATCCCGTTGCCGTCCTGGGCCGGTGTGGACGCGCGGTGTGGAGTCTCTCCGTTTACGGGCTGTCTGGGAGGGGGCCTGCGACGCCGGGGACTCGCGGACCCTGGCCCGGCTCAGCCAAGAGCTGAGAGTCATAAAGGGAGGGCGCGGAGGGGCCGCTATGCACGTCCCTCCAACGGCCATAAACGCCCCTCCCCGAACGGGCCCGCGCCGTCTGCCGACTCGTCCCTCGGTTTCTGTTTCTGGGAACAGGGACAAGGGCCGAGCGTCCTTCTCCGGCATTCTCCGGACTGAAACATGGGTGGCGAAGCCAGCCCGAGAGCTCTGAAGAGGCCCGGGGCTTGGGGACAACAGGATCCTCCAATGCCGCGGGCGAGAGAGAAGCTTCCAGAGCGCAGAGGCCCGGGGCCGGCCTCCTGGCACTCAGCTCAGATGGAAAGACGTCCGATGCTTCAGGAGCCCAAGGGGAGGAGAGCAGGGGCGAAGGGGGAAGGTCAGCCTCCAGCTGCAGACGATAAATCAGGGGGGCTCCCACCCGGGGCCGGGCCGCAGCCCTGCACGTGATTTAGAGCCGGTCCCCGACGCGGCCCCCGCCCCCCCCCCCCACAGCCTCCCGGAACAGAAAGCAGCGACTCCATTAGCCCAAAGGCTTCAGCGGCGGGCCGGGCAGGAGAAACGGTATTTCTGCGCCTGCTGCGTCTCCTCCGGGTCCAACCCGCTGCGGACAGGGGAGAGGCTGGTGGGCGGTGGGTCCAGGTGCGCCCCGAACAACTGGCCCCAGCCTGGCCAGTGCCGGGTCCCGAGCACAGCGCGCCCAGCCAGTGGGGCCAGCTTCGGGGGCCGGTGTCACCCCGGTGACAACACGCCCAGCCAGTGGGGCCAGCTTCGGGGGCCGGTGTCACCTCGGTGACCGCACGCCCAGCCAGTGGGGCCAGCTTCGGGGGCCGGTGTCACCTCGGTGACCGCACGCCCAGCCAGTGGGGCCAGCTTCGGGGGCCGGTGTCACCCCAGTGACAACACGCCCAGCCAGTGGGGCCAGCTTCGGGGGCCGGTGTCACCTCGGTGACCGCACGCCCAGCCAGTGGGGCCAGCTTCGGGGGCCGGTGTCACCTCGGACGTGAAGCCATTCCCTGGACTCCTGTGACGAAGCTGAGGCGTCACAATTCGAGCAGAAACACCGGCTCCCAACACCTCCCTGCCGCAGACTTAAATTTACGTTCTTTCAACGGGGCGCAGAAGTCCCCCCGGGGGAGAAGCCTCCCTGCCTCCGACCTGTGCTAAGTTCTCCACCAGCAGAACCGCGAGCAGCACAGAGGGCCGCGCGGGCCCCTGTGGCCGCAGAGCAGGGAGCGGCCCGAGAGCGTCTCCGAGAGCGGAGGGCGAAGAAGACAGCTTGTATTTCTAACATCATTAGGCGCCACCCAAGAAAATAAGCGTTTTCCACTGCCAGGGCACCGCGAGGCCGGCGGTGGGGACGGTGGGGGAGGGGGGCCGAGGCACGTGGGCCCGTCCACCGCGGCCGGCAACACTGGAGCCAAAGAGAAGGCGCAGAAGATTCCAGGCCCTGGACGGAGGCGGGACAGGCCTGCCGGGGTCTCTGGTTCCAGCACAAGAGGCGGGAGAAGGCGATTCCGGCGGCGCCGCGATTATCACGACGCGGTGACCACACGCAGCGGGCGGAGGGACGGGAGAGCTCGAGCCAGGGACCCGCCGTGTTCCCGAAGATCGCATTTGCTGGCCCTTGATGGGAAACGCAGAAGAATCCGCGTCAGAGCCGGAGGGGAAATCTGCACCCGGCAAGGGCCCCGGGGCCGCGGGGCGCCCACCGGTGGGGGCTCTGAAATGGGGCCTCTCTCCTCTGTCTCTAAATAGGGGGGACAAAAGGCGAGCCGGGCACCCCAGAACTTAAGACACATTTGCAGTGACGGGGGCACCGTCGTCACTCACCACTCGGCGCTGGCGGGTGGCCTGGCGGGACCGGCGAGCGGCAGGCGAGGAGGAGTCCCTCCTGCAAACGGGGGCCGCGCAAGCGAGCCGGCGGCGAGAGAGGGCGGCTCCGGCCAGGCGGACGAGGCGCGATCGGCCCATGCCACAGGGATCCCTCCTGCGCAGGTTCGAATTCCGAGAGCCAGGGAGCCCGCGGTCCCCGGTGTCGGCCGACTCCAAGCCTCGACGCGGCCTGGAAGGTGGCAGGAGACCAGCAGGCGACGGCAAACTAGCCGGCCCTCGGGAACGATGGCAGCAGGAAGGGGGCGGGGGAGGCGGGAAGGGGGTGGGGGGGGTTCCCGCAGCTCCTCCCTCACTGTGGGGGGCACGTGGCTCCTTGCCGACCCCCATTTTCCTACCGAGGAACCCCAGTTGTGTTCAGGTGTCAGGCACAGCTCATTGAGCAAATCGACTTGTTACTTACCCCCTTCTTACACCAGTGCTGTGCAGACCCCGCTGGGAGGTGGGCTTGGTCCCCCAGCCCCAGGAGGGAATTACAGTAGGTCCGGATCGACCAGCGATTGACCCAGGAGCAAGCCCGTGAGCCAGTGTGGACCAACGGGCCGTGAGGGGAGGCCTCCCAGAGATTTTTGTATCAGGTACGATGAGGGGATGTCTGAAGAAAATGCCCCCTTTTTCCTGTCCTGTCTTCCATGAGGGTGTGATGTCTGGAGCCACGGCAGCCACTTTGAGGTCCTAGGATGATAATCTTGAGGACACGAAGTGGGGAACTCGGCACAGATACAGATCAGACGGTGCCACTGAGCAGCGGCGCCCGTCCCACAACTGCCCGAGCAGCCGCATGTTATCTGAGCACGTGTCTTTGCTGCTTCAGCCCCTCTCACCCAGGGATCCTGCTCTCTGTACAGCCAGAGCCCCAGGAGAGCGCCCTGTTGATACGGCTAAGGAAAGTCGAGAGCGCTTCACGTGGAGAGCGGGCTACGGTGGGACGGAAGGAGCTGAGGTGCTCGCGGCTGCCAACCGGGCACACCAGGGCCTCCGGGGGCCAGTGGCACCATTAGCCCAGGAGCGTCAGACGCTGCGGGTGGCGGGGCTTGGACAGCGTGGCCAGGGTCCTGGCGTCATGGGCAGGGGGCTGGTTGGGACCCACAAAGGAGGTAACCCAGATCGGCCAGAAAACCTGAGGAACAGAGTGAGGCAGGCCAGAGGCTGTCAAGCTGAGACGGCAGACCCAGAGCAAAGTCTGGAAGCCATGCTCCCACAGGACCCACGGAGCACGCAGGGGCAGGAGGTGACCCTCGGGGACAGGGCGAGCAAATGCAGAGAAGACACCCCACCCCCATGCGGGCGAGCGGGGGGGGGGGGCCTTCTCTGCAGCACGCTGGGGCTCACGTGAGCTCGAGAGCGAAACAGCTCCCCCCCCACTCCCTCCTCTCTGTAAGGCCATCCGCCTTCTTTCCAGAATACTGGTTCCACTGGGGAACGAATATTGAGTCTTTTCTGCCATTCTGAGAGTGTCTGAAGGGACTTCTATCCATTTTTCATTTTGTGGCTTCAGTTTCTGTTTTTCTTTCTTGAAACAGAATAATGTGGTTCCGGAGGCCAGGCATGAAGAACCAGGTCCTTCCAGGTCCCCGAACAGTCAGCCCAGCTTTATCGCGGAGGCTCCTTCACGCCTGTCCTCGCGTGTGACCTCGGCACGGCCAAGCTGCACTTGTCCTGGACCACGCTCAGGGCTGGGAGGGGGTGAACAGGGCTCACCTCGCCCCGTCCTGATGGGACACCAGGCAGCACCAAACCGATGATATTAATGATACGAACGCCTGGCACACAAAACCCGCGGCCGACAGACTCGGTTCTGTGGACTCGGGTAATTCCCGTGTCCGCCGTGCGGGTTGGGCTGTGTACCTCATGGCCACAGCAGCTGCGCCTGGAAATGTGATAATATCCCGCTTGTCAATGCTGTATTTACTTTCAGAACATTTCCAGATATATCCTCTTATTTCGGCCTCAAAGCATTTCATGAGGAGGCGGGATTCCAACCACAGGCAGGGACCCCCGTGAGGGAGGGCGGATGGAGGCGCCCTGAGATGCCCCGAGATAAGAAGGGCCAGGAGGGGTGGGGCGGTCACGGGGGGCTCCCGGCCTGGAGACCCCAGAGCCCCCGCCGACGCTGCCCGGTCCTCCCCCCCGCCCCCCGCCGGGCCTCGGATGAGGAACCTCTGGCCATGGAGGCTTGGCTCCGGGCTCTGGGCCGGAATCACCTCTGTGGATCCTTCCAGAGCCAGAGCCGACCTCCAGGAAGGCCGGAGCCTTCCTCCGCACCGTCTCTCGCAGCCCGTGGAGCCGGCCCGGCCGGAGGGAGGGGCGCCTGCGGTGTCAGGGCCCTGGCGGCCCAGCAGGAAGGGCACGAGGGGTGTGCGGGCCCAGGCGGCGGCGAGTCTCGGCCTCTCCCCTCTCCCTGCGCCCCTCCTGCCCGCCACCTGTCCCCCGGGGTCGTCGGGCTCCCCGGGGTTCTAACGCCGAAGCCCCTGTCATCTCCTTTACGTGCTCGGGTCCCAGCCCAAGCTCTTTTCTCGGCCTTTATCCGGCTCCCTGCCCACCTCCCCCTGGGGGCTCGGAACCCCGTGCCCAAGGGCATCGAGACCAGTCCCGCGCACCCCCACCCGGCTCTCCCTTGGCCGCGCGTGTCTGTTATGAATCCCAGTGCTCCCCTTCCAGCCCGACCCTCGGCTCACCTTGGACCCCTCCCTGGGTTCAGTTCAACCCAACGATCTTTCCCTGAGCGCCCTGTACCCTGTGCTGCTGGGGAAAGACACGTCGGGCATGGATCCTGCAATTAAAGACATTAGAGACCCCACGTAATTGGATGTCAGAGACAGGCCGCGCCTTTGAGAGCGTCTGGAATCCAGCCTCTTATCTGATCCCCGAACAAGAGAAGGCCCAGAGAGGGTCAGGGGATTGCTCCAGGGAGCGCAGCTGAAGATGGGAACACGGGGACCTCCGTCCCCCCAGCGGAAGGTTCCCCCACGGTTTCGTAGCCCTCCCCTCCTGCGGGGCACGTGTGAGCTGGGAAGACGGGGAGCACACAGACGGAACCCGCTCATCACGGGGCCTTCGAGGCCTGCTCGCTTCTGCACCCAGGGTCACCGTCACTAGGCGTTCTGCCGGCATCTCGAGGCGAGGAAGTGAAAGCACACACGTGTTTGTTGGTAGGGCCCTGAGCGCCCCGAGATCCTGAGGGCGAAACAGGACTGGGCACGTTGGTAAAACCCATTAACAGGTTAAAAAGAAAAAACAATGATCACGATCACGACCGAAACAAAAAGGGGCGCCATAATCAGGTTTAAACAAGTTTTCTCCACGATAACGCAAAGGACAGGCAGGCAGTCCGGTGATTTCCATTTCGGCCGCGTAATGTCACATTTGCACGCCGTGTTCTGATTTCTTAGGGGAAAAGTACCCTTGTTCCATCTGCACTCTTTTCACTCCTCTGCTCTCCCCTCGCGGCCCCAGCTGCTGGGGTGTCTGATTTCTCACTTGCCGAGTTAGACGCTCGTACGACACATCCAACCTTTTCAATAAATCATTCATTTTTTTTAAAGGTTGGCTGTGTCACAGTGCTGCGATGCACCCAATTTTTAAAGTAACTGTTTATTTGATGTCAGGTACGTCAGACATAAAAATGAATGTGACTTGGGAGAACTTTCTCGTGTTCCCAGTCGGCCTACGATTCCCCCTCATCCCTGCTCTCAGAACGGCTCTTAGGAAAGGCGTCGGAACCAGTCCTTCAATGCGGCGTGAGCCCCCTGCCATGCTCGGTGCTCCCCACCGAATCCTGCCCGTCAGGCCCCAGGACTGTGCCTGGGACACAGGAACCCCTCCTCACTCGTCTGCGACAAGGATGAAAGGCTGAGAGTATTTGTGTCCTAAGTCTTAACCTCTAACTGGGAAACGCAACTCAGAGGCATCCGAAGCAGATATCCGGGGTGAGCCCCGGAGGAATAAACCACACCCCGATACAAGAAGGCCAACGAGATGAGGTGTGGATGTGGACACTGAACCCCACAGAGATACCCCCAACGTCCTCAGACACACAGTCCGCACTTGCTCTCACGCACGTGCGTGAAGGGTTCACATTCTTACTCCAAGACTCATAAATTCTGGACACGCACGCCTGTGCCTGTGTTGGCTTTACAGAACACAGAACTGAGGCTCGTGACACGGTCCATGTGACTTTTATTGCAGAGAGCTTAATATGATAATGAGCATTATTCAAGTTTTAACTTTATTTATTTATTTTGAGAGAGACAAAGACAGTGCAAGTGGGGGAGGGCAGAGAGAGGGAGAAGGAGAATCCCAAGCAGGCTCTGCGCTGTCAGCACGGAACCCAATGCAAGGCTCGAACGCACAAACTGCAAGACCACGATCTGAGCCGAGATCAAGAGTCAGATGCTTCACCATCTGAGCCATCCAGGCGCCCCGAACATTATTAGATTTGTAAATAGAGTTTATAAGTTGACTATATGTCAACATCACAATGCTCGTTACCGAATTCATATTAGTGAGAGCAGCAGATAATAATGCCCATAGAAAAGCACTAATACCGTCACCACTACTACTTCTGCATCATCATTAGCGTTCCGAGGAAGCCCTGTGCCACAGCTGGAGCCTGGGCCGGTTGTGTGGCCAAGAAGCAACAGCACCACCGTATGTTATCTGTATGCAGGGAAATGTGACTGTAAGTTTTAACTTGGGGACTTTTGTTGCTCATTTGTGGTGGTGGCTGGTTACCCATGGTCTCAGTTTCAGTCTCCATTAGCTAATGAGTGGGGAAAAGCCAGAAGGACCCATGTTTTCAGTTCCAGTATCATGTTTTGAGATAAAGACAAGGAGAGAAATGCAGGAATCCTAAAAATCACAAGGTAAAGACCAACACCAAGAGAGGGGCAAGGAACACGAACACTAACGTTGCCACGTGGGAAACTCCAAAGTCCAAAAGAGTATGAAAAAACTCCCAGACCCACTAGTAACCAGAGAGCAAACGAAAAGACAGACACCTGGGTGGCTCAGTCGGTTGGATGTCTGACTTTGGCTCAGGTTATGATCTCATGGTTTGTGAGTTCGAGCCCCATATTGCCTCTCCGCTCCCAGCACAGAGCCCACTGTGGGTCCTCTGTCTCCCTCTCTTTCTGGCTCTCTTTCTCTCTTTCTCTCTCAAAAATAAATAAACATTAAAAAAAAGAAGACAGACACAAAACACATGAAAATGGTGGTCAGTGGGAGGGTGGGAGGAAATGAGACAAAAGAGATGAGCAAACAAAGAAACCATTCACGAGAGGGGTCTTGCAGGGACCAGCGACAATAATGTACCATGAGCTGAAAAGTACAACAAACACAACCCATTTCACCCGAGGGAGAGAAATAGACTAATAAGTAACTTAAAAAAAACTGAAGGAGGGGGGAAGATGTTTGGATACCAGGTGAATATTAGGAAATAATTGCATTTCTTATCCCAGCAATAAATAGAAAATTAAATTTTAAGATGATACTATTTACAATAGTATTAAGGACATCAAATATCTAAAAGTAATCTAAAACATATGCAGGGCCTTTGCACTAACTGGTATAAAACATTTTTAAGAGAACAAAAATAAAAGATATACATAAATAAAGGGACATACAATATTCATGGATTGGAAGACTCAATATATTAATAATGTCAATTATCCTCAAATTGATTTATAAGTTAAATACAATCCCAAGATAAAACTCTCAGCTGTTTTTTCTCCTGTGGAAATTGAGAAATTAATTCCAAACTTCACATGAATATACAAAAGGGGCCAGGAATAACCAAGGCAATCTTAAAGAAGTGTAAGCCAGAGGACTTAATCTACTTGATATTAAGATCTTTTATGAAGCTATAGTAAATAAGGCAATGTAGTACTGGGGCAAAGTTAAATAAACTTCCCAGTGGGACAGGAGAGAGAGTCCAGAAACAGGCCTCTACAAACACAGTCTGATTTCAGATAAAGGGGATATTGTAGTGTGGTGAGGAAGGGATGACATTTTCAATAAAAAATGTTAGGCCAATTGGATATACATATAAGACCATCAAGAACCTGCTTGCCTAAGCAAAAGTCAGTTCCAGATGGGTTGCAGATCCAAGTATGGAAGATAAAAGAACTTTTAGAAGAAAACATAAGAGAATATCTTTGTGACCTTTGGGATGACAAAGATTTCTGAAACAGAGTAGTAACTATAAAAATACCACCAAAGAGGGGCGCCTGGGTGGCTCAGTTGGTTAAGCGGCCGACTTCAGCTCAGGTCATGATCTCACGGTCTGTGGGTTCGAGCCCCGTGTCGGGCTCTGTGCTGACGGCTCAGAGCCTGGAGCCTGCTTCGGATTCTGTGTCTCCCTCTCTTTCTGCCCTTCCCCTGCTCATACTCTGTCTCTATGTCTCTCAAAAATAAATAAAAACGTTAAAAAAATTTTTTTAATAAAAAAAAAAAGTACCACCAAAGAGGGGCACCTGGGTGGCTCAGTTGGTTAAGCAACTGACTCTTGGTTTTGGCTCAGGTCATGATCTCACAGTTTGTGAGTGAGAGCCCTGCATTGGGCTCTGTGCTGACAGTGTGGAGCCTGCTTGGGATTCTCCCTCCCTCTCTCTCTGCCCCTCCCCTGCTCATGCTCTCTCCCTCTCTCTCTCTCTCTCTCTCTCTCTCTCTCTCTTTCTCTCTCAAAATAAATAAATAAACTTAAAAAAAAACATCAAAGAAAGCATTATTAATCTGACAATATTAAAACTTAGGACTTCTAGTCATCAAAAAAACACTATTAAAATATTCAAAATACAACTCACGAAGTGGGAGAATATTTTGCAACACATATTTCCAACAAAGTGCATTTACAGAATGTACATATCACCTGCTACAAATCAATAAGAAAAAGACAGACAGCCCAATAGAAATATGTGTGAAAGAAACAAACAGACACTTCACAAAAAGAGAATAGCCAGAGGCAAGACTTCAAGACTGCAGCAGGAGGAGATTGAGGAAGCTCCTCCCACCAAGAGACATCTATTAAACCTGTCAAGATTAGCAAAAACAATTGTCAAAGTCTCTAGAGATTGAGCAGATTGAGAACCATGCATTCAATAAAATTATGGAAACTTGATGAGAACAGCGAGACAGCATGGCATTCAAGCTACGGGCTGGCTGCGCCCAGTCTGCAGCCAGCTCCCTTTTGTGGCAGAGGTATTCTAGCAGGCTCAGAAGCCGAGCGGCAGGCCCCATTTGGGACCCAGATGCCTGGGTCGAAAGATCCATCTTGGGTCAAATAAAGCAATGGCTGATCCCACTCCCCACAGCTCTGTCCTACAAAAAGCCTCCCCTGAGAAGGTGGCAAAGCCAGACAGTGCCCCCATACCCCCGTGCCCAGCTCCCGCTGCAAGGAGCATCTGAGGGGGGCAGCTGGTGAGGAACACAGCGCTCCATCCCCCACGTCCATGTTGGAGAAGAGCAATTCTGGGCACAGCAGCTGAGTGGCAGCACCTGTATCCCTATATTCCTAGGGTGGAAGAGCTATTCTTAGTGGATTAGGCAGCCAGTGGACAGAGGCCATCCTGTCATCCCTGGCTCTGCACTGAGGAAGATCTATTCTAGGCAGTGGTGGCAGCTGGGCAGTGGTACCAGATCCCAAACTGCCCCCCCCACACACCCACGGCTTCTGCTCCGTGGCACAAAGTTTCTGCCTAGAG
Source organism: Paguma larvata (assembly GCA_030068075.1). Classification (NCBI taxonomy): domain Eukaryota; kingdom Metazoa; phylum Chordata; class Mammalia; order Carnivora; family Viverridae; genus Paguma; species Paguma larvata. The sequence continues at coordinate 3,449,893 of CM057835.1, forward strand.
GAAGGCCACAGCATCCTCAAATGTTGGCAATATCATCCTCCTGACAACAGGCCCAACTTTGTGTGAATCAGACTGTGGAGAAATTCACGCCAGAGGGCATTGTTGTAAACAGTAGAGCAATCAGCTAGCAGTCAGTGAAGGCTAATAGGTGTGATACCAACAGAGGCAGGCTGGCCAGGAGTTTAATAGGAAGATCAGAACAAAAAGAGTCAGAGAGAGCCCTACTAAAATCACAACCATCTATGATGTTCGAGAAGACTGTGCGTGCATGCCCACATTGCAGTCTCTGAAGTACTGGAGAGGGAACTTCTGAGCTACAAGTCCCTGGTGGGCAGAGGACAAACTTGTAAACTTGCTATATGTCTCTAAGCCACACACAGAGACAAAAGTGAAGAGTGAAAATCTGACTGGTTCAGGGGCTTAGGAACAACCTCTGACAATCAGTGGCTGACTGTGAATCTGTGTTGACCAAGCAAAAGCCCTAGAAGCTGGGCTTAACGATAAAAAATAAAGAAAAAAAAATAGGAGCAGAGATAAAAAAGACACTTAGAAAAAGTAAACAAGGAACCGTGACTCAGATACAATATAAAAAAAAAAAAAAAGCAGGCAATAGAAACCAATTGCCAAGTCTCTAGAGATTGCACAAATTGAGAACCATGCATTCAATGAAATTATGGAAACTTGGTGAGACAGCATGGCATTCAAGCAATGGGTTGTCCCCGTAGCAATCCCAGATGCTGGACTTAGAAGACAGACCTCAAAGCGGCACAATAAACATGCTCACAGAACTAAGGGAGAGCATCTTTAAAGAATTAAAGGAAAGTATGATAACAATGACTCATCAAAAAGAGAATGTCATGACACAATAGAGAATGTATAAAAGAACAATGAAAATCCTGAAGTCCAGAACTGAAAATGTCAGGGCTGCATGGGTGGCCCCTTCGGTTAGGTATCTGACTTCATCTCAGGTCATGATCTCACAGTTTGTAGGTTTGAGCCCTGCGTCAGTTTCTATGCTGACAGCTCAGGTCCTGGAGCCTGCTTCGGATTCTGTGTCTGCCTCGCTTTCTGCCCCTCCCCCACTTGTGCTCTACCTCTTTCTGACTCTCAAAAATGAATAAAGATTTTAAAAAATTAGAACAAAAAAGAAATGAAAATGTCACTAAAAACTATTAATAGTTCTTCGAGCTGGCAGAAAAAAGAAGTGGATAATTTGAAGATAGATTAATAAAGATTAAACAACGTGAATAGTAGAGAATTAATGAGGAAGAATAAACAGAGCTTCAGAGAAATGTGGGACACCATTTAGGTGACCTAATCTACAAATCTAAACTCCAAGTAGGAAAATACAGACATCTACACCTAGATATACACATATTATAGTCAAAGTATTCAAAACCAAAGATAAAGAGGAAATCTTGAAAGCTGTGGCTCAGTCAAGCATCTGACTTCAGCTCAGGTCATGATCTCACGGTTCGTGAATTCAAGTCCCACGTCAGGCTCTGTGCTGACAGCTCAGAGCCTGGAGCCTGCTTCAGATCTTTTGTCTCCCTCTCTCTGCCCCGCCCCCACTTGCACTCTTGTCTCTCTCTCTCTCTCAAAAATAAACATTAAAAAATTAAAAAATAATAAAGCTGCAAGAAAAACTAGTCACTATATACAAGGGAACCCCAATAATATTAACAGTTGACTTCTCATTTGAAATAATGGAGGCCAGAGGCAGTGAGATGTATTCAAAGTGACAAAAGAAAAAAAAACTATCAATCAAGACTCCTACATCCAGCAAAACTATCTTCCACAGGTGAATGTGAAATGAAGACATTCTGAGATCAATAAAAACAGAATTTGTTGCTAACCGACCTGAGTTACAAGAAATACTAAAAGAAGTTCTTAATGCCGAGAGCCAGCAATACCAGACAATAATATAAATCTAGGTAGAAAAACAAAAAGCACTGGTCAAGGTGATTGTAAAATAAACAATATAATTGCATATTTCTTTCTCCTCAACTTATTTAAAAAGCAATCACATAAAACAATATGTGTTCAGTTGTATCGTAGGACCTGTAACATACAGAAATGTAACAAATATTTGGCAAGAGCAGCACAAAGGAGGCCAGTGGATTGCGATGATGGATTGTAATAAAGAAATAACATCAAATGGTAACACGAATCCAGAGAGAGAAATGAAGAGGACCAGAAATGGTAAATTAAAAGATTAATATAACAAACTCATAAATACATGTTTGTTTTCCTTTTTTCTTTCAGTTTCTTTATAAGACATAAGATTATACATAATAATAATTATAAAAGTATATTATTAGATTTATAACACACACAGATGTAATTTGTATAATAATAAGGACACAAAAAAGAGTAGAGGAAATGAAGCTCTAACGGAGAAAATTTTACATATATTACTGGAATTAAGGTAGTATATACCTAAAGTAGATTCTGATAAATAAACATGCATTATAAATCCTAAAGCAAGCACTAAGAAAATAATTGAAAATATATATATATAAAAATCATTAATAGAATCATAGTCAGAAAAGGAGAAACAAAGGAAAATAAAATATGTGAGCCATATAGGGGAAAAAAGCAGATAGAAGACATAATATTAACCATATTAATAAAAATATGAATATTAATGAATTAAACAATCCAGTAAAAAGGCAAGATTCTCGGCTTCAAGATATGGCTACATGCTGTCTACAGAAGATACATTTCATGTTCAAAGATTAGAATACATTGAAAGTAGAGGTATGGTAAGAGATACCATCAAACAACAGTTCTTGGAGAGCTAGTGTGCTATACTGACATCAGACAAAACAAACTTTAGGACAAAACAAGTCACTAGAGATAATGAGGGACATTGTATAGTGAAAAAGGATCAATCCTCCTGGAAGATATAGCAACTGTCAACATACATGCACCTAGCAACAGAAACCTAAAAGACGTGAAGAAACTGACAAGACTGAAGGTAGAAACAAATACTTGAATAATAACAGTTGGAGACTTAAATAACCCGGTTTTAATGATGGACAGAACAACTAGACAGGAGATCAATAAAGGGATAGAAGACTTTAGCAACACTACAAGTCAGACTGACTTAACGGACATATGCACACGCCCACCACCAAGAGAACACTCACCCTTCCCAAGCTAGAATGGGACATTCTCCAGGATAGACCATATGTTAGCCCATGAAAGAAACTTCAGTAAATTTATGGAATTGGAATCACACAAGTATGTTCACCAAACACAATAAATTGGAAATCAAAAACAGAAAGAAATTTGGGACATTCCCAAGGACGTACAAATTAAACAACATACTCCTAAATAATCAGTGGGTTAAAAAAGAAGTCATGAACAAAATTAGGAAATACTTTTGGATTAATGGAAATGAAAACATAACATACAAAAACCCATGGGATATGTTAAATCCGCTGGAAATGCCAATACTAAAAACAACAACAACAAAAAAATCCCTCAAATCAATAACCTAATTTTCTACCAAAAGACACTATAAAGAAGAAACTAAACTCAAAGCAAAGAGAATTAAGAAAATAGTCAAGGTTAGAGCAGAAATAAGTGAACATAATAGGAAAACTATAAAAAAAATCAAGCAATTTCATTGACGTTTAAAAGATCAATAAATTGAAAAATATTTAACTAAGACAAAAGATTCAAATTACTAAAATCAGAAATGAAAGAGGGAACACTACACCCACTCTTATGGAAATGAAAAAGATTATAAGGGAACACAGTGAATAGTTTTATGCCAAGAAATTAGGTAACAGATAAAGTGGACCGTTTCCTAGAAAGATGATAAACCACTGAAACAGACTGCAGAATAAATAGAAGACCTAAATAGACATGTAAGAAGGAAAGAGATGAATTAATTTTAAAACTTCCCACCAAGAAAGCCCAGGCTTCACTGGTGAGTTCTACCAATTGTTTAAAAAGGAATTAATACCAATTCTTCACAAACTCTTCCAAAAACCAGAACAGAACACTTGCCAACTCATTCTATGAGGTCAAAATTACCCTGATACTGAAACCAGACAAACACATCATGAGAAAAAAATCTACAGACCAATAGCTCTTATGAATGTGGACCCAGAAATTCTCAACGATATTTTGGCAAACTGAATCCAGCAACACATAAAAACAATTATCCACTATCACCAGGTGGGATTTATCCCAGATGTGCAACACTGGTTTTATTTCCAAAAATCAATGAAATACACTGTATTATTAGAACAAAGAAAAAAAGCACACGGTCCTCCCAATGGAGGCAGAAGCATTTGACAAAATCAAATACTCTTTCATGGTTAAAAAAACAAACACTCAATGAAGTCCTAAGAGTTGACCAGATGGGAACCTTCTCAAGTCGAGAAAGGGTATCTGTGAAAAACCCAGAACTAACGCCAAACTCAAGGCGAAAGACTGAATGCTTTACTCCTAAAACAAGCAACTGGACAAGATGTCTCTCTCACCACCTCTAGTCAATATTGTCCTGAAGGTTCTAGGCGGGACAATGAGCCAAGAGATGGATAAAGACATTGTGATTGGAAAGGAAGAAGTAAAACTATCTCTTTTCAGATGACATGACCTTCTACATAAAAATCTTGAGGAATCCACAGAAAACCTTTTAGACCTAATAAATTATTTCAGAAAGGATGCAGCATACGAGATTAATATAAAATTGTGTCTATTAATACACATAACTAGACAATAAGCATATAAAAGGGTGCTCCATATCACAAGTCATCAGGGAAATTCAAACAGCGAGATACCACGACACACCTGTTACGGTGGCAAAAATCCAGAACACTGACACCACCAAATGTTAGCAAGAATGTGAAGCAACAGGAACTCTCATACACTGGGGAGGGAATGCAAAACGCATAGGCGATCTGGAAGACAGTTTGACATTTTCTTGCAAAACTAAACATAGTCTCGCCATACGATCCAGCCATCATGCGCTTTGGTATTTACGCAAAATTGTTGAAAACTTATGTCCACACGGAAACCCGCACACGGGCGTTTATAGCAGCTTTACTCATAATTGCCAAAACTTGGAAATAACCAAGATGTCTTTCACTAAGCGAACAAATAAACTATGGTCCTTCCAGACAAAGGAATATTATTCGGCAATAAAAAGCAATGAGCTATCAAGCCTTAAAAAGACATGGAGGAAGTTTAAATGCCTGTCACTAAGTGAAAGAAGCCAATCTGAAAAGGCTGCATACTGGATTATTCCAACTCTATGGCATTCTGGAAAAGGCAGAACTGTGGATACGATAAAAAGACCAGTGATTGCCAGGGGCTGGGGCGTGGGGAGGATGGATGAGCAGGTTGTGCGTGGAGAATTTTTAAGGTGGTGAAAGTACTCTGTATGACACTCTAATGGTGGACACATGTCACTACATGTCTGTGTAAGCCCACTGAATGTACAACACCAAGACCGAACCCTTAGGAAAAGCAGGGGATTGTGACATGCCAATGTAGGTTCATCCTCGGTAAAAAAGGTACCGTTCCGGTGAATGATGTTGACAGTGAGGGAGGTTAGGCACGTGGGGGAGTGGGGGCCTATGGGAAACCTCTGTACCTTCCTCTCAGTTTTGTGGTCGACCTAAGGCCTCTAAAAAAATTAAAATCCAGAAAAAATTTTTAAAAGATTGCAATTTTTTAAAAAAATAGGATAGCCAAGCCAGTGGTCCACAAATATGTGAAAAGCCGTTAAGTGGCATTAGTCACTACCAAGATGCAAATTAAAGCCACACCGAAACTGTGCTGCGTGGCTACCAGAGTGACTACAACGAAAACGACACAAAATCCCCGGCATTGGCAGAGGCGCGGCGCAGCAGCACCGAGGGTTTGGCCCGACCGCAGCAACGACCGCCTGCCCGGGTCACGCCCCACAGAAAGGCCAACACGCGTGCACCAAAAGGCACTTGCAGGAATGTTCACAGAGGCACTCTTTGTATTTCTTTGATTTTATTTCTAGTCCCGAACCTAAAACTGCCCAAATGCCCATCCATGATGGAAGGGACGGAGTATGACATAGTAAAAGACGGGCGCACCAGTAACGGTGACATGTGTCATCTCTACACACAGAATGGAGGGTGGAGATCAGGGAAGGCAAGGCCAAGCAAATGAGAACAGCAAAGTCTATTTACTCAAAGCCCGCTCAGCAAGGAGAGGACCGCCGTCTTTGCGTTTGGCAGAGGCTCAAAGGCATGCAGGAGAGCGGGAAAGTTCTGCACCGAGAAAGGGAAGGCTCCCAGCTGCCCCGTGGGAGGCCGTCATCGGGGCGGAGCCAGAGGCTGCCTAGAGGCGGGCCGTCCTGTGTGATTGGTCAGGGTGCGTGTTTGGCTTTCTCTGTTTGGTCCTACGTTGGAAGTAAAGACGAAAATTAGAGAAACTGTCAGTTACTAATCAAGTCTAGGCCAATAGGGCCGATGGTGACAGAAGTTACTAAACAGCTTCCTGGATTCTCCCTGGAGACCGCAGCCTGGCTTCCTGCGAGTCTGACTAGGGGCAGCTGTCTTCCTGGGCTGTTTATTTCCGACAAGCAGGTTGGTTTTCTGGGCAGGTCGCTGCGGGTGTGGGTCAGGTTCTGCTTTAATACGTGGTCTGGCCAGGGTCCTCTTGAATCCTCAGGTTCTCGGACACGCGGATAATAAAGATGTGAGTGAGGCCCACGCACAGTGTGGCCGAATCTCACAGATGCGATCTTCTCTGCCCCCACCACGTGGTTCCGTCACATGAATACAAAACAGGCAATGTTAACCTACTGTTGGCGGTGGGCAAGGGGGGCCCCTGGGGTTGTGGCTGATGGGGACGAGAGAGGCCGTGTCCTGTCTCCAGGTTTCATAGCTGGGTCAGTCTGTGAAAACGCATTGAGCTATCCACCTGCAACACACACACTTTGCCGTGGCTGCGCGAGAGAAGGTGTCGGGAGCGAAATTCTCGGAGCTTCGTTTGCCAGGTATTAAGGAGGAAATCTGTGGGTTCCTTTTTAAATTAAATAGTTAGCTGAACATGGTTTGGCGTTTAAACTGTCCAAATGACCCATTAGAGGTGTCTTCCTTGGATATTGATATACCGAGAGCAGTAGGATCTCTGGGTGGCTTCCGCTCAGGTCATGATGTCACCCACGGTTCCTGGGATCCAGCCCTGAGTCAGGCTCCATCCTGAGAGCATGGAACCTGCTTGGGATCCTCTTTCCCATTCTCTCTGCCCCTCCCTGGCTTGTGGTCTCTCTCTCTCTCTGTCTCTCTCTCTCTCTCTCTCAAAATAAATAAACATTAAAAGAAACAAAAATATTGAGAGTAGTGACTGTAACTTCCATGGTTTTGGTGATGGAGGGCGCAGACGAAATCTACTTACTAAGCTGTGTAGAACATTTGCCCCCCAAGGAACTCAACGTGTTTCCTAGACGTTCAGGAAGGAGTAAGACGGACAGGTGTCAAGCCCGGGTTTTACAAAACACAGAGTTAATTGTGCATTTCACTGTACGAACAGCCCCGAAGAAAGGTATTTTTACAGAAACTGTCCAGAAATGTGTTGAAATGAATTCATTTACGTTAATTTTTTGATTTTATATCTGAACGTTTAACTTGCTTAATCCTTTAAGTCAGACTTCCCCGCTGCCCCCGGGGACTGAAATCCCTCCTGACGGGGTCTCTCCTTCCAAGGCCGGGGGCTGCTCCATTCCCGCGCACCTGCAGGAGAGTCCCCCCCTTCCCCCCCCCGCCGTGCGCCCTCGGAGATACTCGAGGCTTCCCTTGCGCCCTGCAAACACTGAGGCTGGGGAAGGCGAGGGGCACGCTTGTGCGCTCGGCTCTCAGGGGGGCAGGGGCTCAAGTAGTCGCAACTGGGGTGTGGGCACGAGCATCTCCTGATTCTGGCACCCTCCACGGCCCAGGGGCCCCTGTGGTCTGAGCTCTCTCTGAGCATATGGCAGTCCCCTGGCCCCCGACCCACGACCCCGCTGGTGGCAGGAGGTTGGCTTTGAAGCCCCCGGAGCACAGGCCTCCCTTTCTAAATGGCCCACACAGTGAACCTGTGTTTCCACCGCACACCTTCCAGAAGCTTCTGGGGAAGCCCCCCTTCCCCCAGCAGCTTCCAGGGCGTGGGTGAGCAGTATCTGGGCTCTGGCAAGGAACCGCAAGGTGCGCCTGGCGCGAGGATGGTCTTTCTCGGCAAGACGACCCCGTGCCAAGAGGGCATATTTACAAATTGCACGCAAAGAAGGGGAGCCGGAAGGCGCGCGCTTTGCGGGTGTCCGGGGGGCGCGGGGCGCGTAGGCGGGGCGCAGGCTCCACGCACCAGACAGTTAAAAATGGGAACATAAGGTAGCATTTCCTTTATCATATCCCATAAAAATAGCAATTTGCTGCAAACCCGTAGCCCAGCGAGGAAGGGGGTGGCTTCGTGATAACGCAGCGATGACAGATAGGCCCGCGCCGAGGTGTCGCCGTGTCGCGCTGGGGAGCATAATAAATTGCGAGGAGCCGAGCAGAGGACAGTGCGCGCGCCTCCTCCCCCAGCAGCCAAATAACTCAGGCCGGCGCCGTAATTATGCTGTGTGAAAATATGGGATTAATTAGACGGTGCGCGGACACGCTGTCCTGTCATTAAAGGCTGCGCCGCGCCCGCCGCTGCCACCGAGCAGGGCCGCCTTCTCTGTTCACACTCCGGGCTTATTATCTGACTGCAGGTCACTCACGCGTCCCCTCGGCCGGGCAGGGCCCTCGCCACGCCGACTGCGTGGTTGCCACCTGCTTTAAAGAAAGGCAAACCCCGGGTATGACTTGTCAATAACAACTGTCACTTGGAGGCCCCGGGGAGGGGGGACGGACGCGAGCGGGGGGGGGGGGAGGGAGGCGGGGGGGGGGAGGGAGGAAGGAGGCAGAGCCCACCCCAGTCCTCCCCACCCAAGAGCATTTTCTGCTGCAGTTTCAACTTAACCATTCAGAGCCCTCCTTCGACCCACAGGAATCCCACCCCGTGTGGCCACAGGTGCGCCTCCAAGCAAGGCTGACTCTGGATGGCAAGGACCCAGCCACGGTGCCGAGAGAACCTTCCAGAATTCCCAGCACAGAGGCCTTGAGCAGGCGGGTCAGAGCACCTGCATGAGACCCCCGATTTCCCGCCCACGGCCGTCCTGGTCTCAGACACTCCAAGCGGGACGGCACTCGTTTGCCTCTTTGGGCTTGGGGGGATCCCGGCGGCCTGGCCAGGGTGCATGTGCACACAGCAAGGGCTCCCCTGGCGCCAGGCCTCCACCTCCTCTGGAAAGTCTGATGGGAGTCGAAGGCGGTGAGGACACACCGCTGCTCAGAAGCCCCAGGACACGCTGTCCCTTACAGTAGACCGACTGGGAGCCAGTCTTCCCCAGGCCCAGGGCGGCACTCACTCGGTTCCAGGCAGAAGCTGAAGGCAGAACCTTCTGGAATGTGCCAGGTGGATAAGTAACGTCTCGGGCGCTGACAGGCAGACCCACCAAAGCCTGGAAGCCCCCCGAGTCTCTGCTTCCCCCAACGCACACCTCCACACGCACATGCGCGCACTCGCGCGCGCGCGCACGTACGCCCCGCGGCGAGGTGGGTGACGTCATTCCGATGAGCCTCTGCAGACATCTTACATTTTGTTCTGAGAGTTTTTGGTGAGTTTGGGATTTGGAGTTGCTGCCAGGGTTCCTAATACTCCAAGAAGATAGTGGATTTTATATGTGGGGCCTTCCAGCCTCGGTGTGGATTCTTGTTGTTTTCACTTAGCCTAGAAAAACCCACCTTCCCCACCCCCACGGCCAGACTATGAACAGATAAATCTTACCCTTTAACTCGGCAGTCTAGGGGATCGCTTTCATTGGTGTTTCTATTCTGTGGAGAGCAAGAACACAGATGTCTTTGAAAACTGGGAGTTAGATTTTGGGGGTAGGCAGGTGCAGAGGCAGGCCTGGGGCAGAGGGAGGGGCCTAGAGAGAGAGAGAGAGAAAAAGATTGTCCATTAGCAAATTAAGTAATTTAAGCTGAATTACACTTAAAATGACCTTTGCAGTAGGTAATAGGCGATCCGAGACAGGAAGAAGGAGCTGAAATTCAACAGACTGAAGTCCGCACTGTGGCTTGAAAAATGGGAGACCCAAGAGGAAAAGGGGGTGCGAGGAAGGAGCGGGATGGGAAATGAAGGCTGACACAGAGAAGTCATTTTCTGGAAGGTTGGGGTCATTAGCAAAGGGAAAATGATTAGCAGGAAAGTTCTCGAAATCACAGAGACTTGGTAAAGGAGACACAGCCGCGCTGAGCTGACAGTAATAAAAGTAATTTAGTGCGCGCGCTGTCTGAGGCGTCTGAAATGAAGTCGCGAACAGATAGAGCGTGATGGCCCGCCTCACAGGAGAGGGGCGCACGGTTTCCGTAAACTGCATGCTGTTCCCCTTTAGTTGCATTGATCTACTCTGGATAAAACCCGCCAGGAATTATGAATCTTTTTAGCAAACAGTGCTCCTCTGGAAGATCATTTATTTCCACCTGCTTTAGGTTCATTTTAAAAACAAACATCATAATTTTCTCCACCCTCCGCTCCCCCCACCCCCCCCCCCCAACCAGATTCACTTTCGGCCACGCCTGGACCTTTCGTCAGAGTTTAATTTCTTTGTGGGGAAGGGTAATGTTCTAACAACGTTTGGGTAAGTTTAGAGAAAAGCAAAAAAACATGGCTTTGGATTCAAATTAATACATGAAAATGTGTGCAAGTTTCTTCTGTGCGATTCGAGTAAATGAATTCATTTATCGTGCAGTAAAAACCGTAAGAGTGGGGATGGCGTGACGCCGACCCAGGACCGAAGAAGCAACAGAGAGCTTCCTAACTCAGCTTCTGAATGAGAAAGAGAACACCTTCCTAAGTCATTTCCCCTAGATTTCTTTTTTCTTTTTTTAAGTTTATTTTGAGAGAGAGAGAGAGAGAGCAGGGGAGGGACAGAGGGAGGGACAGAGAGAGAATCCCAAGCAGCTTCCACGCTGACAGCGTGCGGGGCTCAAATTCACGAACCTTGAGATGACGACTTGAGCTGAGATGAAAATCAGACGCTCAACCGAGTGAGCCACCCAGGTGCCCCTCCCCTAGATTCCTAATGAGACGAAATGGGCCGAATTTTAGAGATATTAGTTGCCCAAGTTTGCGTTTCGGCCTGGCATGGTAACTCATGACAATCCCGGAAGAGTGTGTCCAGTCGGCTCTTGGAATGGCGGTGTTCACGCCCGCAGCCTGCAGGTCTGGCTCCGTCTCGCACCTTCCTAACTCCTATGGTTTTTACCACACGGTGAATGGAGCACCAACGTCCTGCTGCCAAGGAGCTTACCGTCCAGGTGGACACACAGCTGACCAGCAACAAGAGGCAAGGTGCTTCCTGACACTCATAGATGAGCTACTTTATGGCTCACCGTCAGGAAAGGCTATGCAGAAAGAAGGACATGCAGATGATGCTGAATAACAAGGAAGAATTGGCTCTGCTGAGGGGAACTTCCAGAATCACAAGTACCATGAGTAACCAGAGGGTAGGTAGGAACTGGGCATGTCTGGGAATCAGACAAAATGTCTATAGCCAGAAGGTGGGCATGGACTTTGGTACCTCTGAGTAGGGTGTAGTGCTTTATAATATGTCTACAAAACCCCTTCGAATGGTGGTGCCAAGTTTCCCTCTCTTGAGTGGACTTGGCGAGCCACTCCCGACAAATGGAATAAGGCGTAGGTGATGGCATGTGACTTCTGAGTCCTGGTCATAAAGGACACTGCAGCTTCAGCCCCCCTCTTGGATCACCTTCCCTGGGAAAGATGCTGCCATGTTACTGAAGACGCCCAAGCAGCCTATGGCCAGCCCAGGTGGTGAAGCCAGGTGAGGCGCCATCTTGGAAATGGATCTTCCAGCCCCAGTCAAGCCTTCTGATGATGACAGTCCCAGGTAACAACTTGACCTTAAACTCTAGAGACTGTGAGCCAGAACCACCCCCTAAAGTTGCTCTAGAATTCCTGACCCACGGCCACTATGAGAGGATAAATAGTTGTCTTAAGCCACTAAACTTTGGGGGGTAGTTGTACAGTAATAAGCAACTAAATGCAGATGAGAGGTGACAACTGGTTTATTTTCGTCAAAGGTGATCCCGGATTGCAGGAAAGAAGCTGTAGCGGCAGTCCATAAGAGACATTGGCGGCAGTTGTGGACACGCAGAGGGGGGCATTTGGATGTGAAGTGGAAGTCAGCAGAGGGGAGTGAGGGAAGAGAGGTCGGGACGGCTCCTAGCTTTTAGCTTGAGCAACTGAGAGAACATGGTGCCATTCACTAAGATGGGGAAACTTCTGGAAAGAGCAGATGCGTGTGGGTCAGCAGTTGTATTTAGAAGGGAACGTGCTGTGGTGATGATGGCAGCAAACATTTATTGAGCATTTACTCTTTGCCGGGCACTCTTGTAACGCTTTGCTACACTGACCCTAGCAGCACTGTAAGTGAATCTATCACAAAGATGCTAGAAGGCACTCATCAATTAAAAACAAAATTCTACTAAAGCTAATTGAGGGTTTCCAAAGACTTCAGTATTCCCAAAGCCTTCATTCTCAAACAAACAAAAATCTCCCCCATTGTGACATATATTTAATATATATTTTTGGGTCCTTCTGGGGTGACTCCCAGAAACCGGTATTTTAACAAATTCCTCCAGTACTTCTGCTATGAAATGCCCAGTGATTCCCACACACAGGCTGGGATTCACTGGTGGGTCTTGAAATCAATCAAGCGAGTTGTGATGAGCGATTTTACAAAGACGAGATGGAACAGAATAGAAAGTATCAGGGTGTGTCAGAGCAGCAAGGATAAGACCGGCTTCGGGAAACTTTTCCTTCAGTTATATCTAAATTTTATGTATGTACGTGTGTATCACGGATGGGGCATCCTAAGAATTACATTTTTCTCTGTGGATCACGGTCCAAACAGTTTTGAAATCACTGGCCTCGGGGACACTCTTTGAGAAACGCTGCTTGTTGGGCATATCTGATTCCACAGAAAGGAGCCATGGGAGGGCACCTCGCAGGTGGGACTGACGAAGCCCCTGGGGGCTTGCTGCAGGGGGAGCGACTCCCCTCTGCTCTGGAGTTGAGACTCCCTGAGAGTCTCCTCTCGTCTGCGCGGTGCTTCCTCCTCCTTCCCCCACCTGCCCCTTTGCCTCAGCGCTGGAACCCACCGCTGCCCGCACTGCTCTGCCCCAGCCCAGCCCTCCCTGCCAGGACCCGCGGAAAGCCCCTCCTGTCCCGTGCTCATGCCCTCCATTCAGGAAGCTCCCGAGGGGTGGATCCTGAACGCGGCATAGTCCCACATGCCCAGCCGGCTTTCCCACACCACCGTCCTTCTGTCCCATCCAGCCCCATCTCCTGGGCCACTCGGATGGTTATGCTCTTGGTCTTGGCTTTGACTCCCATCACTCTCTTCCTCCACCGGTAACCAGTCCGCCCTTGAACATTTACATCACATTAGCAGGCACTGTGGTTTCAAAAGCCAAAGGATGTACACAGTCTCTGGCCTCAGGAGACCTGCAGGCCGCCGTGGAAGGCAGGTGCATGAGCCGTTATCATTTAGGGAGCTAGGGCGTCTTCCCTGGGCGGACAGCACTGGATGAGAAGGGTTGGAGGGCCTGTGGGTCAGCCCAAACTCTCCAGACACAGGGGACAGAAGGGCACACCCAAGGAGGTGGGTGAGTTTAGTGCTGTTCAACCCACGGTTTGATGGGGCGGCAGAGGCGGATGAGACTGGCCAGGCAAACAGAGTCCAAGGCTCACAGGGATGTGTAAACTGTGTTAAGAAGTTTGCGTTCTATGTCGAGGGTAACGGGGGTCCAGGGTAGGGTTTGAGCGGGGACATGGCGACAGAAGGCTCACAGGGTGGGTCAGGTGAGAAGCTGAGACTGGCTGAGAGGTGGTCCTAACGATCCAGGCAAGAGGTGGTGAGAGCTTCTGGCAAACTCTCACCTTTTCCCTTCAGGGACATCGGGTCAATTCACAGGACCAGTGGGTGGGGCCACAGCAGTCACACGGCTCAGCCGGCCGCTCAAGGGGAAGGGCTGGCCCCCCTGTGCTGGCCCCCCGCCCCCCGCCCCTCCAGAGAGCTGCTCTAGGGCAGCAGGTCTACCAGAGGGCTCCCGGGGGGCGTTGTTGGGCCCTTCGTCCCCTGTCCGGCACCACACTAACTCAGAGGCCATCTGCTCCTTCTCCACGCGTCCTCTTGTCCCGACGTCTCAAGATTGCTCCTGTCAGCCTTCTTGCCTCCTAATTGTTCCAACAGTTTCCTTCAACCGCCTCTCTTGCGACGGGGCTCCTGGCCCGTGTGCCGTGGGGGCAGCCTGTCTGCTCCGGGGGTGCCCGGCCGTACGGCACGCTCCCGCGGGGAAGTGGATTCACGAGCTCTGTCTGGTGCCAGTGGAGCTTCTGGGTAAGCTGCCAGCAGCCATTCTCCTGGAGGCCGGGAGGGCAGGTCATGGTGAGCATACGGCCTTTCTCCTCGTGTGGACCCTCATCGAGCCAGACATTCCGCATTCTCCCTCGTGGGCCAAACACGATCGGAGCTGGAAGGAGCCTTCATGGTCCTGCATCGCGACCAAGGCTTTCACTGACAGACAGGAAATGCGAGCCTAGAGGTCTTAAATTGATTCCTCCCCCCGCCCCCCCTCCCCGGTGACCCGACCCGAGTGACGGTCGATCTGTTCATGTGCCGTTGGTTGAAAGCACACGTTGGCATTCATGTGGATCCCCGTTCAACTTAATCTTATTTGGGGGGGCTCAGGGTAGGGCCGTGCCTCGATCCCTTTTGAAGTTGTAATGGTTCCTCAGCCAGAGCAAGTTTCATGGTAAAAGCAAGAGAACGAAGGGCAGTTGGCTGACTGGGCGTTTCTCAAGGCTGGTCACAGATATGGCTTGCCAGGTAATATTATTTCCAGATTCAGAATTCAGGTCACATTTCAGACGTGCCGCATCTGACCCCCGTGGGCAGGGCTGGAGAGTCTCATCTCTGGACTCGCTGGTCTAAATTCCAGCATCCTTTGCCACCATCCTAGGGAGGTCATGCTCCTGGCGTTCGGCATTTGTAGACTTGCAAACGGGGGCAGTGCTGTGTCCTGAGGTCTCTTCTAACCCGCTGTTCCAGGGGACTGGCCGGCAGCACTCTCAGGACGGCATACCATGGTGGCCGTGAGGTTCGTGCTCCCTCTCGGCTCTTCTTCGCCTCAGGACCCAGGTTTTCGGGGCGGAGACGCAGAGGGCTAACTTCCGCCGTCATTTACCTGCTGCCGCTGGAGGGAGGAGAGCCGGTGCTAGAGTCCGCAGGAGCAGTCTGTACTCTGCGGAGTTAAAGGGTCAAACTTGGCGCCTTCTCTTTTCTTCCCAGTTGAGAGCCAGCTGAGAAATAAGAGACCAAAGATGTGCCAGCTTTCTTGCTAATCGACTGATCAGAGGAGTGGACTTTAGATCCGAGGTGAACAGGGATTACCACCTTGCCTGCTGCCTGCCGCCTTCCCCCGCCGACACAGCGTAGGCCTTGGGGGACGCACCCAAGTTTGGAAAGTTTGGCTCAGCAGAGCAGACACTTCCTCGGGATAGAAGAGGTACGAAAAGAAAGCAAATTGCCAGTCTTACAGACTTTCAATAGATTCGCTCTACGACACTGGAGCAGGTGCGAATTAGTGGTTACGGGGGGACTTTATTCCAGCAGGGATCCCTTCCTATGGAGTGTGGTGCCAGGAAAACAGAGGGCCGCCCACCCCTATCTGGGCCATGGGCGTCCCTTCCTTCCTGCAGTCAGAGGGACCGTCATCTCTAACTCCATCAGGTGTGTCTGCTGCTGAAAGCCGCTGCGAGCAGGTTGCATCGAGAAGGCGCTTATGGCCTGTGAGACCACTCCCTCGTGTCACATATTTCTTGGGCGATGCGGAACCAGAAGCCAAATCAGAGTCCCGGGAGCCCCAAGGGGCGACGGGGCAGCCACCAGCTGTTGATCGAAATTCAGAGATGGCCCACACATGAAGTCAATTTGCATCCAGCCCCGGCTTCCCTTGGGTTGGAAGACCCGTCTACCCCCAACCGACAAAAACGAAGCAAAACAACAAAACAGCAAT
Source organism: Paguma larvata (assembly GCA_030068075.1). Lineage (NCBI taxonomy): Eukaryota > Metazoa > Chordata > Mammalia > Carnivora > Viverridae > Paguma > Paguma larvata. The sequence continues at coordinate 3,466,062 of CM057835.1, forward strand.
TTTAGAAGCCAAAAACGCTTAGAAAACTTAAGACTGAAGCTTAACACCATTGTGCCCCATGAGGGCCGCTAACGACCGCCGCCACCTCGTGTCTTCTCCCCTCCTGGTGGTGATTCATGCCTTTCTTGGTTACAGTGTATATACTTTTTCCTTCTTCTTGCTTTCTTGCACGCTCAAACTGAGCTGTGCAAATAGACCTAAGACGGCAGAGTATGCCGGTGAAACCACTGGAGACTAGAAGAGGCTACTGGTGGCTTCTGGCTGTTTCTGATCATTTAAATATATATTATAAAAGTTATTTGGTATGCAATAGTATGTAATTTAGTCTCTTGCTCAGATAACTAAACATGGCCGGGATGATTATTATACAGCTAATTGGTAGGAATTATCATCAGTCCATTTGAAGCAACTGACTCGATTACTTTCCAAAGGCTGGGGGGTGGGGGGCCAGCATTTCCCACGTGTACAGCAGAGACCGGGGAAATGAAATTCCACAGACCGTGGACCGAAAACCTCTCTTTGTTTGGACATCCCGCTCCGTGGCCAGTGATTTGGCAATTTCTCCATGCTGTCAGGCATCTCTGGGCTCCTTCTGCAGGGTAGAGGGGCAGACGGGCGTGGCGCCGAGCCAGCTTGCCAGCCAAGCATGTCAAGTCAAATGGGAATCAATTCAACTTCCTTGGCTTCTTGGACGGAGGAAAGTGTCACTTTTTTTTTTTTTTAAGCACAGAACTAGTCACTTCCTAAATCACGAAGCGTATTTACTTGTTTACTTGAATGTTCAGATAGTGACAACTATCCAAACACTAAGGGTAGCAGCAGGCCTAGAGGAGGAAGTCTCCGATCGAAGCCGCCCGAAGGCTGCAGGCTGTGCCCTCCTTCGTTTCACGCGGCTTTTGTCCACTTTGGCTCTATCCCCAGGGTCTCCTGCACCGGGAGTCCGGGCTGCCGCCCCAGGATTCTGCCGTCCAGGGGTCAGGGGGTTTGCAGAGCAAAATCAGATTTCGGCTGCTTTTCTCTGAGCTTTCCTCGCGCAGTGGTGGTGGCTGCCTGTGCCCGGGGGCCCCAGGCTCAGCCCTCTCTCCCCCAACACCCAGTTCAAAACAGCCGACACAACAAGCTGTTGGTCTTTCCTCATGTCCTTTCCTTCTGTGTCTCTCTCGGGAGGACCAAGAGGACGGACCGGTAGCCTGTGCCAGTTTGCCATCGAGGCAAGAAATGGATGTTGCGACTCGATGACCTTCAAATTATGTCATTTGGAGATGCTGTCTGTGAACCTCGTGTTACAAGCTCCTCCTAACCACTCCATTCTCCCCATCCTTCCAGCTTAATGATGGTACACTTTTTATTAAACTCATTTCAGTGTGAGCATGACGACCATGTAAACATTGTTCACTATACAGCCAAGTATCTGATTTTCCTTCTTCCACATTTGTTTAGCATTTGCTGGCATTAAATCTCACTGTCTTTATCAGCTTAGATTTTTTTATATGCTGTCACTTATTTTTTCCAAACTCTCCAGACTTTTAGTTTTATTTTTTATTTTTATTTTTCTAGTTTTTTAATTTGATTTGAGAGAAAGAGAGAGCACGAGCGAGGGAGAGATGCAGAGGGGGAGAGAGGGAATCCTAAGCAGACTCCATGCTCAGTATGGACCCTGACATGGGGCTCGATCCTACCACCCTGGGATCGAGACCTGAGCTAGAAGCAAGAGTTAGGCGCTCAACCGACTGAGTGACCCAGGCGCTCCACTATTCAGACTTTTAAAACATGTTTTCCATATAAATGAATATATCAAGCCATCTGTCGGTTCCATTCCTTTTTGCTTAGAGGCCTCCCTTTATCTGCTCCAATAAGCACTACCCTGGGACTATCTTTGTTGCCCCATGTTGACCTTTTGTTCCTGAATCTCAAAACTACGCTGTCTTCTGCAAGAGTATATCTTCCAATTCCTTCATGAAAAAGGGTACAGCAGAGGCAAAACTTTGGAGAGAGTGCATATCTGATAATGTCTTTATTCTACCCCCTTGCTTGATTGATAGTTTAGCTGGATATGGAATTCTTCTTTGATAATATACTTTCCCTTTGGATGTTGAAGACATTTTTAACTTCTAATATCCAGAGTTATTTTCATAAGTCTGATGTCATTTTGATTTCCTTTGTGCGATCTCCTTTATTTTTCTCTGGGAAAGCTTTTAGTTTGCATCTTCTGGGGTTCTGAAATTTCATGTTGATAGGCCCGGTATGTGTCTCTTTCATTCATTATGCTGGGCACTTACTGGGCCCTTTCAAGCTGGACACTGTTATCTCTCAGTCTGGGGAATCTTCTTGAATTAATTATTTGCTAACTTCCTTCTTCCTGTTCTCCCTACTTTGTCTTTCTAGACCTTAGTTGGTTCTGGATCTTCCGATAACTTTAACTTTCTGATTTTTTGTATCACTTAAATTTATTTTTTTTAATGTTTATTTATTTTTGAGAGAGAGAGAGAGCGAGCGCTCAAGCGGGGAAAGGGCAGAGAGACAGGGAGACACAGAATCTGAAGCAGGCTCTGGGCTCCCAGGTGTCAGCACAGATCCCAATGGAGGGCTCCCCCACAAACTGTGAGATTGTGACCTGAGCTTAAGTCAGACGTTTAACTGGCTGAGCCCCCTGGGCGTGTGCTGCCTAAATTTGTCTTTTGGTCCCACTTTCTGAGAGATTTTCTTCACTTTGTCTTCCAAAAGATGGAATTCTTAAAAACACAGAATTTTAAGACGTGACATCTCTTTTATTTTTAATTTCCTAAGGTTCTTTCATGTTCTTATTGTGACTTTTTAGAAATATAGAAACACCGTTACTATCTCGCGGAACACGCATTCTCTTATTATCCAAGTCCAGATTCTGAAGATTTTTTTAAATATGTTTCTACTGGATTTCTTTCTGATTCCCCCCTTATTTATTCTAGGTCTTTTTTAGTCACGTTGGTCCCTGGCCTTATGTCTGTATTTGAGTGAGGCTCCAAGGCTGATGGGAAGTTCTGTGTGGGGTTTGTTGGCAGCTGGCATCCCTGTCAGAATGACCTGACAGCAGTTGGCCTTTCCACTGGAAAATCTTTGAATGTCTATCTGCGGAGGTCTTCTCTCGGGGGTGGTTCAGCTTCTCCAGAAAAGAATCCTCTGGTCTTCTACCAGCGGCTCGCGCACTTGGTTTCTCTCGTACCGGAGCCCAGCAGACGAGAGGCGAGTGGATCTCGCCGGGTACGTAGAATTTCCCCTAGTCCCATTTTACGCGTGGCATCTCCCACTCTTCGCTACGGCCCCAGCGCGGAGCCTTTCCGGTGGGATTTCTCCAGAAGCAAAGCTCCCGGTCGTCTCCTGGAGCGGGAAGTGGGGGAGGGCCCGGGCCCGGCGGCGGCAGAGGTCAGGCCGAGGGAGGGACGCGCTTCGGCCCCGGCCCCAGCCCTGCCATCTGCACCGTCTGCAGTGCAGGTGCCTCAGCTTCTCAGGGCTTCGGGACACCGTTTGGCATGCCGCTGGCCAGGCCCCCCCGCTGGCACCGAGAGTCTGCTTTCTCGGTTTTGCCCCCTTAGCAGCTCTCTGACACCTTGCGCCTTCCCCAAAGCTTCTTAGATGAGGCCTTGCTGCTCTTGCTCTGGTGTCTGTGTGGGATCGCGCCTTTCTGTTTCTTGGCTTTGCGGCAGGGGGAGGTGGGGGTAGGGATGCACCCAGGTATGCGTCCAGTCTCACGTGCAGCTGCAAAGGTGCCGATGGGCGCCGAACGGGTGTGGAGGGGACGTGTCTGGGGCCAGGGGAGCAAGCACATGGGAGGCCGCGGAGCCCGGGCCGCCTCGTCCCCTCACAGAAGCCTCATGCCTGGGCTGCCCGAGCGGGCCAAGCCGGGAAGGCGCTGCGAGCCGCTGAGCCCGGCTCCCTCCTGACCGCGAGTGTCCAGCAAAACCGCCTCAGCACCTCCTGGAAGTCAGGGAGAAGCCAAAACCCCGGGGTCGGGGGGTGTGCTGGACATCAGGGCACTCTGCTGGGGGGATCAGACTGGGTGCGGGTGATCCGCTGGGTCCAAAAAGAAAATACTAGAACTTTTATTTATATGTGTTTCGTTTAAAAATTCAGAAGAGGGGCGCCAGGGGGCTCAGCTGGTTAAGTGTCCGACTTCGGCTCAGGTCATGATCTCAGGGTCTGTGAGTTCGAGCCCCATGTCGGGCTCTGTGCTGACGGCTCAGAGCCTGGAGCCTGCTTTGGATTCTGTGTGTGTGTCTCTCTCTCTGCCCCTCCCCTATTTGCACTCTGTCTCCCTCTCTCTCAAAAATAAACAAATGTTTAAATAAATAATAATAAATAAATAAAAATTCAGAAGAGACCGCGGCCAAGGACGGCCACCTCACTGGGCCAGTTTCTGCGGCAGCACGTGTCAGCCACGGTCACGGCTTTGCTGTGGGCAGAGCGGGGGCCGCCGAGCAGAGGGCGTGCTGTCCCCCGCCGCAGCTGACCTGTGCCTGCCCGGGTAGACCACAGTGCGCGGTTTCCTCCAAGCCAAGCTCTGCTGAGTGGACTGCAAACCGTGCAGTGGAGACGGTGCCCCCACAGCGGCCCGCGCGGGGCCCCCCTTCCTCCTCTCGTGCTGAACCCTGCAGCTGAAGCCACCGTCACACCAGGTCTGACCCGAGGACGTGCCAGTTCAGCAGGACTCTTCCACGTACTCGGTTACGTCCACTCTTTGAAACGACGGACCTCGTTCTAATAGGTGGCCACGGCACTCAGCCTTTCAGATCAGCCAAGCGATGAAACAGCCCTGTTTTCATGTCTGCGCTACAATACGCCACCGGTGCGTCACAGGTAAATACGTGTACGTTCATACACGCAGTGGGTATGAGCCCACTGTCCTTGGCTGGAAGAACACGGCGTGCCCAGAACACAGAGCCTTCCCTCCTCCCCGCCGGCCTCTTCATCCTGTGGGGTGCCCGAGCCTCTAGAACCCCCAGTTGGCTTTGGCGTGGGACTGGCCCTGGCTCACCGGCCGTCTGCACCGCGCACGACACGAAAGACGAGTCAGCCAGGCGGCGGGAGAGGGTCGCGCCGTGGCCCGAGTGCCACCTTCCTGGGCCCAGGGTCACATCTCCCAGCCGTGCCCCTCGGGCTCACCCTTCGTCAAACTGAGATGCGCCCGGTGTGCCATTCCACTTCCCCTGCCACAGCTGCTGGGCCTGCACACTGATGACCACCTTTGCAAAAGTGGGTTGAGCAAAGCCTGGCCCTCGGGGAGCTCTGCGCACCCCTCGTTCTCCCGGGGGGGCAGCCCAGGCAGGCAGAGCTGGCTGTGGCCAGGGGGCAGGAGGACAGCGGGGGCCCCTCGGCCCGGCCTCCCCGAGCCGGTGCCTGTGCAGGAGCGCCCCAGGGGGCCTTGCCCTTGACCGGCCCGTCCTGCCCCTCTTCGGGCGGGCTCCAGGAAAGGCAGGTCGAAGGCAGGAAGGAGGGAAGAACCTGGATGGCTTCGGTGAACGGATTCGGGGTTTCGCAGGTGGGGAAGTGAACGGAGGAGTGAAGCATCCGGAGAAAGCCAAGCTGAGCCGCCGGAGCCCAGGCCCAGCTGTCCCTGCCGGAGGAGACCAGCCTGGGGCTGGCAGCTGGATCTCACAGCTCCTGAGAGCTGCCGCCGCCGCGCCATATGCCGAGAGGCTCGAGCCGCTGACGCTCCAGTGACAGGACAGGACGTGCGGTGGCAGATTTCCCGACAGGGAGACCGTGCCGGCTGGGGGTCCTCCTGGCTCCGAGAGCAGGGAACCTTGGCCAGCCTGGCTCTCAGACCCGCCGCCACCCGCAGCAGCCCACGGAAGAGGTGGTAGGCACCTGTCCCCTTTGTGTCACCTTGGGCCCGACCCGACAGTGTGGCGGACCCCACGGCAGGCGCAGGCGGTTGGGGGGTGCCGGTGGGAACAGAGGTTCAGGGCGCCTGACCGATTGTCGCTGCCCGGGTGGGTGGCATGGACAGTGGGGAGGCCCCAGGACCTCCAGCCAGCAAGGCAGGAGGCGTGGGGCCCCTCCTGTGTCCCTCCAGGTACCTGTCTGTCCCAAGGGGGAACCGCACCCAAGGTGGGCAGAGAGCAGAGTCACAAGAGGCCTCACAGCGGCCAGCTTCTCCGGCCCAGGGAGACCGTGTCCGGGAGGCCTTCGTTACAGAGAGGAGAGAACCTCAGGGGCCCCCGGCCGTCTGGGTCATGAAGCGTGACACAGAGTTAGTGACACGGCCCTGACAGCTCTGCTGTGCGTTGTGGGGCAACCTCCTGAAACACTCTGTCTGTAGACGTGTCGGGTTCAGGGGGTTCTAAGTGGGGGGATGTGCGTGGAGAGCCTAGCATGGTGCCCGCCAACTACGAGTCACTCAGCAAGGGTCCAGGGCAGCGGACCAACTGGGCTGGGGTCACCTTGGCTTTGAGCCACCATGCTCGAGGTGACTGGACAGTACCATTTCCTTCCTTCCTGGCCACCTGCTGGGGTTTCCGCTGGGCACAGGTGCACGTGGGCTGAGCCCATGGGCTATCCTGGACCTCGAGGCCCGACCCGGCCAACGAGCCCAGGCCTCACGGGATGGGGGTCACGCGCCTTGACTCACGCCCCTCCCCGGCCTGTCCTTCGCTCCCTCCTCCTTTGCTGGCTCGCACTCGCCTCTCAGGTGAACCTCCCCTTCCCCCTTCCTGGCTCCATCTTCTGGAAGAGTGCGCTGGTCCCTGTCCTCACGAACACGCTGAGCGAGCTGCTTTCGCTCTGGGAGGGGAAACACCACTGGCCCCTCGCTGTGCCCTGACGTGCAGCTTCCTCGCCCCCTGGGCTGGCGGACATGCTTTCACCTCCCACCACCTGCGGGTCTGAAATGAAAGCCAGTGGGGGACGGTGTGTGGTCTGCAGAGGCCTCCTGTCTTCCCAGGGGCTCGCCGTGTGACAAGACCAGAACGAGTGTCTCAGGCACTGGAGGGAGCCCGGCAGCGTCCCTGGCCTCCAGCCACCAAACGCCAGGAGCAGTCCTGCACGCCTGATCGTGACAGCACCCGTACCGGAACTGGGGCCTCCCCGTATGGGGGTTACACTGCGGGACCGCCGGAGTCCCCCGTAACGAGGGAGCCTGGGTGCTCCCCACCCAGATGCGTCGGCGGCCATGAACATGACAGACCCTCTTCTCTCCACCATGACTGGAAATTCCACCCCTGGGGGTTCCTGGACACCCGTGGTTGCTTCCAAGCGATCCCCCGACTCCTCTGCCCAACACTTGCTCCACTGAGCCGCATGGTTTGATCTAAGACACCATCGATGGACTTGGATTTCAGAGGCATCGAGGTATGACGGACCGGGTGCATTTTGGAATCAGTTAAGCACAATACCATTTCCCCCTCTTGGTGTTTCTCTCGAGTGTCCGCCAGGCCAGCTTCGCCTCGGGGCGCCTCAGGGATGCGGCTGCATGTCACAAGAGCCTGAAGTCCACGGCTGGCCGGCACGTCTAGCGGTCACGTAGCCTCCCTCCGTCGGTTCCTGCCGCGTCGTAGAGCTCTCTCCAGAAAACGTCCTGATCTTCCAAGGCCAACAACGACACTGGGATTTCTTTTCACAGAATGCCAGGGAGGGAATGGGCAGAAATAAATAGAACTGATCCGGGGAACTTAGGGCTAGAAAGAAACCAGGAATAAGCAAATAGAAGTCTAATTTCAATAAAACAGAAGATACTTAGCCTGGTGCCACCCACGTGGGCTATTTGTTATGTTTTCTTTCGTTCGAGACAATTTTGAGTGAAGAGGAAATCCCCTGTCATTCATTCCTGTTGATAAGAGCCTGAAAGTCGCCTTAACGTGCATGACAAGACTGTGCGTGAACCTGATTCAGTGTCTGTCACGGGGTTTGGTCTCAGGACCCTTCTCGTCAAGAAATACTCTGGCAAAAGGTGGAAATGAGCAGAGAAATGTGCATTGAACCCGTTCGACCAGTAAGAATCATGTTTGAGATGCATTCAGCGGTGATTCAGTTCCTTCCAAAGATTTTTGTTGAGAAATTACGACTAAAAGGGCAGAAAGGAAGGAGAGCAAGAAAGTACGAAGAAGCTGATGAAGACTAGAGAATCCATGAATTTATCCATCCACTCAGAACGATCCGCTGAGAGCTTCCTGTTTCAAGCCGTGCCACGAGCCGAGGGTGCAGTGGGCTCCCGGACTCTGCCCCGGAAGCGAAGCTCTGTTTGCAACGTGGAGAGGAAGGATGAGCGTCCCAACTCTGGAGGCCAGCGGGTCAGGAAGGGCGGGTCGCAGCCTGCAGTGGAGGCCCTTCCATTCCAACCTGTCCAGAAGTCAGGCGCGGGGGCAGGGGATGCACCCCCGGCGGTGTCCCCTGTGCTGGGGGTGGAGCCCGCACCCCATCCCGCAGAGCCTTCTACGCGTGGGTGAGAAGCCACGGCTTGCTGACTCCTGCAGAGGGTCACAGAGCGCGGGGCTTCGCTATGGGTTGTGGGACCATGTTCCATGATGGGCTGTGCATTGTGGCTTGGAGCTAAAACCTTCTCGAGCCCGTAAAGCCGGAGGTGTGGGCCGAGCGGATTCAGATTTCAGATTCGGGACCAGGCAGGATGGCGCTGAAGATCTGAGGTTCGGGGAAGAGACCGAGGCTGTTCTGCTGAGGGATCCCCCTTCTCGACCAGGACAGCCCCGGCCACTTCCCATGCCGAAGGGGACGAGGGTGCCGGCCGGAGCGGCTGGCGGCCCCAGGGGGGCCCGGACGAAGCTCCTGGTCTCTAAACTGGAACCCAGTTTGGAAACTGAAAACAGACCCGTACTTGGCATTGGCTTTTATCGCTCTGCTGAAGCAGTCGTCTGGAGAACACGGAGCGGACGGCTCCACGTGCTCCCGTCCGTCCGCTGCGAGTCATCCCTCCGTGAAGCCAGAAGCCACGCTGAAATCAGGTCCCTGAGAAAGCATTTATTACAAGGTCCTGAAAACGCAGGGCCATGGAGGGAGTGGACGTTTCCTGGAGGCATTTCCAATGGATTTGTTGGCTCCTGGAAATGGGCCTTGTGACCACGTGCTCGCCCAGGAGATTCCGTCCCGGCCAGGCCTACACGACCTCACACGCATCGTGTCCCACCACAATCCTGTCCTGGGCTGAGGTCCCCAGTTTCGGAGAAGCAGGGTTCTCTACCTCACGCTCTCTCCTCAAGGCTGAGATTCCTGGAGAAGTCTCTGCTTCACTCACGGTGTAGACCCGGAATCGAGGACAGGCGGCAGGGACTCCCGGTTTCTAACAGGCTCATAAGGCTGTGAGTCTTCACTTCAGCAAACGCCAACGCCTCCGGGCCTGGTTCTGGAACCCCACCCGTGAGGCCGTCACCAAGGACCCCTCGCCCGTGGAGGCCGCTCCCTCCTTCCTGTAAGACATATGCCCGGTTCTAGTTTCCATCTCCCGGATACTAAAGTTCTGTCTTGTTTTTAGCTTGGCCTGGAAACGGACCCCGTGAGGAACAGCAATTTGAGGGCGGGGTTCGGGGGAGGCCGGACTCCTAACTCACGACCCGCGAGCCGCGCCGGGCCGCCCCGCCCGCTCCTCCTGAGCGTCCCCGACGCTGACTCCACGGGGTTACTTTCTAGGGTGATGAGACGTTACCCCGCGATTGAGAGCCCGAGCTCCAATTATGGAAATTGCCGGGAGGACCACCAGAACATCATGCTCTCGCCCTCCTGTGAAAGGTCGGCACATGTGTCACTCTCCGACCTCGCGGGGGATGCGCGTACACGACAGGCCGGGGCGCGGGCAGGGGGACGGGCCCGGGACGCGGCGACCCCCCCGAGAGGGCGCCCGCAGCCCCGGCGGCCCCCACTTGTGGATGCACGGGCCCTCTCCCGGCCGCTCCTCCGCCCTCCCTTTATCTCCAATTATAACGCGGCGCCAGGTTTTCTAGTCAGCCATCGCCGTGTCTCCAAATGGCTTTTCAGTGTCAGGCCTATCAGGAAATTAACTCGTCATGCAGTGACAGCTGCTAATTTTTCCCCTTCCCTGTCAGATGGATCGCCTGCTGAAGCTAATAATGAATCACCAATCCCTGATTAGAAGGTGCTTCCGAAACGTATAACTGCCATCTGAGCTAACTTTTTTCTTCTTGTGAAACGATCTCACCCTGGAGGGGGAGAGCGGACTGTGTGCGTCCGCGAGATGGGACCGGACGCCGCTGCCGAAGCGAGCCGTGTGTAAGAACATCACGGGCCCACGCTAGTCAGCAGGAGGGAGGGCCTGCAGCTCCTCCTGTGGTCTGCTCAACGGGCGACCTTTCCTGTTTCCCAGTCATCTTTCTAGAACCCATGCTGGGGCAGGTTCCAAGCTGGGTCTTCCGTCCTTTCCTGTGCCAGGATTTTCTCTTGATGCTCAGGGCACCAGGAGGTTGGACAGAACTGAGGAATGGGAGGCCCGTCCATCGGGTTTCCCAGCGGCCAGGTCCCGGGCCGACTCTGAGAGGGAGGGCTGGGTGGGAGCAGCGAGCATGGCCAGGCCTGGGCCTCCGTGGGGTCCTCGTCATAATTTATTAGGCGACAGAGCAAGCATCCACTGAGGCTCCCTCCTGTCTGCCAGGGCTTCGGGTCCGCGCTTCTGGAAGGAGGCGCTGAGCGTCCGGCACCCGCACTGACAGTCTCCGCGCATCTGCCTGGTTCTTCAGAGCAAACCAAGCAGCAAAAAGGAGTCCTTGGAATCTACCGGGGGACACGGGTTTGTTTGCTTTGTTTGCTCTGGGGGGAGAGGTTGCCGAGCACCGCTGTTCAGGGACGCTGGAAGCGTCCCCCAGGTGCCTGCTTGGGTCACCACGTTTCATCACAGTGACAACTGGTGGCTAACACTTCCCTTGTGTGGAAACTACGTCCTCTGTAACCCTGCGCCCAAGAAAGGTCGCCTCTGTAAAGCCAAAATGGCCACCTGCCGCCACAGGAGGCGGAGTCTAAACTCCTTCTGGACGTGGACGTGGGCGGGGCAGCTGGTGCCCCCTGCCTGTCCAATGTCCTCGGGCCTCAATCATTTAGTTGGCTCTAGCTGAATACAAAGGGGCTTTTCTGGAGTATAGTCTCCAAGAAAATATTTTGTTTGCTTTTTTCTTTTCTTTAAAATTTTACATTTTCTGTGGCTAAAAACCCCAAGGCGGCTATACACTTGCCCTTGTCTTCTTTACCGACAATCCCTGTTGCAGTAAACCCGCCGCGGTCACACAATCGGCCCTGCCTCATTATTCTGAGGCACACATGTGTGTGCGCGCATGTGCGCATGCGTGTATTTCTTCGACTCCCTTACATTCCAGTAGTTGTGTAATGAGAGAGAGAAGTGAGGTAGCATTAACCCAGCTCTACAGGTAATTACAGGATACAATAGCTTCGTGCATCCTTTGCAATCCTTCCGAGCCTCAAAACACCTTCTGTACAATTTTTTTTTATGCAAAGGCCTGCTCTTTTCATTGTGCATACAACGTGATTGCTGGTTTGACGCTGCAGCCGACACTGGTTTTATGAAGGATTAAATGCCACCTGAGACATATTTATCCTAAATAAATCACCAACGGTAAACTGCGGCATGTCGGTGTCAACAGCCCGGACTGCGGCAGAAAGGTTAGCCGTACGGGACGGAGCACACTTAGGAATTAGCATCTGAGCCGAGAGCTGAGGGCTGCAGCTAACGGGAGGAACGATCGGGAAGAAATACTTCCACCGGAAAACATGCCCCCTCCTCCTCCTCTTTTTTTTTTAAACATGTACGAGAAGCTTGGAGAGGGGCATCACTTTATAAAGGTCACCTTTATGCTGGTAACAAACGGGACTTGGTCCTGTCACTGTTGGCTGAGGACGCGTGCTGGAGAAGTGAATCACCCCGCTGCTTTTAGGAAGCACGAGCAAGTCACACTCGGCTAATTATGAGTCTCAGCGTCAAACCTGAAACTGTACCTCTTATTTTTTGGGGGTGGGGTGGCTGTGTCAAGGTGGGCCTGGGACGGCGGGACCGCAGAGCAGCTCGGGCGAGGCCGGCAGAGGTGCCGCGAGGCGAATGCCCACCCTGCCCCCCCTTCAGGAAGGGACTCTGAACGGCACGTTTCCCTCAACTAAAAAGGTACTATTTTCTCTTCCTTCTCTCTCACGTCTGTTCCTCACGATTTTTAGATACCAATCGTGACAGAATACGCTACTGTCACCAGAACGTGCTTGGCCCACGTGCCCGACACTCGGACCTGGCACCGGGCCACGGGAGGGCCCCGGCAGAAGGCAGTTCGCCGTGGGCAGAGCGGGAGGACAAACCGCCGTGTGGGACAGAAGAACTGATCCTCGTCTGCTTATACAGCTGCCCATGGGCGGCTGCTGGAAAGAAGAGACCGTCATTATCTTTTAATGCTGTAATTTTATTTCAAAGGAAAAAAATAGAACAAAAACAACCTTTGCGTTTGGGGGAGGGGAACTGTTTTTACACTTTTGGAAAAGGAAGACGAGCAACCGGCCCTGAAGTGAGCTGCTGGAACATAAGCTGCATTCCGACAGCTGCAGGGAGCCCACGCCCCCCACGCTCGACGCGGACGCCGGTCAGGGCCGGGGCGGCGGGAGCACGGCCTGCCAGCACGAACGTTTAAAGTCAGCTCCCTCACACGGACAGAAATCACAAATAAATCCTGCAAAAATGGGATCGGGATGAACAGACGTCTGTTATAAAAGCAAAATATTGGTGTGAACAACATTTTCGGGAGTACACATTTCATATATAGACTTTATTGTATGAAACAAAGTCGAGATTAGAAGCACGGGGTTGTCTAAACCAAGGTAGATTTTCATCCAATAGAAACATGAAGGCTTTTCTTAACCAGAGGCGTAGGAAGGTTTCTTCTAAGCAGAGCGCAGCCAGAGCTGGGACAGCCCCGCCGTGTCTGGGAGAGGACGCATGAGATGAACGGGTCTTCCTTTGGTCTGGGGACACCACGATCCTAAAATTTCAGAGAAATGAAGGAGTGCGGCCTGCGGCAGGACGTTAACGTAGCTGCGAGTTTTAACCAAGTGTAGAATGAAACGTTAAAACGGCTCCACGCCGGACCGGAACAGCAGGCCCGTCTCAGGCCGCGGGGGCCGCTGTTCTGACTTTCCGCCACGAGGCGCGATCCTCTGATAACTGACATGGGAGAACGTCTGGCGGGGGTGGCGACATTAAAAAGCGTGGCTTCTCCTCAGCACAGAGGACAGAACGGAGGAAGGAGACCAGTCGCAAAAGATCCAGCGGGAGCCAGACTGGCGGGTACCGGGGTCTGCCCCACGGCACCCGCGCCCGGGCCTTCCCCTCGGTGGCGGCCCCCGTACCCCACGCGCGCTCCTCCGAGGCCCAGACAGCGGGCGGGCACCCCGGGGGGCGCCGCGTCCCCGTCCCGGAGGCCCCGTGAATGAGGTCCAGAGGACGGCGGGCCGCGGGCCTCCCCCGTGGGCCCCGCGCCTGGCGTGGACATCCAGTCCTCACGCTTCCTGGAGCTCGTTACTCTCTCTTCGGCCCTGGATGACAGTCGCTGCCGGGGACCCATCCTGGGTGTAAATGACCATGCTCGTCAGCTGCTGGGTTCCAGTCGGGCCCACGGCCTCGGCGCCGGCCTGCAGGACCTCCTGGGGGCCCGCCGCCTCGAGCACGGTGTGCGAGTACACGCCCGCCTCCTCGGGCAGCCCCGGGGGCAGCTCCGTCACGATGTAGTGGGTGGCGCCCTCGGGAAAGCCGCCGCCGGACTCCTGGACCATGGCCTGGACCAGCTCTTCCGTGACGATGATCTGGGAGATCTCGCCGTCGGGCTCGGCCAGGTCCAGGCGCGGGCCATGCGCCTCCGCCTCCTGCATGATGACCCGCGCGCCCTCGCGGGCCAGCATGTGCACGGCGCCCTCCTCGTTCACGATGACCTGCGTCACGCCCTCCTTCACCAGCTGGCCGGCCGCCGCCGGGTCGCACACCGCGAACTGGAGCACGCCCTGCACCACCTTCCTGAAGGCCGCCTGCGCGCGCTCCTGCGAGGCGGCGGCGGGGGCCGGGGGCCGCAGCACCTGGGTCAGCACCTCCACGGGCTCCCCGGGGGCCGCGCCCTCCCGCGCCTCCTGCAGCACGTGGATCTCGGGGGCCTCGGGCCGGGCGGCGGCTGCGGGCGGCGCCTCCTGGCCCGGCAGCTGGACCAGCACGTCCTTGTGGCCCGACCTGCCTCTCTCGTCGGGCCCGGCCCGGCCCTCCGCCCCTCCCAGCTCGGTGACCGCACACAGCAGGGCGTCCAAGGCGGAGGCCGCGTCGGGCGGGGGGACTCCGGCCTCGGCGAGGTCTAAAATCTCCTGCTTGGTCACCTGCTGCATCACGGCGCCTCCCGGGCTGAGGGTTTCGTCCGCGCCGTGGCCGTCCATCGAGGCCCCCACGACCACCACCTGGGTGGCCCCGTCCGCCAGCTGCTCGGGCAGGACGGGCCCCGGGGCCACACCGCCCACGTGGGTGCCGCTCTGACCGGCCGCGATCACCTGCCCGTCTTCCGTGATGTGCACCACCCGGGCCACCTGGCCGGCCAGCGCCAGCGTCTGCAGCGTGGCCGCGGCGGTCTCCTCCACGGAGGCGTCGAGGGCGAACTCGCCGTCGTAGCCCTGGATGATGATGACCTGCTGCACCTGCTCGGGCGCCGCCGCCGGCCTCGCGCCGCTCCTAAGGGGCCTCTCCTTGACGGGAGACTCCTCCGCCAGCGCGGCCGCGGTGAAGGGGCTGTCTGTCTCCACGAACGTGGCTCCTTGGCCCTTCAACCGGCACTCGTAGGACTTGGAAACGATGCCTGTGGGAGACAGGGACCAGTTAGAGCCTAGAAACACTACTTTCAGGCTTACAAGTCAGACAACTGTTGCGCGGAAGCTCTGATCCCTCAGCAGAGACACCACGGTGACCCCGGGGCCCCCGGGGCTGGCCGTGTGCGCGGGCTCTGACGGCTCAGCTCCGGGTGAGGGAGCAGACGCGCTGTGGTGGCAACAGGCATCTTTCCGTCCTCCTGGATTGTCCACATACAAGCCTCATCGGCCAGTGTTTGCTCTCCCTGTTCCCAGGGAAGGCGTGCGGCTACTCCCCTCAGTTCCTGTCATTTTGAACAAGGCATTCAGTCACCGGTGAGCAGTGAAGGACAGGAAACAGCGGCAGCATCTTCTGACCCAGAGGCTAATCTTTCTGTAAGTTTATGAACAGATGTGAGGGGGGCGCGCACACCCCACTCCCCGGGGTCGTCTCCGACGCAGGCCGACGGCCTGCCTAACACCTGGACAGGATAAAACACAACTGAGAACTCATCAGAAGAGGGAAGAGATCTGTGTTCTTATTACTGCCTCCTTCCCCCCTACGTAATAACTATAAACGGTCTAAATGCGTATTTCCAATGGCCGCCACAGTTTTGAAATATTTCATCTTACTGTCTATGGTAATTAAAAGAATTTTTTTTAATGTTTTATTTTTGAGAGAGAGAGACAGAGAGTGAGGGGGAGCGGGACAGAGAGAGGGAGACACAGAATCTGAAGCAGGCTCCAGGCTCTGAGCTGCCAGCACAGAGCCCAGCACAGGGCTTGAACTCATGAATCATGACCTGAGCCGAAGTCGGACCCTCACACAACTGAAGCCACCTAGCTCCCCTGTAGGTCATTTTTAAAAAGAACCCTTGATCCTCACCAAAGGAAAGAAAATGATTACAGACTGCCACGATTATGTACTGCTAGCATCCCTCGAAAATTAGACAGTCTTGTTTACCTTGTCAGTGCGCTTCTGTAAGCAAGCATTTCTTTTAATACAGAGTCCACCCTGAGCACAGGCCCCAGACAAGCCCCGTCTCTGGGGGGTCCGCTGTCTCAGGCAGGGTTCACAGAAGACCTTCAACCACATTTACCATGAGGACGCACCGAGCTCACACGCAGACTGCGGGCACCGGCCCTGGATTTGGAATCCCATGCTAAGTTCCAAATGCGAACTCTCGGCCTGTTCCGTGTACGTGCTGTGAAGCCTGGATGGTCTGCCCACCTGTTCAACAGGCGGAGGTCAGGGCAGGTCATCCCCCTGCAGCCCCCTTCACCTGACGGGCCGGAGGGAGCACAAGGGTCTCCTGGTGGCACTCGATGGCGTGGGCGCGGAGCTGACTGGAACGAAGCTCACTGGCCAGCGAGTTCGTGGGGTGGGTCTTCCGTCGCTATGTTTTTCTGCCCCTGCGGACGTGACTCCCAGTGAGGAAGTAAAGTATACAGGTCATCCGTCTTCTTAAACAAAGATTAGGACCGATTAACGCCGTCCTTTCTCAGACAGCTCTCCGAAGCGTGAATCTCAGAGCAATTATGGAATCACAGACTCTTGGGTCAGGGAAAGCCTTGTGGCGTCAACCAGGACGATCGCCAGGAGCGGACCCTCCCTCTCGCTCTCTCGGGTCACGTTATACCCTGTCCGGGAGGCACTGCTCCTAGGCTGGCAGTGCAGCCGAGGGTGGACCAGGTCCGGCCAAGCTCTCACCAACCAGGCGGAAGGCAAGCCATCACATCCTAAAGGTCGACTGAACCTTCCTGGGGGCGGGGGAGGGCCCAAAGCACCGATGATTCTAGCCAAATGCCGTAACCATAGTGTATCAGGGGTCTTTCCAGAGGTCAGGCGAGCCTATGCAGGGTGTGAGGGAACCAACGAAACTGCCCTGCCCAGGGACGTGCCTGCTGCCATGTCCCTCCATCCTGTCACCCCACTCCTACCTCCTGGTTTATACAAGGAAAGCACAGCCTCGGGAAGGCTGGATTCCAGAGAGCAGGGGCAACCACGCGGATCCTAGCAGGAAACGGCTGAGCCCTGCTCTGTACCTGACCTCATCTCACTTTATCTTCAGAACTCCTCTCCCCAGAATCTCTCTTCAAAGAGGTCAGGAGGCTTGGTCCTCAGCAGAAGGTAAGGAAAGACGGGGCGCCCCACAGGGGGCCCTCCCTGCTCACACCCAGGCCCCTGCAGGAGTCTACACAGGGGGGGGGGGGGGGTGTTGCCAGCCTGCTGGGTGCGCCATCCACCGGGATGCCTGGTCTCTAGTCCACCGCACTCCCGATTTCCCCCTCTCTCCAGCCTCCCTGCCTGGGGCGTACGAAGCCTCCTGCTTGCCCTCATGACGCCCCGAACTCGAGCCCGTTCATTTCTGTCCTTTCTGGCATCATCACACTCTGAACTTGATTGGCTGGTTTCTGTCCCTTCCCTAACTTCAAGGTCCTTTTCCAGTTTAACTTAGAGTTTGGGGAAATAAATTAAAAAAAAAAAAAAAAGACATGAAGAAATATAGACATGAAAATAAATAAGGCAGCCTTCAAATCAACCCCAATTCACTACAGAAGAGGACACACTGCCTCGGCATCGAAAGCAGGAGAGACCCCGGCAGTCGGGAGTCACGGAGGCTCTGGTGCCCTGGTGGCCTGGCGGCCTCCGAAGGGAAGAGTCCGGGCCTCCTCCTTCGGCGTGCGGCCGGCGGAATCCCTCCTGGGTGCAGCATTCCCCTCTGAGTCCCTTGCAGCACCGGGAATTACGCTATGCTGAACTACTTACTGAATTTATTTGAATCCGGAGGTGGGTTAAGCCACTTCCAGACTATTAAAGTAAACTACATGGGTAAATACTGCTGTCACGATGGCGCGTGACGAAGCCTGACACCTCCAACATCTTAACCTCCGCTCGGCGCGAGCCCAGCCACCCAGCAGTTCATAAATGCGAGTGCAGGTCCATCTTTTGATTCAGCAATTTAATAACTTCGAGTGCTGTCAGTACAGCTTTGAAAAATAGCGCCTATAAAATGTAACAGCCTCAATCAGATTGAAAAAGATTCACCCACTGAAGATTCTTCCATTTCGCCCATAATGAATTAATGTGGAGCTATGTAGAAGTTCAAGTGTCATTTAAACTAATGTGAATCTCTACTGTAACTTTAAATTCTAACTGGGCTCTGACCGAGGATTTACTGGGCACATCAGCTTCAATTTTTGAGCTCTTTCGAGTAAATAGGAACCGTAAAGCTCACCAATGCAAATGGCCAAGTGGATACAGTCTTTGGAAAACAGGAACTTTGTGCAGGCTTGTCCTTAACTGGTTAGTCCCTGGTACAGGTCCACGAATGCACAGAGCATTAGCAGAGCGCAGACGCCCGACAGAACACTCAAGCTACGCTTTGTGTCTTTCAAAGGCAGCGCTGGATTTCAGTGCGATAACTGTAGCTAACCGAACTGCTCTGATCGAGCCTTTCTGGGCCCGTCTGCGAGAGGGCCATAAATCTCGCTGTGCGGAAGGGGCGAATGAGGTTAAAATGCAGCCTCTTGACTGTTTACACAAAATCTCTACTTATGGGGGTTAGGGGGCGCCTGGGTGGCTCTGTTGGCTGAGCGTCCGTCTTTGGCCTAGGTCATGATCTCACCCTTCCTGAGTTCGAGCCCCGTGTCAGGCTCTGTGTTGACAGCTCAGAGCCTGGAGCCTGTATCTGGCTGTGTGTCTCCCCCTCTCTCTGCCCCTCCCCTGCTCGTGCTCTGACTCTCTCTCTCTCAAAAATAGATAAAACATTAAAAAAAAAATCTCAACTTACTGGTCATTTGTTGTCATGACTACAGAGACACTATACTCCCCTCTCATAGCTAAACGCATGGAAAGTTTACAGCCTGGCTGAAATGAGAAGGGGTGTTTTGGGGGCGCTGAGCATTTGTTTTCAGGGAAGCGAGTCCGGATTAGGCTCACTCTCTCCAGAAGATGGTCCTAAGAGACAGTTCCTTCTTCTCTGTCCTCCCTGAAGAGAACGACTTCGGAGTTGAAAGCCACAGACCCGGCGTGCCGGTGTGGAGGGGTTACGTCACAGACACTCGGCCGCCCAAGGTGCCGGTGGCTCTGCTCTGCGGGCTGGGGGCGTGTGGGCAGCCGCGAATGGGGCTGAGCACCTGACCGTTTCCTCTCCGTGTGCGTGCGATTCTTTTGTTACTGTCATCGCGCTTTCCCACAGAATAAATACCTTATGCTTTTGTTAAGCTTACATTTAATTAAAATGTACAGAATTTGTGCAGTAAACTCGAATGAAACAAATAAAACAAGGGCCCCCTCTCTTGAAGGCATACGTTGTGAATGAAAAATGTCATTACAGACTAAAAAATTTTGCAGTAAACAGGGCCTACAGAGAGAAGTTTCCCCAGTAATGACATCCATAAAATACACAAATGGCACTTTTAGTACCATCCTGAATATGGCATTTTCTGTGCACTACACACAATCTAAATGGTTTGATCATAGAGCATAATACTCCATTGGGTTTATAGAACAATCAATGTTCCATAAAATGATGTATTTATCCAATAGTAGGCTCAGCAGTCACCGGCGTGTGACATTGCAGGACCCAGGCGCGGGCTGCTCGGCGGCGGCGTGCCGGCTGTAAAACTTCTCTAACGCCAGCCCAACAACTTCATCTCATCTGCGGCGAGTCATTTGTTGGAGCCTCGGCGTGGTTGAAAAAAAACTTGTAATAAAAATTCATAGAATTTTCAGGAGAAGGAAAGCCGGTGACAATAGAAAGGTCACATTGTGTCTCCACGGAAGGGGTCAAAGGTTGCCAGCACTTCTAAAACCGAAAGTAGATTTCATGCATCGCGTAGCAGATAAAGACGGCGTTAAAAGGACTTGTGTGGGGTGAGGTGCCCGGCGTGGTGGGGACGCTGGTGCTAATACCCTGCGGGGGCCACGCCGTGCTACCAGCAGCGTTTGTGTCAAATTTCGAAGCTTCTCCTCAAACCAGACTGCATGTCTGTATGGTGCGAGGTTATGTCAGATACTTGTGTGTCCCCCAGTTTGCTTTCTATTATTTTCTGAGAGATCTGAGAGCCTTTATTAAGTGATTCGGGAAGTGGGCGGCACTCTATCTAGCAGAGGGAGAGCCTCTCCTACCGTGTGGGGTACAGGTTTCGCATTGCGGAGGGGCGCTAGGCTTGAAAATGCGAGGGCGGTTCATCGTCACAATTAGGGCACCTCAAACACGATGCGATTAAAGAGGTAATATTTTCATATAAAAATTTGGGGCACACGTGGCACTGGGATTCTTAAGCCACATATAATTTTTCTTGACTTCAATTTTAAGATGTAATTTTAACAAGAACGTTAAGAAATCATACTTAACGTCTATTAAAATGAAACAATATTAACAGATTATGCTAATAAATTAGAACCATATTTTAATGTCACAAAAGCTTATAAGTTTTTCAAGTGAGCGCAGAAAAAATAACAAGTTAAAATTCAATGCAATATAACCTTGTAGAAATTTTGAAGCAGGGGATAAATTATTCCTACAACAGCACAGCCAGTGAAAGCAATATCAATAATTGCTCTATGGTGTAGTCATTCTTTGGACAAATAATTACCGGTCTTGCTGCTGCGGGATGTCCCTAGGAGGGCTCCCACCGGAGCCTGGTTGTGAGGAAGTGAGCACTCTCAATGAGAACACGATACAAACGAGGGGGCGCTCCCCGTACCAACCGCCTCACGTCCCTGAAGGAAAACTCCAGCCAAGGGGTCCGAGAGAGAGTTCCAACCTGGTTTGTAACCTCGCCGGGAGCCAGTAACCGCTCCGTCTTACGATCGACCCCATACCAGAATGACAACACGGATCACAATGATTTCGCCATCAATTTTTTTTTTTTTTTTGAGAGAACAAAGGATGGTCAGCACCTTATGACTATTATTTTCAAGGCTTTGAAATGCATTCTGGTCAGTGTTACTGAAATTCACACACGAATCAGAATAACTAGAGACACAAAGTTAAAATTATCTTCACTCTCTGGCATGCTTGTTAAAAATGACAGCTATAGGGTGGGATAGAGCACACGCCTCTCTTGGTCATTCTGAAACCTAAGCGTCCACGAACCAGCCTGAGGATGGCAAATACATCACGACGTACCAATTAAAATGGGTTTTGGTAAATATCTATTTTGTACCATGAATAGACGTAGAAAGGTATATGTCACAGTAATAGCCTCCACTCTGTCCTCACTTGGGTGAAGGCCACTGTTTTATAAGAAGAGACGAGGAAAAGGATTTTCCTGTGAAAAATTCACTGAAGATCACATCATTTCTGACAGAGCCTTCCACGCAAGCTCAAATATGCAATTTTACAAGACACACCGTGCAGTTTTTACTGGAGGAATACTTCCAGTGCGCCAGGGCACGGGTTTAGATGACACAAGGTTTAGTCCTTTTTTTCTCAATTATCATTAGTACTACATCTATGACTGGTGGTGATCAAAGATAATCATATATGACCCCTGGAAGAAATTCTAAGATACTCAGAAAAAAACTAAGAATAAATTTTATCTCGAGTTAGAAATACGTGACTGGCTGGGTGTCTAACTTCACCATGGACAGTCTCCATGGGCCTAGACATTTCTCTGGGCACTGAAGAGTGACAGAGAATAAAAGACAATATTTTACCTTAAAAGTCACAGACCCTGAGAAACTCTGTATAATATCAGACCCCCGGGGATCCATCGTCATTCCCGTGCATGAAGATCCAACGGGAGCCAGGCCCGCAAATCTCACGCGGGAAGATAAGAACGGGCTTTAAGGTTATCCTGACAGGCGTTTTGGGGAGGGACTTGCGGGGGGGTGTGGTTAACCGGTTCGGCGCTGCGAAGGCAGAGGCCTGAGGGCCCTGTTGATAGATGGCCCGAGACAGCCCTAGAGCGCTGGAAACCTGACTCATGTGACAGAAACGGTGTCACCGTGCTCCACAAGGGTGATGAAATGGGATTTTAGAGTTAAACTGTAAAGTGCTCTGACCTTGTCAGTTACCCACGAAGAGCACTCCTTAAAAACTGCCAGGTGATTTACTAGCAGGAAGTGCTCAGATGCCTTGGGTCCCGTCTGGAGCAGGGCGAGGGGGCGGGCCAGCGCTCCAGGGAGCGCCACCAAGCGCCCTGGGCATTCTGTACACGTTTGGGGGCATCGAGGTCAGTCCGTGGCCGCCGTGGGGAGTCGGTCTCAGACACCTTCTCTCCTGTCCTCCGGGCCTGTGCTCCCCGGGGAGCCCCCGGGGTGGCCGGCCCTCGGCCCGCGATCCGCCCGCACGGGGTCTGCACTGGCACTGCTGGCACCCGCGGAGGCGTTCGCGGAGCGGCCAGGGGCCGCGGGGTGCCGGAGTTCGCGGGGTGCCGGGGCCAGGGCTGCGGGGGGCTGCGGGGTGCCGGGGCCGCGGGGTGCCGGGGCTGTGGCATTCTTGACCTTCCGAGACCCTGCCTCCTCCATTCTGCCCACACTAGCACGGACCTTCCTTCTTGCGTGCCGGAGGCAGGAAAGCGGGGAGCCCGACGGCCTTTTCCTCCCGTCCTGGGACAGCCTCCTAAAGCTGCCAAGACGGGTCACGCAGTATGAGGAGACGTTTTCAAGAGCGTCCGCATCGTGCACGTGTTCAAAGGTAAAATTGTGCAGACGAGAAGCCAGCCAGTGTTGTTGGTGGGCTGCGTCTCTCACAAGGTGGGTTTAAAGGGCTAACGAGGCAGATTAAACTTGCGCCCTTTTGTGTTTTGGGCAAATCCCGTAAAAAGATGGCGTTCATTTCCGTAGGCGTGCGCGGATTTCCTGTGTGTTACAGGACCGTCGTATCTTTCCCGAGGAAATGAGAGCAAGCGGACGTTTGTCTTCATTGCAGACACTTTTGTACGGAGGTAGAACGCAAACCGCTCCTCGGTAACAGCACAGAGGCACCATTAAAATCAGATTTACAGTAAACAGAACCTGCAGCTGGGGTAAAACGCTCACTGTTAGTATTTTAATTATCAGCAAAGCTTCTGGAGGTCTAACATCTGCTCGGAGCCGAATGACAGCAGCTGCTGGTGCACACTCAAAACAACGCCGCTTTCCCCTCCACGTATTAAAACGAATCATCTGTTCTGGGCACATCACTGCTATCTTCCTGCTAAGCTGGCTTGTGTGAGTGAGGGGACCCTGGACGTTTGGAGGTGGCAGCGGTGAGGCCCGACCTCTTCACAGGGATGACCTCCAGAGATGACAAATGTGCGCCTGGGCGTGAGGTCGCCGTCACCTGCGTGGGGGCGGCGCGTGCTGGGGATCTGACCCCTGTGCGCAGAGCGGCTTCCAGGACGGCAGAGTAAGTGGCGGCAGCGCTCGGAGTCGCTCTGCGAAGCCAGAGTGAGCAGCGGTCAGGACCCCCGACTCGGGGACGGCATCTGGGAGCCGGCCGTGGTCTAGGGCCGGCCCAGCACCCTGCCCTCTCTGAACACGAGGACGGAGCAGCGGTGGAGTCAGGGCTGGGGGAGGGGGTGCGGACACTGCCAGGGTCCCCGGGGAAGATAGAAACATACTTTCCTTTTAACCAGCGATGACCACAACTTCTATTCTGAACTTCTTCCTAAATCCCTACGTTAAACTCCTATGTTGAACTTGCAGGATCTATGTACTTGCATCATAAAGTTGAAAACTGATAAGATATCAAACAAAAGGCACATTATAAGGTTTGAACCCCCTTCCATATGGACAGAATAAAAAACTTGCAAACTAAAATGCTGAGTAAAATGCAGCAGCTGAAACCTCAGGTTTATGAGATGGAGGCAGGGAGGCTCGGTGGCTCTCCCTTCCGCACGCCTGGCTGGTTTTCTGAGGGGCAGGGAAAGTTCGGAGGGGATCCTTTCAGGGCCCGACGACAGGTGAGGGGATGTGTGCCTTCTGCTGTCAGAACAGGTGGGACGCGTGACTGGTGCGCGTGTGCATCCAGAGGCAACCCTGTGCCGTTGCGTCTGGGCGGGGACGCGCACCGTGTGTAACGCCCTTGGGCTGATGTCCACGGTGCACGCGGAGAAAGGGGCACCGTGTCTAGTGAGAGGGTGCAGTCGGGGGACAGAGCAACGACACACAGCGTCTCACATGACTACGTGGGCTGCCTCAGGGTGGAAATCTGAAAACAGTCTAAAATCATCATTGTTCAGAAGGACTTCACTGTCACGTGGGCAGCACTGTTTTGCCTTTCTGTCGAACCGCTGTTCAGGAAGAGTCTGACGTTGCTCTTGGACGGACGGGCTCACGCAACAGCCAGCCCATGAGGAGCCGCTGACGGCCGCACGCAGGCATCACCCGACATGATGCACATGCGGGAAAACCAGGGCGAACCCTATCGCCGTGTTAGGCAACCACCGCACACCATGCAGGAACTCCCCAAAGGGCCATGCATGGGGAATGGTGACTTCGCCATGCTGGGAATCCATCGGTGCCACCTGTAGTAAAAAGTTAGGAATTCCCACAAGAAACACGGTGACAGCAAAGTCACGCCCAGTGTTCAAATGGACATAGAGCTGTTTGCCCACTCGCAATAACCTTGGACAAAGCTTAGGAAAGAACTCAGAATGTGTTTTAGCGGGCTCTTTGCCCTGGAATTGCCCAGGGTCGCAATCACGGGAAAGGAGGCTACATGCCTGGCACTGGTGGGGCTCCAGGGGACACAGAAGCAGCAGAAGCAGGCTCCCTGAGTTCCGCGTACGAAGAGAGAGGGTCTCCCTTGCTTCCGTCAGCAGCTTTTCTGCGGATCAACAAATGCCCCATGTTGATACTCGAGGCAGCTGATCAGGAATGAATGCACAGTGACGCCGGGGGGCTCAGTCGGTTAAGCGTCCGACTCGATCTCAGCTCAGGTCATGAGCTCAGGTTTGTAGGATTCCCTCCAGCCCCACTGGGCTCTGCGCCGAGGGTGGAGCCTGCTTGGGATTCTCTGTCTCCCTCTCTCTCTGCCCCTTCCCTGCGTTCTCTCTCTCTCTCTCTCTCAATATGAGTAAGTAAACTTAAAAAAATAAAAATAAAAAAGAACAAACACACAACTCCTGTACCATTAACGCACCTGACAATCACATTACATCGCACTGTAGGCTAAGTACTTTCTGGAACGGGTCCTGTCAATGTCAAATTTCCAACTTCTCTTGAAACCTACGCGTACGTGCACACACTCACACCCATTTCCAAGCACAGTCGAGGCCGTTCTAACAGCTCGCTTCCCTGTCTGCGTTCTGCTCACCGATACACGCCTCGTGCAGAGGTCTTCACCAGCAGCGGAGAGGCCCTGACAGGCGGGGCTGGCGGCGCAGATGGCAGGTTAGAGAGGGGCGGTCTCTGCTCTCGAGGGGGTGCGCCTGGTGCCTCTCCAGGGCCTTATCTGCTAGCGGATCCAGACTCGTGCCACGTGGCTGGAACAGAGGTCTGGAGACCCGGGGCTCGAGAGCAGCACTTGTTAATTCTCTAACGGCTGCCGAATGAAGTTTTTGAGGGGTAGGCTATTTCGAAGATCAGCACTGCCTTAAAGAGCTCATGGTTCGGGGTTGGCACTCCACATCGGCTCTTTCCTTTTCCCTAGAACCGAGGATAAGATCTCCTTGGCTACCCGCGCGGCTCTGACGTGGTTCCTGAGGCTCGGTAAGAGGGACCCTGATGGGAAACAAAATCACCCGCGACAGTCCTGAGGACCGATCGCCAAGTCGAACAGCAAGGCAGGCCTACCTCACCGGGCCCGAAGCAGGAGCAGCAGCGCCGCGTGGGGGCCGGCAGCACGGCCGCTCGCAGGGCCGGCAGCTCTCCCCACGGACCCAGCAAGGACCGACACGTGTGCGGTCTGTCACGTTTGTGACCTGGGAAGTAGTTCCTCAGTAAACGTGACAGAAACGCGTGGGCTCTACGGCAGCCATAGTAACACTTACCCACAGGAAGTGGGGTATTTTCGCATCTTTCTTTTTTTTTTTTTTTAAGAGGCTTTTTTATGTGTTATTTATTTCTGAGAGAGAGAGAGACAGAGTGTGAGCAGGGTTGGGACAGAGAGAGAGAGGGAAACACAGAATCTGAAGCAGGCTCCAAGCTCTGAGCTGTCAGCACAGAGCCCGACGTGGGGCTCGAACTCATGAACCTTGAGATCATGACCTGAGCCGAAGTCTGACGCTCAACCGACTGAGCCACCCAGGCGCCCCTCGCATCTTTAAGTGTACGTCTGTTTAATTCGAAAGTCGCTTTAGCTCTTGCAGAGTAACTAAGTGGCTACTCTAACGGCCCTGGGTACGCACCTCTGACTCACTGAATTATGATGATTCATAAACACACTCACCTTTCCCACCAGACCCAGAGCTCCCCAGGCACCTCCGGCGCATGGCCTCCAGCGGGCCTTGATAAATACCGCTTGAAAACGAGGCTGAGAACCTCCCTTTAGACTAATGTTTATTGAGAATAAAGGGGCAGGGACAACCTCGCTCCTTCCAAGGAACAGAAGGCGCAGAGCCATGAGCCGGCGCGCCTGGACGCTGTTCCTCCCCGCCCACGGGGGACGCTTCCCTGCTCGTGTTGTACGCAAGAGGCGCTGACTGCCTCATTCCACATCGCTGTTTCACGATGTTCTGGAGCCAGCGGCCTCAGGAGACAGAAACCGTGTCTTTTTCTAGAGCAAAGGGCAGATTTACTTACTGTCCAGCATGAGAGACAAGTATCCATCCCTCTGGGGAAAGAGACTGGCCAGCTCACTGCTCACAAGAAAAGATCCGAGCTCCCTAGATCCAGATGCTTCTCCCGAGGCTGTGTCCCTTACATCCCACTGTGGGCAGGTGCCAAGGGCCTCTTCACGTCACCTGTGGGAGTTGGGATTTGGGGAGCAGAGTAACCCTGGTTCCTGCTCCTGCTTAAGTAATAACGTCCTTTGCTTCTGATCCAGGCACCTCGTGTCTTCTGCTAGCACCCATGACCTTGACAGGGGAACTTGCTGGTCTGCAAGGTCTCGGACCCCCCATCGTCCTAGACAGTTACCTCGACTCCTTACATCGCAGAACCTTAACCTAAAAACTGGGGATGATATGAATGATAGTCTTGAGAAGTGAGACAGTCCATGTAAAATGCTTAGCTCTACGCCTCACACAAGAGTAAGGGCTCAGTGAATGTTTAGGCCTTATTATTAGTTATCTTAAGTAAAATGCATCACAGCTCAGGCCCTACAATCTGAAACAGGTATGTAAGTACAACTAATGTATTTGGATAGGCAGAATTATCCTGTGTGACTGAAAGATTTGTGAAGCACACTTTACAGCGAACAAAGTTACATGTAATGCAGACAATGGCCTGCAATCAGGAGGAAAAGAATTCTCAAGGCCGGGGGAGGAGAACTGAGTCGCAGCTGTGCGTAGGGCCGGGGCAGGGCTGTGGCTGCAGTAATGCAAGTACAGGGTCAGAAAGGAAAGGGGACAGTGAGAAGGCGCACGGGTCAGACTGCGCTTAGGGAACCTTGAGCAGGTCTGCGCTCCACATCTTAGGAAAAAACACTGACAAACAGGCTTGAATACCGAAAAGAGAAACGAAAATAATTTAGGGACTTGAAAACTCATAGAGAATGGGTTAAGCCTTCAAATATTAAAGGAGTGTCCTTAGAGGGCGAGGCGGGGGCCGACAGACAGAAGTTACAGGGAAGTCGACTTTGCGTCAATAATGCGGGTTCAGAAAAGAACACAGAGCCTGAGTAATGCGTCCCCCGTGAGGAAGGCGGGGCGGCCGCTTTGGGGGGTGCTACAGAGAGGACTCAAATCGGGGCCTTCAGCACCCTTGCTCGTCACTTAGGTTTGGGCTCTGGATCTCCTGGAGCTGCGGGCAGCAAACCTGCTGAACGTTCACCAACCCATCGAAACAGACCGCCCCGGGGACTGACACGTTTCCAGGAACGTGACCAACAAGTTTTGCCAGGATATGCTGCGTGAGAGCCTGCCAGCGCACGGGGCCTCGTTCTAGCTCCAGGACCCTGTCTCTGGTTCCGCTCTGAAACATGTGCACTCAGCTTCCTAAGGGCAAACCAGTCGTGAACTTGCCTACGACTCTGTCCAGGCTCCTGAGTTGGCGCCTGCTTCTCTGTACCTTGGCTTCTGCTTGCAACTCTACGTCTTACAGCCGGCAATGAAGTCTTGAACAAAACCCACAGAATCGAGAACTGGTTACAGGTTATTTAGAAAGGCAGTGAGGTGGTGGTGACACCCGCCACTTAGACGCCCTGCTGCAGGAAGACAGACACAGGTGACAGAAGCCCTCCCCCAACCCCACCCTCCTCTTCCCCCAGGAAGCCTCTGGCAATGGCTGAGTGCGGGGGGGCAGTAAGGCAGGCCCATCTTGCCAGGTGACCCTGGTTCTTGGCACTGCAGTCTGCAAGCCTCTTCGCTCTGCCCACCTCCTCCCTCTCCTTCCTGCACAGGGGTGCCACGGCTCTCTGCCAGCCCCCTACTTCTTCCCCTATTCATTTGCGAGTGCCACCCTCCGTGAGTCTCTTGCAAGTCTAAACCTGGCCTAAGCTTCCTCTTCTTGGAGGACCTGGGCAGCCCACATGACTCTGAGCGCGACCTGAGAAAGCAGGCAGTAGGGCGAGGACCTGGGGCCTGCTCGCTGAGTCACAGGAGAACAGGGTGCCTCCTGGGAAACAGGTGGCACGTGGGCCTGGGCACAGGGTGACGGTCTAGTTGGAGGCTGCGATGATGTCCCAGTGGAAGGGAACGGTTGATGGTGCCACGATCTGGCATTTGAGAGAGATGGCTGTGGCAATGCCTACCAAGCCAGCGGGGCAGGCCAGTCACTCTGAGTGGTCCTGACATCACCACGTGGAGGGGTACCATGAGACCGGAGGTCTGGAAGACGCCTCGAGGTAACTGGGAGATCCCGATGATCTCTCTGGTGTGGACCTGAAGTCCTGACCCCACTTCAGACACTGGAGAAGGGGAACGGGTTACCACACAAGGGGCTGGAGTTGACAGGGACACTGGGACCCTGGGTCATCGTACCTTCCCTGTAACACTGGGTGCTTATGTGGGCAGCTGCAGAGGCGGTCGGGGCTAAAATCCGGCTTTCAGTGGGCTCGCGGGGTCCACAGACAGAGCCGTGCCCACTTCCCCTGGGTGTGAGCGTACACCCGAGTAAGATGTGTGGCGCTGGATTAACCCTGAAACAGGGGTGCCGGTCTGTGGGACAGGGCGATCAGAGTGGGGAAGGCCGGACGGTAAACCTGCCCACTCAGGAGCAATACAGTGTCCCGAAGAGTGTGGCCGAGATCAGTGCCATCATCAGAGGCTTCCAGGACACGAAGTGGCGGTCCCTCTCGTGTCTCCATTCAGGTCACCAGACTGGCTCGCCAGAATCCAGAAGGGTGCTGGGGAGTTAGCAGCCGATAGCTCTGATCACAGGCTCCGGAATCATGGATGTGGCCTCTGATCTGCCGAATGCTCCTTTTCCGTTCGGATCAGGAACGCGAGCCAGAAATGGTCTGCAGTCACACAGGAATGGCCATGAGCTTATGCCAAGGCTGCGTGAACTCTCCGCCTGCTGCCACAATATAGTCCAAAGAGGCTGGACTGTCTGACGTTCCACGGGACGTCACACCAGTCCACGACATCAGTGACACCATACTGAACAGGCTGGACAAGTGTCAAGCGGCTGGCACGCTGGAGGCTCCAGCAGGCCGCATGCAGTCGACAGAAAGGCAACAAGCTCTACAGAGCCAGGGCCCGCCACTTCGGCGTACAGGGGCCTGCCGAGGTCTCTCTCTCCTCCGCAGGGAGAACACACAGTCCGTCTTCCGTCTCCCACCACGAAGAAGGAAGCATCGTGCCTGGCAGGCCTCTCTGGATTCCGGAGGAAACACCTTCCACCCCTAGCATGCTGTTTCAGTCCATAACCCGGGTAACGCAGGAGGCCGCCGGCCTTCGGCAGGACACACAACAGGAAAGGGCTCCACGGTGGGTACAGACGTGGTGCGCGTAACCCTGGCCCGAGTCACGATCCATTAGACAGTGTGGTGTTGGAGGCGCCAGCGGGAGGGTGGGGGTGGGGGGAAGGATGAAGTATGGAACCAGGTCCTAGAGGCCGACGTTTGTGTCCTCCCAAATTCATATGTGGAAATCCTGATCTCCAGAGAGCTGAGTGAGGGTGTTAGCAGGTGGGGCCTTTGGCGGGTGGTTAGGCCGTGAAGGTGGAGCCCTCCTCAACGGAATCGGTGCCTTTATGAAAGTGCGCAGAGTTAGCTCTCCCCTTCTGCCATGTGAGGAAACCGCGAAAAGGCAGCAGTCCGTAGCATGTAAGAGGGCCCTCACCACGCTGGCACCTGGACTTTGGACCTCTAGCCTTCAGAATTGCTCTGTTGTTCATAAGCCACCGAGTCTATGGTATTTTGTTAGAGCAGCCTGAAGCGTCCAAGACAGTGAGGTAAATCCCGGGGGTGAGAACCACAAAGCAGGTGTCTGGAATGCTGAAGCAAGACCACACCACCCAGGGCAGATGTCACATGCCTCTGACAAACAGCCAGTGGCAATGACGGAGGCCGATCACGTGACCATGGGGCAGCAAGCGGCCAAGCCACCAGACCTCCCACTGTGAGTCAGGCTCCCCTAGACTGCTGTGTGTCCACAGCTGTCCACTAGGCGGTGGGTTCCACTGAGCTCACTGTGTCATAAAGTTGGAGGTGGCTGGCAGTCGTCATAGGAAACACAGCTCCTGGGATTAAGCCCGAGCAGGGTCAGAGAGCCTGAGTAAGTTGCAAGAAGAAGTGGCCCCAACTCCTCCACCATGACACCAGACAACAGACAATATGTCAGGCACTTAAAACCAATCCCGAACGTTTCTTAGAGAGTCCCAGATCAGTGTTCTTTCAACACAGTTTCCACACCATTATGTACTGAGTCGTGCAGTGAGAAATCTGCTCCCAAATGACAGATCTGGGCATTGGAAGATGCTGAGTCATGAGAGAAAGACAGAAGATTATTTGCTATCTGGATTTCGCCAAGACGGGAAGGCAAAGAAAAGCAGACGGGGAAACCCTTCCACAGAATTAGAGACTACTGAAGAAACAATGAGTCTCCCAATAATTCTCACTCACCCAGTAAGACGATTCTCTGTGTCTAGATCTCCTAAGGCTTTAGTTCTACTTACATTGTTGGTTTAAATTTGCTGATGTGCCATCTAGGAACTTGTATTTCAGACCCTTTTCTTAATTATTAGGTATTCAACAAATATTGAAACTAAATTCCTTGTATTTAATTCCTTACATCTGCTGGTAAATATGAATTACAGCCTAACTTTTAAGAAATTAATTATTTGAAGATACTGGCATGGTAGATAATTATGATAAATAAAATATAAAGTAACCAGACAACATACATTCAAACAGCCAAATCTTCAAAGAAAGAGGAGCTCACGTGGTCTAGCGCAGGGATCAGGATAGTTGTCACTGAAGGTCAGGGTCGTGGACGATGAGCCCACACTCACTTGTCAGGCAGTGAAGACAAGTGGAGAACCCCCCCACCATCCGATGCATATTCTAAACCCAGCAAGTGACGTGGCTTGACCACAAAATTGTTGTATGGGGGGAAGAGAGAGGGGCCGACTGAGAAGGCAGGGCTCCCCAGATCCCGGGAGGTGCGGGACTCTGAACTTGGGCATCTACAGTGAGAGGCAGCCAATGAGGAAATTTAAGCAACGGAATAACACGATGGACAAGACCTGGAAGACCACCGCCTGTGGCATCAGAAACACGGAGAAGGAAGGTGCAGGTCTGCAGCAGAGTGGTCTCCCCGAGTGCCCCAGGCTCTCCCCCACCGTGTCCCACTCCTGCCCAGCACACACACACAGTTCCGTAAGTGCTCTCCACTGCGCTCGTTCACTGCTTACTTCTGTCTCCTCCCCCAGAACACAGAGGGCACGAGAAGGCACCCTGACTGCTCCATACGGTTCCTGGCATACCACGACATGGGATGCGGTGGGTGACTGAGGGGAGGCACGCGACACAGGGACACGCGACACAGGGAGGGGGCGGGCCCTCCAGGTCGGGGAAGGGAAGGCTGTGTTGTGATACCGTTGTGTTCCACAGAGTGACCAAACTCTGTCTACCTCTGTAGGCTGGTGATCCCACGTGGTGGAAGCGGGCTGGGGCGGGGGGAGTGGAGGGAGCTGGGAACGTGGACAAGGACGGAGTGCCGATGTGGCAGGTGTCGCCGACTCACGGGGTCGGAGCTCTTTGTCTAGCACAGGGCTAAAGGTGTTCACGTGAACTAGGTCCCTGGCGTCTTTCTGAATGCTTCGGGCTCTGAATCCCAGAAACTTTTCCTTCAAACTCATCTCTGAGGACTAACATGATGTCACTGGAAATGTCCTTCAGTTCAGCAGGTGCTTCCTGAACCCCCAGCGGCCTGCGGAGGTGCTGTGGCGGGGGGTGCAGGTCAGTCAAGGCAGTAAGGGCAACTGTTTCCATTTTTATTTCAAGAAAAAAGTACTTATTTATTATTTTTTATTTTACAGAGAGCAAGCGAGTAAGAGAGGGACAGACAGAGGGAGGGAGACAGAGTGCCAAGCAGGCATCACGCTCCATGTGGAGTGCAACGGGGGGCTTGATCCCATGACCTGGGATCAAAGTCAAGAATCAGATGCTCAACCGACTGAGCCACGCAGGTGCCCCCAATCAAAAAAGTGTTTAAACATTTTCTGCCTATAACAATAGGAGACCTTGAGACCCTAAGCCCAGCTCTGAGCCTGAACAGTGGTAACTCAGGACACATTCACCCGTGGGGTTTTAACGGTGTGACACTGCCCTGGTAGCCTTGAACATTCTAGAATTTAAACACGTTCCTCCTCTTCTCAGTCATATGCTATTGAACTTACACCCACAGCAGGCTGTGTTTAATGACTGGGGGCAGAAGAGACACTGAGAGTAAAATGTAAGTCTGGGAGAACTGTATGACAGGAAGTCTGCAAATTTACCTCAAATTGATTTTCAGAAGGTCCTTAACTCGTATTCATTTGATCAAGACTATTTATTTGCAAATAAGTGCTTACAAAGGTGCTCTCTTACCCTGTCATTTCCAAACAAAGCTAACACTTCAAACATAATTATAAAAATGTACGAAAACAATCTAGTTGATTTTTCGAAGGCGCAAAATGTCAAGAATTCCCACAAGAGCTCATTGAGCACAGCTCTTGATTTAGAAGCCAGGCTGAGAGTCAGATTCCTGTGGGAGAACCCAGAAAAGGCGTCTAGTCAGTTCTGCCTGGCGACATGCTGAGGGCCGGGAGAAAAGTTGGGCTTGGTGGGAAACTGCATGTCTGGCTGCTGCCAGAATGCACGTGGTGTCCCCGGTCACAGGGGGGTGACATCACCCCTGGTGGGCCACGGAGGCCTGAGCGAAGAGAGCAGAGGCCAGAGCCCTGGTGGGCACTGACGACTGAAGACGAGGCAGAGTCAGGCAGGACGGCTAGACGGTCAAGACCAGTGCTCTTGGAAGGCCAGAAAGGAGGGGGAGGCCGAGTGCGTGAAATGCCAGCAAGTAATACCCTGAAGGGCAGAATGAGGTCTCTGCTAGATAACGTATTACGAGGGCGACTTCAAAATTGCTCCCTCGTACTAGAGTCCTGTTGAGAGTAACAGGGGTGGTGACGGACAGAACACCACGACGGGAGGCACGGACCTCACGCCGCTGCAGACAAACCAGGGTATATGCCCGCCTCGGTTCCATTCGCAACAGAGGAGACGATTCCAGCAATTTCCCTTTAGAACGCACGGCTAATGAGTTATGAATACCAACACATACACATACAACAAAGCTGAGGAGCCGCTTCATGGATAGCAGAAGGGAAAGTTTGGAAGGTGCGTGAGGCCCGGAATAACATTCACTGAAATACGGAAACGCATGTTTGCCTTCACCTCTGTTCACTCTGAAAAGTCCGCAGTATTTTTCTGAACAAAAATGTCCCACTCTTTCTTGGGAGTCGCAAGACAATCAGCATGACAGTACTGAATTAATTCCTCATTTGCCGGCTGAAAGAAACTCAAAGCTGAATTGCCAAAGGGCAGAACAGAGCGAGCGACACCACACGTCTCAGCTTTTATATATGTCCATTTGATTACCGCGCTCCCACGTCTGTATTACCCGGTGATCTAACTGTTGTTGTCTTCCCTCGTTCACAGAGTGCCGAGGTATCTGTTAGCAGGAACTCTGCTTTGAAAAGGATTATTGAATATCTGGAATTTTTACCGGAAATTCCGACAAGCCCAGCGGATAAGTCACAAACAGGGAATGAAGGAAATGCTCTATTACAAAGACGTGCCCAGAACAGCTGCCCCGGGGTGGGGCGGGGTGGGGGGAGGCTGCCCACAGTGGAGCTGCCCGGGTCTCGAGTTTGAAATCCTGCACCCAAAGATCCAGGCCCGGAGAATGGGCCTCGCCTGAGGTTTTTCTTCGCAGTTCTGAGTAACTGCTGCTGCCCAGGCCTCCTTTTTGCTAGTTACTCCCATTGGCTGGAATGGACACCACTGCCTTTCCTGCCCTTATTTCTGACACCGTCCTGCGGGAGTCCGCCAGGGCAGAGCGCCCCAGGCACACACACGTTCCTTTCCCTAGACGGCAAATCAACAGCCAACCGATTCCGAAAGTCACAACTTAGCCAGCCCACCTGAGCTTGGTTCTTTCTGAAAATGAGCTTTTGCTATTCACCTTTTGGTTTTATTGTCCCACTTCTTGAATTTATTTATATGTAGAGTCAGAATGTCAAATATTCCAACCGATACACTCAAAGTTAGCCAGGCTTTTGGATACAGCCTTATTAATAAAAAAGATTTCATTCCTTTTCAACCTACAAAGAAACTGCCATGAAGGTGACAGTCTATTTGGCCCCTACTTAGCTCGGACGCATTTATTGAAAGACAGACGGCAAGACACACGTGAGGGGAAAACCACCAAATCCTGAGAGGAGAGTTTTCTTTTTAGCCCAAACCTTCGCACAGAAAATGTGTACATACGGAGAGAGATTCACTTTTTTTTTTTAATCAGTCGTAAATCCAACACCATGAGTAGGAAATAGCAGGGACAGAGGCACTTAGCATCCGGATTCTTTACGCGGCCATTCCAAGGGCTCTGTTCTGAGCCGAAGGCGGGTTCTGTTTGTTCTGAGGGCCACCGGCAGCAGAGCCCCACTGTGCCCGTGGCCGTGGTTTGCTGGGGGCTGGCGCACTTTCTGTTGGCTGATGTGAAGTATCAGGACCACTGAAAATTTCCCCCTGGAACTCCCGGGTAGAAGACAGATGGAGACAGAGCAGTGTTTGGCCGCCGTGGGCCACGGTGGGGTGTGCAGCCACTCGGTTCCCTACCACCCTTTCGGAGAGGGCCCACGGCTCTCAGCACGTGGTTTAAAACCCATGGGGTTAGAAGTCTCTCTGCTTCTCCCTGTTGGAGAATTCTCTGATTCCAGGATAATGCAGATGCTCTGGGGGACTGGCTGGGCAAGCTGATTCTACCCACTGCTTAGTCTGTGGAAAACACCATCAACTGACCAGTCTCATATCGTTGTCTTTTAAAAATGAGATAGTATGGCCAATCCTTCCCTGCTCAGATATGAAAATACATTCTCTTAAGTATCTAACATACCTCCACCTCCACAATATAGGAGCTGATTGTGTTATTTAGGTTTGGAAATTAATGGGCTGTTTGTAGCATTATAGCTCAAATGGATTTACAGTGATCATATTTGGCCCAGTGTGGTTTCAAATAAGAATGACTTCTGATCATTTGAATGGAAATTCAGGAACATTAAAAGAAGCCATGTTTAAACTGTCTGGTTCATGACATGCAAATGCTGGGCATTAAGATGGGAAACACCCATTTGTGAAGATAATGAAAACTGACATCAACAGAATCAAATAGCAGGCTTATAAATTCTGAGACTTACATAAGCAGTAGATTTGCTTCTTCTGCTTAAAAGCATATTCTCCTCGCCCCCCCAACCCCCGCCTTCATATTTGATCTGCAAACCAAAAACAAGCCCTCTGGTCTGTTAGCACAAACCGTAGGAAACGACTCAACACCCGACATAAAAGCCGCCGTTTGTGAGAAGAGCGGGGTGCGGGTGACAGGCACGATGGCGGGGCATGAACAGGCGACGGGTGCCCTGGACTCTGGCACTCAGAGAACAGCCACACGACCACTGCCATGGAGAACAGAAGACAGCGATGATAAAGTTGGGGCTTTTGTTTCATAAGGCTGGTGCCAACGGGCCCCGTGTGCTTCGGGCCCCGTGTTCATGAAATTCCAGCCACACTTCCAGGGCGGGGTCTCCCCTGCTCTGACGCAAAGGGTCTACCTGGAGACAGCCAGTGACTTGCCGGCTGCTTTTTTGATGCCCCAACTTAAGCCAGAAAGAGAAATTTAAACACTTCTCAGACAGGTTGAGTGCTAATAATCTTATGGAAACAATGGAAACGGAATGGTTCAGTTATTAACATTCATCTTGAGTAAAATGAGGAACTTTTACTTTACAGACAAAGTTCAAAACTGTGTGTTGAGATCATAGCTACACACGCATACTTTTTTCCTAATCAAGCTGAAAAAAAAATTCCATTCCTCGTTCAGACACATATTGCTGACTGTGCATTCTTTTACTTTACAGTGAAATCCTGGAAGACGGTCCTGGCTGCGATGGCATTTGCACCAGTGTGTTCAGACCGAGAGCTGCGGGCGGCGGCGGCCAGTGTAGGTACCCGCAAGGGCTCTGACGCCCAGACACCTCTCTTCCATCTTGGCCCCAGACATGACCTACATGCTGATGTGGAGCAGAAAATAGTACATTTCAAACACCACATGAAACAGTAAGTGTTAGTTTTTGTTTTGTTTTTTTCCAGTAAACCAAGTGTCATTTGGCTTTAGTCACACCTGGCATGTTTACATAATTTACTTACAACAAAATACAATTAGTATATTTGTTTCACACCACCTATCTTAAAATGTACCAATGAGAATCTCTGTCACTCACAATGTTCAGGTCCTAGAAAAGGGCCGCGTACACGACAGCGGCACAGGGCGGCTTCAGGCGCCGGTCACCGTCCTGGTCAGAAGGATGGCCGAGGGCTGCTCCCGATGATGGAGGAGTAGGAAATAACGAAGCTACAGAAGCAAAGATGACACCAAGGAAACCAAACCAGTCTGAACAGCTGTGAACAGCACGGAAACTTCTAGTGATTTCTTGAAGTCTAAGTCAGGGCTATCAGGGAATCTAGTTCTAAAGGTCTACCTCCTTACAAAAACAAAGCAACAAAACCCCTTTCAGGAAGCCATAGGTAAGCAAGGTAAATCGGAACATTTTTTCGAAGCGCAAGACATCTCCCCCCCCCCCCCACCAAAACGTTACTACGTAGCCTTAAAAGCACAGCTAAGAGCGGCTCTGTAAACCAGGAAACCTTCACGGAAAGGCTCTAAAGATGTAAGGAAAGGCCAATTGCTCTCATCTGCTGAGACGTCTTCAGGAGTGTTTGACCGGTTGGTCCCAGGATCCAAATCTTACACTGCCTGTATCTGCATAGTTTCCAGAATCTTTTTACGGAAGCATATAGTAGTATATATACCAAAGATTAAAGGAAATCAGAATAGTTCACGACTGCTCAGTGGCTCTAAGTGTCCAAAGTACACCTAGCAGTTTAGCAATGTAAAGAATTCTGCCACTGATGATTAAATCAGCTGGCTTCCCTGTGAGCGCTCGTAGGTACTGGTATCTGTCCATCACATACACCTAGCCGGAGGCTGGACTCGAGCATCAGGATGCAGGGCACTTCACTTGGCAAGTTCAGCATTTTCAGCAAGAGCTTCAGGAAAGCCACAGGGCAGCCTATTAAATTGGACCACAATAGAAGGTTATGGCTGCCGCAGAGGTGAGCCCAAGGTGGGGCCGCTTTGGAAAGGATGGAGCAGGCAGAGGAGAGCCCTGCACTCAGTGCTGGGAACCGTGCTTTAATGCAGAACCTGACGAAAAGGTACAAACTGGAACACATGCACATGGATGTGATACGGAAGACAGCAGCTTTCCGGAAGCCACACGAACATCGGAGGGAGAGAAGGGGAGAGGAGAAAGCGACTAAGGAGACGGGCTTGGCAAATCTAGATCTGGGCAAACCTAGATGAAAACAGTCTCCAAAGTACCTGGCAAGCTGCCATGGAGAGGAGGGCATGCACACCACCTGTGTGGCTCCAGTGGCTCAGAGATGCGTTTCAACTTCTATGAGGAATAATTTTCTAAAAATCAGAGCAATTGACACATGAATACCTACATGAGAAGATGCTCAACATCGTGAGTCACTAGGAAAATGCGAACTAAAACCACGACGACATGATCACTACACCTTCGCTAGAATGGTTAAGACAAAAGAGACTGATGATGCCGAGTGTTGGTGAGGATGTGGAGCAACTGGAACTCTCACACATCTCTGGTGGGAATGCACACTGGCACGGCCATGACAGGAAACAGTCTGGCAATTTCTTACCGTGTGACCCCTACGATCCCATTCCTAAAGAAATGAAAACAGGTGTTGCACAAAGACCCGTACCCAAGTGTTTACAGTGGGTATATCCATAATCACCCACAGCTGGAAACCATCCAAACGTCCATCAAAAGAAGAATGGATAAGCACCCTGTGGTACATCCATACGGTGGACTATTACTCAGTAACAACAGGGAGCAAGGACTGCTAGATGCAATAGGAATGAATCTCAAAAGCATGATGCTAAGTAAAAAAAGGGTACATCCGGTACAAGCTCATTGATGGAATATTCTGGAAAGGACACAACTGAGAACTGAGTGTAAGAAATGTTCTATAGCGTGATTGTGGCAATGGTTACATGACTGTGCACATTTGTCAAAACTCATCCAACTGCAAACCTAAGAAGGATTAAGTTTATAAGATGTAAATTAAACCTCAATTAAAGACCGTGAAGATACTGCATATAAATACCGAGTTCCTTGTCATGAAAAGCTCTTGGGCACGTCTAGGTGATTTCCAGTTGCAAATGCTATGAGACATATTCCTGCATCCGAGGGCCGTTGGATCAATTACCATCGAAGGAACCTTAACATTCTGTAGTTATGTGGTCCTGGGACTCCCTGTTCTTCATCTCTAGTGACCTGGAGTAATTCAGGGACTTCTTTTTAACACCTGGAAAGGAGTCTGCTCCATCTAGTTGTCGTATTTATTTCCTAGAGGCAACGTAAATCCTATGCTTCGTATAAGCTTCCAGAGTCTGTTCATTACAAAAATCATTAGGCTGAATTATCATTTATTTCTATGTTTTATCGATGATACAGAAATGAGCAAGGCTAGCGCAAAGGCCACAATATTCAGAGAAGCCAAACGTGTATACATTAGACACCTACGAAAGGAGATGGGCACTCTCTCACGCTGAAGATGGACTTGGATCAGGCTGGGTTTGGTGCTACGTCTGTGGGAGACCGTGGGAGGTTCTCCCGGCTATCTGTACTGACATTTGTGAATGAATGCACACTACACTCTATTTAATTAAGGAAACGCCATCCCTTAAATGAATGTGGCTTTATATAAAAATAAGGATGTGACTGTCCACCAGATGGCTGTACTTGTGGTCAATTAACATTGCTTTTTATTTTCTATTTACCCTTCAGTTATCTAGAGCTGAATACTGGCTTTCTGCTCAGTAATTTTTTTTTTTTTTTGGTGTGATCCAATACAAGCCAAATGTGGGAGACCCGCATGGTCCCTCAAGAGGCTGCGATGATGTGAGAATAACGTCAAACCACTGCTGACATCAAGCCACGGAGTCTCTGTGTGTAGAGAGCCAGAGGGGGTGAGTGTGCTCTTCCCCAGCTCAGGAAAGGGGGACCCTACAGCTACGGTCGCTGGTGTCTTCTCTTTTAGAGTCAGGGTTCTGACCACCACTTGCACACACGGTAAGGCTTTTACCTGCCAAAATGCCATCTTCCCCTTAATACTGGGACTCGCAGTAGACTTCCGGACTCAGGTAGATCCAGACTGGAAGGAGAGCTTGGCCACAACTGGCGATGAGCGCCCAGACGCCGCACTGAGCCGTCCTACACCGCTCTCCTTGTTCCTTTAGAACAGGGCATGGCGCCTGGGAGGGTGTTTCAAGGGTTGGGAACAGTGTGCGAGGCACCCAGCAGTAAACACTCTTGGTGTGCGGTAGTGCTCCATGCCTGGTGACCAGCCCTGATTCCCGACTCCCTCCGGGACCACTTGCTTCTGAAGTGGTTATTGCTCTGAAAGGAAAAACTCCTACACCTTGAGCAGGACCCAGTACGAGTAACAGAGCTTGGCGGCATCACGCGGAGCTGCGCTCTTCCCCGCGTGCGGCGCCATGGCAGCTTTCAAAGCTGCTTTTCACAAATTAGAATGGTGTTTAAAGTCTGTGTATCAGCTAAGTGTAAAAAGTTTACTGACTTTACGGTAATTAATTGCAGTAGTATCGATACAGGTTAATTTACATAGCGTGTGCTCAGAGGCAGAGGGGTGCAGTGGGCAGCTTTGTGTTCCGACCGGCAACAGGGGGTCTCTCCGCAGATGATTAAACACACGTCCTCAGCTACAGGTTAGTGATGTGTTTATAATACTTAATAGTTGGATTATTTTGCGGCTGAAGCCAAGTCGAGTCCCCTCGTGACCCCCTGAAACTAAGATACGTACAGATGCGCACTCGGGCAGACGAAGAGATGTGAACGGAGTCAGGAAACATAAAGACAGAAGCGCGGCAGATGAGCCAGACAGGAAGACGGCCTTTTCATCCCGTTTTGGACAACGATCAATACCCGTAATCCTGTTTTCTTAACATACTAAACGTGGGGGTCACTCCACAGCCATTCAGTATAAATGAGGTGTTGTTTTTTTAGTGTTTATTTATTTCTGAGAGAGAGAGAGGGAGAGAGAGGGGGAGAGAGAGAGGGCGCGAGCGGGTACGCGCGCGAGTTAGGGAGGGGCAGAGAGAGAATCCCAAGCAGGCTCCATGCTGCCAGTGCAGAGCCCAGTGCGAAGCTCAGAACTCACCGACCGTGGGACCATGACCTGAGCCGAAACAGAGAGTCGGACGCTGAACCAACAGAGCCACCCAGGTGCCCCCACCAATATCCAGTACCCGGTATCCAATACCCCACACCCACAGACTCCGCAGAAGGCAAAAGGCGCAGAGCCCTCGGGCTTTGTCAAGGCCCCTTACAGTCACAAAGGGCAGGCCCAGTGTTACCGGGCCCGCTCACGCCCGCAACCTGAGGGGTAAAACCCTGTATGGGATCGTGAGTGACAACATGAAAAAAAAGGGCCACTCTTTATAGGAAGCTAAAGGCCAAGGGCTCCAACGGACAGGCCAGAGAGAGGAGGCCAGGCCGACAGCGGTGAGCACAGCAGAACCGTTCCCGACGCTCCCGTGCCTCCTGTGTCAGGCCGGCCAAATCTAATTGCACACAACTCACTTACTATGGCCGAAAACAACAGCTCCAGCTTATGAGAAAACAGAGATTACACCAAAAAATTTCCCTGGGGAAATGTATGAAATTGAGCCTTTTCCTTATGACTATGATTTTGAAACTGTAACCTGCATCAGCTCAAATCACCATCAAATGCCTGAAATCAATTTGTCGAGAAAGACTCTCTCCATAATGGATTACAACGAAACCTTAAAACAAAACAAAACAAAACAAAACAGAGAAGCAGGCAGAGCCAGCAGGTGGGCTGCGCCTCTCTGTTTGGAAAGCGGTTAAGAGCTAATGTGGAAAACTCAAAACTTCCCAGTATTCATGATATTAAAAAAAAAAACAAAACAACATTTAGAACAAATGATTTGGCAGCTGCAAATGCAGGCTAACACCTAGTTGAATTAGAGAAACGGTGTGGATAATTACTTTCTTCCAACGTTGGGGCTCTGTGGGCCGAGGTCCTGTCTGAGCCTCCCTGCAGCCGTTAGCGTGCACGAATACAAAACTGTCACCTCGCCCTGAGTCTCTTTATCGTGCGCACATCAGTGGGCACGAGGAGAGGCGTCCTATGATTCCAGCAGTCTTCTTTGAAGGATCCACACGTTAATTACTGGACTAATTATGGTTTTTGAATAACTAACTGAAGTAAGCAGCCTATGGGAGGTACAGGCATAAACCTAAGACTGAGAAAATACTAGTTACTGAATCCTCAGTGTAAACTGGCACATGGAACAGGTCTACGAGGAGTAGAAGCGGTGGATTTTTAAAAGACAAGCATCTTCAATAATTAGGGCTCCATAAAGCAAGAAGAAATGTTATTTCTTAATGGCAAGTGCATTTAAACTGTTATCTAAAGATCTGAAGGTAAGCCTGCTTAATTCACGGCTTCTTCTTTTGTTATTAGGAAAACATAATTGTTCCAAATAATTAGCACTAGAGTACATCACAAGCTGACAACAAAATTATAGAAATCTTCATATTCGGATCCCTCTAGCTGGCTATTAGGAACGGTTTCTGATCATAACCCATTAGTTGAAGTGCTGTGAGTTCTTGATTGCCACCAAATAACCTCAGATATCTGCCTAAGTTAACAGCCTCCATTTATTCAGACTTTTCTTGACAGTAGAAATTGCTGAGGACTTTTACAGCTGCCACACAAAAGAACGGTATTCCGTGCGCGCACTTGGAAGATCGAGTGATGCAGTAGCTGAAACACGGATTTTAAACGCACTTTTAACTCCGGAGCTCCTGCGTGGACGCCTGAAAAGACACGTTTCACTTTTTAGACGGTGGCGCCACCCCGATTCTCGGAAAGCAGACGGTCCCGTTTCACACCCTGTGACGCACGTGCTCGTGTTTCTGCCTTGCACGGCACTCCTGCCTTTCACGCGACATCCCTTTAATTTTCCGGTTTTCTGTAACATTTGCTAATGGACGGACATACCAAATTTTTTGTTATTAAAAACAAATTCCCCACTCGTGACCAGTGTCAGGTGTACCCTCTGGCTTGTCCCTGAGAATGTAAAACCAGCCAAGTGGCAGTCTGTGAGGCAGAGGAAAAGAAACGAAGGAGCACGACGTAGCTTTAAAGACCATGACCCAAACGACCTGCTTGCCAGAAATCGCTGTGTTCACCTCCCGTGGAAAAAACAACACAAAACAAAACACACGGGGACACTGTGGAGACGCTTCGGCTGTGCTGGGCCCGCCGGGTTCGCAGCCGGCTGCTGGGAGCGGCTTACCGATCAGGTAACACGCGGCCGCTGAGGGTGTGTGGGGACAGTCTAGTAGCTGTGTACTCGGCAATGCCATTTAAAGTTACTTTGGAAATTCTTCTGTGCCAACAGCTTAGCTGATAAACCCACAAAGCTTTATGTTTTATCCCATGAGGGAGAACTTTGATTACTCTGGTAATTAATGATGTTGGAGAGTAATATGGATTTTCTGTTAAGATTTGAGTTTGAAGTTAATTAGTCTTCACGTTATGATTTGCTGATTAATTATGGATATTTAGCTATAAAGAGAGATGTTAATTATTAATCTCAAAAAAATCATCTAGTGTAATTAACTAAAACTTCGACATCAGTTAAAATTCCCATTGAGTGTAACTCCTGGGATCATCAATTACCAGGGAAGAGGGACGGGCGTAGGGGCACATCCTCGGCTCCCAGGGAACGGTGAGCCGCACGCCACCGAGGGCGCGTGCCAGCGTCTCAGCACAGAGACCGCCCTGTGCGTGCCGAGCGCCAGCTCTGCGTCCCTCATGGCAAAGCCTCACAGCGTGGAAAACCTGACTTCCGCAGGTCGTGCACCACCGGACATTCCAGTCCGAGCGCTACCTCGGGGTCCCGTCGAGTAAGGCTAATGTGCCCTTGAGACCGACGGGCTTCATTAGCTCTGTTAGACTCTGAAACGAACTTCCGTGTTGCTACAGAGATCTTTATTTTTGGCAGCAGCTTTTGCAACTATCGAGACAATACTGCAGCAGGCGCACTAATTAGCGTTCTATTCACATAACTCGAAACCACCTTTGTGGTTAAAAAGATTTTCTCCTTCATCTCTTCCCTTAATCTGTCAGCAACACCATCTCAGTTACCAAAAAGAGGAGGGGGGGTGTGATTAAGAAAAAGGGTTAAACCAAAAAGCATCATCGGCACATCACTGTCCTGGAATTTCCCCCGTAACACAGAGTCTGAGCAGGGATCTGTTTACATTATCTCTAGATCATCTTGACAATATTTATTCTCTATTTACCTAAATGAGGCAATATGATGATATTTATTGCTCAGAATGGCTAAATATAGACTTTTCTTGAGCACTCAGTACCATGGTGGGAGGTTTTGCTCTAATCTACGTCTTTAAACTGACAAGCTGGAGAATTCCTAATGAATGCCTCCTTTCATCTGGATGTCTGTGTGTATTTGACAGTATAAATATTTAGCAATATCGGAGTCAGCTTGTGATTTTACCCAGATGGACTGATTGATGCCTTGGCTCGATGCTGCCAAAGACAATCCATGTAGTTATATAAGCAATTTCCCTCTTACTTCCTAAGAAGCAATTAGGTGGCCAAAGGCAGCAACCCCAAAATAGTAGAAATACTTCTGGTATCAGCTGACAAGTCTGAGGGATAAATAAAATATGGTACTTAAATTATTACCACTTTACTTTCATGAATCACGGGATTAAAGCTTTCACTTCTAAAGTACATATAAATTGCAGGGTTTCTTATGTCTGTAATTTGCAAGAATCTAAGTTAAAATACCAGCTAATCAGTCAGCTCGCATTCACCTTGGGAAAAGTACCACCCTTTCTTGTCATTTTTGTAAATTGCATGCCTAAGCACCAATGTTATTTTGAGGAGAAAAGTCGCTTGTTGTCAATAACATATATTGCAGTCTAGTTAAAACAACATTTGTTAGGATTTAATCGCAAATGTAATCCTTTTTTAAAGTTTAGACAGAACGCTCAGAGAAATTCAAGGGACGGATAATAAATCATTTTCCTCATCTTGGGCGTGCGCAAGGTAGACCTGATTCATTCAGGTATGTCGTTGTAACAACAAATGGGATGAATTCTCTCCCGTGAAACAATAAAGGGCCCGCACTCGGAGAGGAGCCGCCAAGTGACACCACCCCCTTCCCACGCCGCAGACTTTTTTTTTCTCTCTGTCGACATTGTTTCCTGCT
This sequence comes from Paguma larvata, assembly GCA_030068075.1. Taxonomy (NCBI): domain Eukaryota; kingdom Metazoa; phylum Chordata; class Mammalia; order Carnivora; family Viverridae; genus Paguma; species Paguma larvata. The sequence goes on from CM057835.1 coordinate 3,511,044, forward strand.
CCGTAAATCACAATGAGAATGAAATCATTTTCTCGTCATCCTGGTAATCCGGCTGGAGAGGCTGATAAGCTCGCGCTAAAACTTAGAAGCCGGTTTTGGAACCGTGGGCATCACCTCTGCAGCCGGTCTCCTCTGCTTCGCCTGGGCGTCACAGGGAGTGAGGTGCCGGCCACGGTCATGTCGGGGACTCTCGTGCACGCTCCTGCTTTGGGGGAGAAGAGGCTCCACGTTATTTTCGGCACCAGCGACGGCCCTACACTCCTGCAATGGCGCTGCTCCCCCCACCTCTCGCCCACTCCTGCCTCTTCCAGTTTCTTTGTTTTCTATTAACTCATCCCAAGCGTTGTGTAACCCATGCAATAACCCAGGAGAAAGGGCAGGCAAGACATTATTCTTCTTGACACTAATACCTATAGATCCTATTCCGGTGTGATACCTCTCCCTATCACAAGATATCTCAGCTAACAGAATCCTCAGAAGTCAGGAACTGGCATTTATAATGTATTCCAGAGGCGAGCGGGATGCGATGCCCATTGGTAATCAGATACACACGAGATTTCCTGGGACGAGCTGTCTAGCTACAACGTACAGCAGCCTCAGGTGCAGGACATATCAGTCATGTACCTTCTTGTGCATGGCAGTGTCTTACTCCCCAAAAAAATTATTCCATGCCTGCTGGCTGCTAGATGAAAATAAATGTCCACAGGATTCTATTTATTGGCTGTGATCAGTAATAAATTGGTTATTGATCAGACACAGTGGGCCGGGGTCTGAGGTGCAAGCTCTCGGTATCTATCCGTTCCATCGGCCATACTGCCCTTCAGTCTGTGTGGCCAAACCATTCTTTGCTTGGTTTCCCTGACTGAGGGCTGAGAGTATGGTAATAAAACAATAAGAGAACGCAAGACGCCACTTGTTTAACAGAACACAGCCGTCCCCCTCTATCCTAACCGCTGAAAGAACCTCTGTGTTCAAAGATGAATCTGGCATTTGGGAGAACCAGGTAACGACAACAGAAACAAAGTTTTGAATGAACAGCACTTTTTTTTTTTTTTTTTTTAACCAAAGTCGCACCGGGATGGGGGAGGCAGAAACACGCTAACGCTAGTCAGCCAAAATGGCGTGACTCACTGCTTCCTTCCATGGCACTGCTCTAGAGGGGGCAGGAGGCTGCCGCGGCGGGTTCCCGCGGGGTCGCGCCAGAGGACACGTGGAGCGTCTGAGCGCTGCACGTGAGGAGCCTCCATCTTTCTTCCACGCCTCAACAGGACTTACTTTAATGATGAACAATATCCCGCAACTACATTTAACCTGTGCATTAAACGGCGGCCCACAGTTTACCCAGTGTTACGGAGAAGAAAACAGCAAATCAAGCAAAGAATCTAAAGTGTGTACATTAACCTCCCACATGTCAACATAATTTTCCCCTAGAGATGATATGTAACCAAGTCTCTAAATTGTTTTCCCTTCTACACAACAGCATTATGCTCCAAGTATCTCGGCGCCCAAGTATGTGTGAGGAAGTGATGACAAATGTACTTAATTAATAAATCGGAAAGTATTTAGGACTAAATGAATTTTGGTTTTGTTGTTAACGAAACCGTAGCTATAAAAAAAAAACAAATATATTCTACTGGTTGGGAAGATTTTGAAGAAATCTATAAAAATCGAGCACAGGGCAAAGACGAGTAAAATTATTTCATTAGCTTTTAACATTTGTTAGAGATCAAGGAAGACAGCAAGAGTCCTCTCTGCGTAGATACTCACCAAACACATTTAGAACACGCTTTACACAGCCAACTCCTGAACAGACTTCTCTACGCCTTTGCACGGAATCACAGAATACAGACCTGCGTGTGTGTGTGTGTGTGTGCGAGACACTGCTTGGTTTCATGATGCGCCAGGCCATTTAAAATCATTTCCAAGTGAGTAAAGCTAAACTCTGATTATCAGGATTATGGAAAATATGACTTGACTAGTCATTACAGCTCTTGCCACCTTATCACATTAGATAAATATGAAGAAGATATAAAAATAATACAGTTTCACTATAAATATTAATCATCGAGTTTAATGCGATTATCTCTAAGGGGGTCAGAGAAAGGAGAAGGGAAGAGGGCACAATTTCTTATCACTGTTTCTCTTAAAGATAATATATCCCATGGGACGCCATCGACAGAAAAACTAGACAGAAAATTCTCTCCTTCCGAAGCAAGTTTTGGAGAATCTGATTAGGTCTCCCACTGCAATGCTAGGCATTCCATTTTTGCCAAAGGGCCAGCTATTATGATTAACGTCATTTGTCTGAATCATTACTCTCCACCTTGGTTCAGCAAACACTATGAAGATGGCACGGTAATAAATGACCGCCGGATTCTTTCCTGCTTTGGCCTCTTTTTATCTGCCACCTCTCCACCGTCAGCTCCATCTTTCTGAACCTCCCTGAATCCCCAAAAGGGACGGGGTGTCTATTTGTTTTCCACTAGGTTACCACTCTGTCTATTGTTGTTTGCACTAAAGGGTACAAATTCAATTCATTCTTGTGACATAAAAGCACTGATACAGTAAATTTTTCGCCCAAGAGAAAACAAAAACAAAAGTTGCTGAATATCGAATAAGATCTGAAGCACCAGCATATATGGGAAGATGCTTTCTGGGCAGCCTTAGTTATATAATCCCATTTGGTTTTTTCCGCGTGTGTTCTCAGCGAGGACACCCGGAATGTAAATGTAAGGAAGCTCTCCCGTCGGCGTCTGGGGTGAAGTGTGTTTGCGGAAGCCACGGGCGGGGGCGTCCAAGCCCGTCATCATGCCACGAGGACAGGAGGTCGAAAAGCTATAGCTACCACGTGATAAGATTTCGAGTTTGGTACAGAACAAAGGCTTGGTAACATCGAGCGGTCCTGTGGGAATCAGGCTGGGAGAGTGGACAGCAGAACACAGCGACAAGGAAAGACCGGTGCAGGCAGAATAAAGGAGCTGAGCATGGCCGCCAGACGCATCTCTACACAGCGCAGTCTACGCTATTAGGTCCTAATCGCCAATTCTGGAAAACAAGTGGTGTTACTTAAATAGGGCGATAAATCTGAGCGCAACCCCCGACCACAGTCCGCACCCGAAGTGACACGCGTTATGTGACGGAGCCCTTGAGTGACACGACAGCCCCTCGGCGACCTGGGAAGCGGCCCGCGAGCTGGAAGACGACCTGCCGGTGAGCCGCGCACCGCACGCCCAGGCGCTGGAGTGGGGTTCTGCCGGTGTCTGCTCCTCTGCCGGCTTCCATTTATAATAGAAACTTTCGTGTCCTAAAATATGTAAACACTCCATGTTTGGGGGAATTTAAATTATGTAAATAGCACTACAGAGCTTGCTCACCAGTAGCTGTTCTTTGCCAAGGGTAACATGTTTTGCGAGATAGGCTGCTGAAAAGTGCCAAATGCTGTAAACCCTGAAGAATATTGCCAAGTACCTTCTCACTCTGGGCCCAAGTCTTAAAAACACTTAATACGCAATGAATCTGAAATCCTGTAATTGCTCACAATTCCTGGAACGCTACCTTGTGTACAACTCCGGTTATTATGAACATGTTCCATGTTCCTGCCAGAAGTTAGGAAGTTATCATTGAAAATCACTGGCTAATCTAGCCTGTGCTAAGATGGATTTTTAATGAAAGTTTAATGAATGATAAATACTCGTTTCTTGATAAATGTTTAATTATGCCAATAATTACCAACTGCTGAAAACTACTGTTGTGTTAATAATGGCATTTCGGTACACACGCGGCTTCGTGAGTCACGAGGCTGTCAGAGACCAGAGCTCCATCTGTCTGAAGCAAACTAGCAAAACAAAAGTCTAATTAATATTTTGATCAATTTTCTCTATACCCTAAAGACTGTCAATGTCCTTTTGTTAAAAAAAAAAAATTTGATCTATTTTCTCTTTGGTGGGAAAGAGGGAAGGAGAGAGAAAATGTGCCGAACCACTGTCAGATTAATTTATGCAAAAATTAGAGAATACAAAATAACTATTGAAATCCATTGATTTCATTGCCTCACTGCATTACTAACTGTAAGAACTGTTTTCCTAGTACTTAAAAGTTATTTCTGTTAAATGATGACTGTCGCCCTATTTAAAAGCACCGAAAGTTTGAACTTCCTTCATTAGTCGCTTCGACGTGGCCCTTAACAGGTGAGACAGGAGGCCCGCGATCTGTGTGGTCGTAACGTCTGCACGGGGCCTTGCAGGTGCGTGAACTGCCATTTGTAAGAGGGAATGACAGCTTCCAGGTCAGCAAACCCATGACTCTAGAAGGTTAAACTGACCTTGACTTAATGAGTGTTTATTAATGATGGCAAACTGCTAAAGAGAAGGCAAGTCACTGCGGCCGAGTGGGAGTGGGGGAGAGAGCCCTGCCCTTCTCGGGGTCCTGCCGCCGGGTCCCTGAGCTCTGCTGCTCCAGTGAGGGGCAGGGGTGGTGCACAGGGGCAGCAGAGCAGGGCCTGGGGCCAAGCAGGCAGCTCTCTGACTGCCCACGGGGCCTTCTCAGAGCGCCCACCCTCCCTCGCAGGCTCTCCTATACAAGGATGCTTCTGGAAGCCACTCCCCCTCCAGGGCGGTGGCCACTCCCGGGTGGGCTTCACCTGAGGGGTGCTCCCACCCCCTCCACCGTCCTTGCGGACCACCTAGCCATCCCCGGCCAGAAGTTTACCTAAAAGAGAGTGTGCTGGCTGAGTCAGATCTTTCTAAAGCATTTCCTTTCAACTTTTTCATCAGGCTACAGAATCAGAGAAAGCTGGCACATATTCTAAATGCCAGGCTAAGAATTCATATTTCCAGTAGTTCACATTTTGAAAGCAATCCAAATTATGCAGATAATTCCCAATTATATTTCAGACAGAGTCTGTGAAAGCCTTAATTTAATCCACAACGTGATTTGTGGAGATATGCTCCCAGTCCTGTAGATAATAATATGTAATAATAATGTAGAACACCCTCCACCTAGAGAAGCGAAATCCAGCGCAGAGCTCTGCCTGTTGTTGCGGCAGCTATTAACCCCAATGAAGTTCATGAGTAAAACTTTTAAATTTCCGACTTGGAAATTCACAGTTCAGGTATACTAATGAACTTGGCATAATCATGAGTTCAGACCATTTTTCTTCTAAGTCTATGACCGACCCCCGAGAGATCATGTGATTTTCAGAAATAACTCTTCTCCCAGAACTACTCGTTTTTTTTATAACCCTTAATCTGATATGTCTATTTTCAAGACTGTTTTCATATTTTATTGTTGCCATTTATTTACACTCAACACTATGGTTCTTACGTCTATTTTTACTTTTATTTGTTATTTATTTATTTGTTTCTCTCACATGTACTGTATTTTTCAATTTTGCCCTCCTGACGGACATCGCCCACAGGACCTTGTTTCTTAAACAAGTCTCTTTGGGAAGAATTCATCTGTAACTCTTATACTTTGTTATGTTCTTTGACTGTAAGGTTACTTCTTATCGCTACGCCTGCAGCTCTCTGCTATTAGGCATTCTGTTACTGCACTCACGCATGCTGACGACGGTTCGCACACAAGCGTACAGATCACAAAAACGCGCACACGCGCACGCGAGCACAGGCGCTGCCTGGACAGAGGTGGCAGGCACGCTCCCCCGTCCCGGTCTCGGTACAGAATACGACCCGAGCGGTGAGAAGGGACATCCCCTCTGCTGGACACGTGCCCACAGGCTACCAGCAATTCTCTTGTGGAGACAGGGCCTCCGGGGGTGACAGCACGGGCATCGGCCACTTCCGCCTCCCGCAGGCAGACTCGACACGGCACTGGCCCGGCGTTCATGTCAAAAGAAGTTAAGTGGGCCGGCTAAAGCTCTGCCGAGAAGCAGTGCTTGCGAGGGAGTACCGGCTTGCACACCTTCGTCCTTGAAGGCCAACACTGATGAGGATCTTTCTGTGCGCACGTGGGCACGTGAGTGCAAACCGGAGCGCGGCGGGAGCGACATCTGTCCAACGGGCCGCCCGGGTCGCGTGCATCTTTCCTCCGGTGTCTGAGCCGCCAGCTGTGCTAATTTATCCGTGGCCCCCAGGGTGAGCGCGCTGGAAACGGCCGCGCACACGCTGACGGAGGCGCCGGCTCGCCGGTTCACACTTTGGGCAGTTCTAGCAAAAGCAGCGGCGTGTAAGCAGGGCGCTGCCGGCAGCAGGCTCCCCGGGTGCCGCACGCCTGGTGCCCCGGACGCGGTGCTCCCCGCTCCGGGAGGCGGGCGCAAACGCAGACGTGACCTGACGCTGTGCATGACTGACACCTGAGTGCAAATCCTCGAAGGCATTTTCTGAGTTTCCATCTTGCTCCTGCTCGAATCTCAGCCCCTTAGGGCAGGGACGGCTCGCCCTCTGGTCTCCGTCTCTGCAGGGTCTGGGATCCTGCAGAAATTATACTTCAGAGATTCTGAAAATGGGGTTCCAGGCCCGATGGCATCAGTCATTTAGGGGCATTTGTTAAAAGTGCGTACTTTGGGCCTCTTTTGGGCTGAAATCCTAGTTCCCAGTACCTCAGAACGTGACTGCATTTGGAGACAGGGCCTGTAAAGAGGTGATGAAGCTAAAGGGAGGTTGCTGGGACGGTGGGCTAATCCAGTGTGCCCCATTCCCTTATAAGAAGGGGTGGCGAGGACACAGACACCCCGGAGGGACGACCGTGTGGACACAGACCTGCCGGCCATGGAGAGGAGCCTCCGGACAGACAAGCCTGTGGGCACTTTGATCTCGGAATCCTGGCCTCCAGAACTGTGTGGGCACGAGTTCCACGGGCCGGGGGTGTGAGCGGTGCTCCAGGGCGAGCCACGCAAGGGACACTCTTCCTTTAAACCTTGTCAGCAGTGGACGCTATTTCTCTCTTCCACGGTTTTCTTCACTGCTTTCCTCCTGCCCACTGATCGCTCCTGGACCTCCAGGGCTGGCTCCCTGGCCTTGCTGACCTCAAACTTCAGGGGTCCCCAGGGCTCCCCCGGGGGCCGCTTCTTGTCCCTCACATCCCATCCTGCGGTGACCTCCGCCTACAGCTGATGTCTGCTGCAAATCGGCAAAGCCCGCCGGTGCTGCTCGAGCTGGTCGTCCCTAACCCATGGTCCTGCCACGGACCCGGGTGCGACATACCGGCAAGCGCCATCTCCGCGGTTACCACCCCTGCGCAGACGCTCTCCTAACGAGTCCCTATTTCTGCCCCTGGTCCCCCCAGCCTCCCTCCTCGGAGGAAAAGGGATGAATTCCTAAACTGGAATTTGACAGAGTTCCCCTGACAAAAGACCACACCCGGCCTCCTCGAGAGCCACATCCCTTGTCACACACGGCCATGTCGGTCTCTCCCTCGGAAGGCCTGGAAGGCGTCCGAGCCCTCGCCTCCTTCAACGGCTAGCTGCTTCTCCCCGAGAGACATGTCCCCTGAGGAAGCTCCGCACAGCCCCTGCTCCCAGTCAAGTGTCTGCTACTCTCCATCCCGGGGCCCCTGCTGTTTTCTTCCACTCGGAGCCTGCACCGCAGCCTGCAGTCACTCTGTGCTCCCTTAGATCTGGACTGCACGCTCCAGGAGGGCAGGGGCCACAGCGTCCGCCGACGCGGCCGTGTACACAGCGAGGTGCCCGGAGCCCCCGAGATGCTCGGCAGACATCTGTGGTTAACGACTGGAGTGATGTGAGCGCTGGAAGCGGCCGCCCGTGGAGGCATAGCACTCTGCTATCACCGTACACGACCCACGCTCAACGTCCCTGCCGGGGGTGTACGTGTGGCCACACACATAGGATCGGCAGGTGTCGTGGTTACGAGGGAGACACGGCGGCCGGATGGCCACCACCGCCTCTTGAACCACGTTGTGAGTCGGTCTGTGAGAGTTGCTTCTCTCGGAAATATCTTCCATCGGCAAGTCATTGAGTCAAGCCGTGCCGGTCTACAAGAGCTGCAAGTTCACTCAGGCTACGTCTTTGTTTCAGGCAGCAAATCTCACTGAAATTATGACCACAGTTAATGGCTGTCTCTCCTGATAGGGCATGAGGAACAGATGCCACCTTCGCCAATGTCAGACTGTCATTCGTTCTTCATTAGAGGGGTGGGCTACGTGTGGATAATCAGAAACACAAAATCATGGACTACCGGCGGTGACTCAGGAGATTCAGGCATAAAGGGGTAATTCTGTGGGATCACGGACTTGCATAGTCTAACCTCCTTCGTGTAAGAGCACGAACAACGCTTCTCATCCAATATTAAGGGATATGCTGAATGTGAAGATTTAGCAAGATCAAAGGGACTTTAGGTAAAAAAAAAAAATTAGACATCTGTCGTGTAATACAACATATGAAAATGTGCCTTCCTTGTCTCCTTACTTAACAGAATGTTGTCGCCTTTTCTGTTCGGGCAAGACAGAACTGCTCATCTTCCCCTCACGGCTCATCTGGTTTTGCCCAAGCTGCTTGCGAGACAGCACTCTGAAGAGAGAGACGTGTTATCTGTGGTGGATGTTGATACACTTAACACGAGGTTATTTACAGCAAACCGAAAACCTTACGCATCCCGCCCGCCATGCGGGATAATCACTCTGCACTGAACGACACAGTTAAAACACGAAGGACTTGAAGAACATCCAGTTTTCGCTAAGACCTCATTTAGGAGGCCAAAGGGGAACAGGTAGACTTGCCAGCATAATGACTAATTATTATATTCAAAAGCTGGAAAAGTCGCTGAAGAAACATTGCGGCATCTGTATCACTGTTGTGCTTCGATGACCACAAGTAGTATTGGGTGTTAGGAGAAGCCATTTTTTAAAAGCTCAGTACCCCTCTCCCCGTCCCCCCTCCACGCCCCTGAGGAAATCTTCGGAGGAACTGTCCTTTTCCCCAAATGCCTCTGGGGGAGGCGTGGCGGGGAGAGGTCGGGAAGGGAGGGAGAGAGCGTGGTCACGAGTGCAAAGTGAAATGTTCTATACGTTGTGCAGATCTGCTCCTTAGAAGTCGACAAGGAGCACACCATGCGAACTGCCACATTTATAACCCTGTGCTGATATTCAAATTTTCTGTCTTAAGCTAAAGAAAGATTGAATACCCTGCTGTTGTGTGGCCAAGATTGAAGAGGTGTCTCACTGACATTGTTCAAAGTTTATGAAAATATATGAATGCTCAAATGTCATTGGCTTTGCGCCTCCAACAGACTGTGGTTTTATGAGAAATCAGTCTTTTAATCAAAATGATTGAATACCTTAAGGTCGAATCCAAAGATATCAGTTAATATCTAGAAACGTGCTATTTCTGCAAATTTTGCCAAGCTGTACATATTGCGGTGCATTTTAAAGTGTTAATTTGTGCATTCCATATTGAAAATTGATCTTGAGTTTTAGCTTTTTGTCAAGCAAAAACATATGGTTACAAGCTCCATGCGTTTTACGTGACGGCTGTTGAAGCTGTCACATGTGCAAACTTGATAACCGATGTGACACATACGCAAATAATTTGCTTGTTTAGTAACAATTCAAAGATTCATTATTCATGCAAACACACATTTTTTAAAATGATCAGATGGAAATAGTCTCCGTTTTGCACAACCTAGACTGGTTGGTGTGCAAACCCAGATAAAATAAAGCTGGGAACTACACGGTATTAAACAAATCCAAGAATATGGGTATTTTCAGATAATTATTGAACCAGATGGTGTTTTCTGTTAATTCTGCCATCCGTCTGAGAACTTGATGTCTTACATCTGCACTTGGTAAAATAAATTTTACCACTGGCATTATTTCAGTTTTCTTAAAATATTTCAATCAGTTTTAAACCAAGATTTGCAAACATCTGCCACAGTACATGCCTATGAGATGAAATTATTTTGAGATAATTCCTTTAAAAATAGACACCATTTACATGGAATTTTAAATTTATCACCCTTTAAACGAAATCTTCAGAATTACTAGACTGAACGTTTAATAAAAAGTAAAATGAGAATAAGCTGGCGCCGTTGAGGATGAACACGGTTACCAGGTCACAGGAAGTGCTGGCTCATGTGGAGAGAGCGCCTTGGAATGCCACGCTGCGTTATTTCACAACCCTGACTTAACACAGAAACGGTAAGTACATTTCTGTGTCCTTCACTTACGTTTTCTATGCAGTACGGTAGGTTAAATGATAAAAATACAAGATGGATTAATCAAAAGACACAGATGATACAGGGATTTTATCTACAAGTAAGTCTATCAGCCCTAATCGAATTCTTCCTCAACACTACTGCTTCCGGGCTCTGCCCGACCAACACCCGCACAGAGCTCCAAATACACACCTAAAACCAGAGTGCCAGCTTTAGATGCTTTTCAGACACGCAAATAGGAGCTCTTGCAGCCGCATTTGGAACGTGAAACCTCCAAATGACTTCACTTCTTCAAGGTAACAATTCTCACCAAAGCCCACAAACAAAACCTTATTTTCAAACTTAATCATGAATTCACACTTTCTGTTACAGAACAGACTGCACTCGGGCAACAGTCTCTTGCTGCCAGGTCAGATGAGGAATTTTGAGGGAAGGTCTGAGATCCACCCCCCCACCTCCGTTTCTTTTATTTCCTTCCCCAAAATCAGACCTCTGAGACAAAACCAAACAATGCTTTAGCACAGTGCTTTCCAAACAGAAGTCTGCTGCAGACTGAGCAAAACCAACAGCAACAGCAACGACACTAGTGTATTGCAATGATAACTGCTTCTGAACTATTCCAGCCGGCAACAGTCGTGCATAAAACGAGCTCACAGAGGTGACGCAGTAAAGAGGTCCCCATTCGAGATCAATGGCTCTCCCACATCACTGCTGGCATTCCAGGGGGTGCTCCGGCAGCCAGGACACCGGACGTTTCGCAATGAGGACTCCGCAGCCTCGAGCACCTTGCAGCCTTCCCCCTCCCAGAAAGTTCTCAAACTAGAAGTGATATTAACCCAAGAAAGTCGACGTCTGGTTGTTCCGGGAGGTAGCAGGTGAGAGGCAGGAGCAAGTGGTCAGCGGTCGGCAGCTCAAATCAGAGGCGGCTCCAAGGAGCTGAACCCCAAGAACTCAGCTGCTTTATTAGGCTGCTTTAGTCCCTCAGTTACTTAGACGAGGGGTTATTAGAATTTGCTACCATGAATTATTAATTCTACTTATATGATACATTATTAATCATATAATATTAATTATAATTAAAAATATAATTCATATCAGTTGATCATAATTAATATCTATTAATTATAATCATTAATGATAGCACCCTAACAGCTAATAATTCAAGGCTTATTACACGGTGTGTGCTAAGTGGTAACTGTTACATGGACTGTTTTACTCATAAACTCTCAGGCTGCACATTCTATTCTAGTATTACCCCCATCCAACAGAGGACTGCATTCAAGTCTAGAGGAGAGGCTACTGTCCGAGGCCACCTCGCTACGGAAGGATATTCGCAGAACTTAAGCCCTGGTCCGCCTGCCCCGGGAGCAGCGCTCCAGACCACCCCGCCACGCCCTGACTGCACGGACAGTCATCCAAAGCTACCGCGGGAGGTTTCCATGGCCTTCTCTGGCCTGTGACATTACGGACTGCTTTCCATAAAGAGCACTGGGGAAGTATTTTTCCTTCTCACCCCCTCTCTCCTTCCTACACCGAAGGGTGAGAAAAGTTGAGGTACTTGTTTCATATCGTCAAGTTGTTTTCCAGAAAGTCACAGCCGACTAAAACTGTCACCCGCAGGAGACGCACATTACATCGGACTCCTTGCGTTTCTGTCCGTGTGCTAAAAAGTGTTTAATCGCTGCTTTCTTTTAAAAAGGAAGTTTGCATTTGTTTAATTACTAGGCTGTTGAACACCTCTCCGGATGTCTGTCTGTAAGTTGTATTTTCTGTTGTATGATTGATCTGTCATCTTTTGTACCTACCTATTTAGCGCTGGCAGTGTTTTTTCCTGTTGATTTGCATGAGCTCTTTACATAAAAAGATATAAAACATTAATGTGTTATTTGATAAAAGGTATTTTTCTCCATCTTTTTTTTTCATGTTTATTTATTTTGAGAGAGAGAGAAAGAGAGACAGACAGCCCATGAGCAAGGGGAGTGGCAGAGAGAGAGGAGAGAGAGTCCCAAGCTGGCTCTGCGTGATCAGTACGATGCCCAACACGGGGCTTGATTCCAGGAACCCTCGGATCACGGTGGAGCCGAAATCAAGAGTCAGATGCTCAATGGACTGACGCCCAGGCTCCTCTCTCAGTCTTCTGGTTCCTTTTTTATTCTGAGAACTTTGGATATACACAACTCAGCTTATCATATAGCTAAATCTATTAATCTGCTCTTTGTTCTTTCTTTTATTTGTTAAAATTCTGGGTAAGTTTCCTCGTTAGGATTTTGATACTCGTTCAATTCTACTTCTGTACATGTTTATACTTTACATTTAACTCTTTCATGCATTAACATTTATCTTTGTGAACTCTGTCTAATAATAGTGTATAAATTGATTATTCGCGAGCCTAAGTCTCACACAATTTATTAAATATTAAATAATATATCCCTTTTAATTGATTTGTGGGTTCTCTTTAAGAATGCATACATACACATACATATATAATTGATTACACATAACAGACTGCTGTTGATTAATTTATTTGCTCTCTCGCATTGTTACACTTTCTTATTAACGCTTCGAAATTTGATGTATTTCACTTTGAATCTGGTTTTGTGTTTAGTAAATCTTAGACAAAGCTTAGTTTTCTCATCTTGAAAGGAGATGGTATCTACTTCCTGTGTCCAGGAGGAGGATTATAGAAGGTGCAGTATGTCACCTCTGAGCTCAGTGTCTGGAACGCAGGGAACACGCAGCCATGACAGTCACACTGACTGCCATCCTCCATCCATGGCACACTGTTCTAGTTATTATCGCTTTGGGTGCAAATCATATAACTTTAGTTTTTCTGCTCACGGTTTACTGGAACTACAAGTGCAAATGAGAGTAGGAAGAACTCTTGTCTTCCTATTGTGAAAATGCTAAAATAAACATTTTGCTAATTCATCTTATCAATCAAAACTGTTTTTCAAATATAGAAATTAACTTTTTAAAAATGGTCATAGACAGTGTTGGCTACTTTATTTTTTGTTACAATTATAAATGCATGATCCTTCTAGTGTTTTTCCTGGTTATAGCCATAATATAGGAAGGGCCTACATGCTGACCTTGATTCATCCATTTTACTGAGCTATTAATTTCATAGTTTTAGGGGCGCCTGGGCAGTTCAGTCGGTTGAGCTTCCAACTTCAGCTCAGGTCATGATCTCACGGTTTGTGAGTTCAAGCCCTTCATCAGGTTCTGTGCGGACAGCTTGGAGCCTGGAGCCTGCTTCAGATTCTGCATCTCCGCGTCTCTCTGCTCCTCCCCGCTCATGCTTTGTCTCTCTCTCTCTCTCTCAAAAATAAACAAACATTAAAAAAACTTTAAAAATATTAAACAAAATTTCATAGTTTTAAAATTTCTCACAAAACTCTAGGCATAGAACAACTTATGAGCAAAATAATAACTCTCCTCTTTCTATACAATTTTATTTTTTATTAACCAGAACTTCCAGAGTTATTGAAAATAACAGTAGTGGCCACATGCAATCTTGTTTTGCTCCTGATTTCGAGGGGAAGGCTCTACATCACGCACTTCTGAGTGAGCCGTCACGCACGGAGGCTGTCAATCAGCCCTGAGGACAGGAAGGCAGTTTCTCAGCACTGGCTACGTTCCTTAACTTTCCAATAATCTTACCTTTATTATTTTATGGATTTTATTTTATGTGTTGTGTACCAATTATACATTTTGTGTAAGCTACCTCAAATTTTTTTTATTGGATAAAGAAAATATGCAAATACCATCCATTGCTTTCGTTCAATTTTTACTCATTAGAAAATGGTTCTATATGAAATGTCTCTTTGTTCCTTTATCCTTTTATCAAGATAATCATTTGACTTTTTAATTTAACCTACTGATGTCACTGAGGGATTATCTAATACGCTACAGATTTTTAAGTGTATGTGAATAGATAATTGTATTTACTCTGTTTTATTTAAGACCTTAGGTCTCTGTTGTGAGAGAGGTTTCAGAGACTGGCAAGAAAAGGCATGGAGGGTGTGTAAGAATTATTACATAGGAGTGTTTTGTAGAAGACCATAGACTCAAAAAATTTACTCAAAGTTTTCAAACTTGCAAAACCTGCAATTTCTACGTCATAAAACTTTCTAGAACACCAAAACCAAAACGGTCTCTATTTATTCTTGTACATTTGTTGACATTTTCAAACCTTGTCAGCCTTATATTATTGTTTTCTTGTTTTCTTTAAATCACTGTCTTTATCAATTGTTATAATAAATTTTTCATTTGGGATTTTTTTCTTGATTTGCCAGGTTTGCCTAATTTCTACCCGAGAGATCCTGAATTTATTAATTTTTGCTTTTCTGTTTTCTAGGTCACTTATTATTATTGCTTTTACTGAATTATTTCATGACTCCTTTTCTGTAATGACATTTTTGGATTGTTCTAAATAATTCAGTTTACTTTTACACCTTTCTGAATGAAGGAAATGAAATGAATGAAATAATAATGAAATTCATTTTGAATGAAACTCAATAAATGAATGAATTCAATGAATAAATGAAAACATTTATAAAAGCATTTAAGACTGCATTTCAACTTCGGTCGACCTCTATAGGTTCTAAGATGACGTTTTATTTTTTATTCCTTTTTAAATAGTCTGCCACTATATTCTTGATTTACTTGTTTTATCCCTATTATGTAGCATTTTAATATTTACAGTTGATTGCTATTTTTTCCTGCTTAAACTTCTAATGTTTATCATCCTGCAGTTAGAGTATCACTTGGTAATTTCTGGTTTTTAAAGTTTACTAAAATTTCCTTCAAAGCTAATTATAAGTCCCATATTTTCAATGGAACCTTGGTCATAAAGTGAATACTGTGTTTAATGACGCCAAGTTAAATATATTTGTGAATCTCGTCTTATTAATTACATTGTTCAGATGCTACGCGTGATTTTTCTCCTCGATTTACCACGGACTGCTACGGGTCAGACGCTCCCGCCTCAACTCTATTTACACCATTCACTTTGAATCCTATTCCACTCTGCTTAGTGGACCTTTTGCTAATTATTCATAATGCTGTATCTTCATCTGTTCCCTTAATCGTCTAAACCGTTAAACACACCCTTCTGGGATATGGGGGTGCAGTGGTGAACAGCCCTGTTCTTAGGAGGCTTCTACTCCAGAAGGAGAGGAAAATAATACAACTTAAATCAATAAAACAACAAGTGTTCTGGAGGATTTCAGGTATATTTTGAAGGAGCATCTACTGACAGCCGAAATACAGATCTGATGAAGCATTATGCAGCACTCTCCGATTACGCACCCTGAGGAATGGCGTCATGGGGAAAGTGCTGGGGACGGAGAGGTTGGGGGAGGTTGCGGCTCTAAACGGGGCAGTCACAAGAGGCCTTGATGAAAAGGTAACATCAGCAAAGACTGAAAGTAGAAGGGGCAGACCGCATGGCTGTCTGCAGGAGGACTAGTGAGTGTGAAGGCCCTGTGGTCAGAACACGCTTGTTATGTCTGAGAAATAGCAAGGAAGCCAGTGTGGCGGGAGCAGAGTACAGGAGACGAAGCCTGGGAGCCACGTTAGGTAGCATGGGCATTCTGGCTTTCAGGCAGTAAGCCATGAAGGGTCCTGAGCAGAAAAGAAACATGCACTGACTTATATTTCAGAACCGCACTGGCAAATACGAGAGCCGCTAGCCACCTACGGTGAAGTTAGGTTAATTAACATTTTAAAAGAACTAAAATGAAAGAAAAGTGGAATTTCGTGGCCTCGGTTGCACTAGCCACACTTCACGAGCTCGAGGGCCGCATGTGGCCAGTGGCTACTCCTGGCCAGGGCAGAGCTAGAGCATTTCCTCCATCCCAGGACACTCCCCCGGGCGGCGCTTCTCCGAAGGGCTGCTCTGGCTACGGTACTGAAAACCGAGAGCAGCGGAGCCAGGGCGGCAGCGCTGAGAGCGACGAGGAGGCTACTGAGGACGGATGGGGGCTGCTGGGACCGGAGCGGGCGGTGGGGGGGGGGAAACGGCCCGGTTCCAGGTCGATGCTTGCGACCAGCCACGAGCATCTGCCAACAGCCTGGATATGCGACTATGCGGCCAGGTCTTCGAAAGGCACAAGGGCACCGACCAGGCTCCGTCCATCACCACTCGACGACCTCGAGGAACGGCGCTTGCATCTAGGGCACTCCATATAAAACTGGGAAAACTTCAGCCCTGTCACCTGTCCCCACCTCCCTAAAATAAATGGATCTCCAGTCCTTCCGCAAAGGAGGGCCACGTGGGAAGCGGAAAATCACGTCCAAGCTTCCCTTAAGCTGACACACAGTACACAAGTCATTAACCTTTAAAAGCTGGGCGATGAACCTCTAAGGTTACAAAGTATCCCTGCACAGGTGTGGGAGACCTGGGCGGAGCGATCGCATCCTCCTGCCTGATGAGTCCCGGCGGGGGAAGCGCCGCGTGAACGGCAACAGGCTTCACGAGTGCCTGTGCCTGTTGATCTCCGTCAGCAACGGTAATGGCAGATTACATGTAAAATAACATTATTTTACCAAGATCTCCGTTATCTACATTTTCTTTTCTAGACCTGAAACACAGTAGATGTTCCATAAATATGTGTGGAAGGGAAAAAACCATGCATGAACCGGCCCTCACTACCACTCAGTTTATATTAGGAGTTCCGCTGAGTCGGCTAAGTCTCTGGGTTTAAAAATGTTCGAGGTGCCTCGCCTGGGACCTGGTGAGCTGACGGATAAGCTGCAATAACATCCTGCTCCTTGGCCTTGGGGGCAATTGTGAGAACAGTGGCTACAAACACTACTGCTTCTGTTTCCAGCTCTTCGGACATGCTCTGACGAAGCACGGAGGTAGGTATTAGCAGGAGTGGCCGTGGCTAAAAGATGCTAGACTGAAATAAAGGCAGTGTCATTCTAGGGCAGAGGATCAGAAACTGGAGATAGAAACATAATCTGAGCATAACCAGACCAAGAGAAAACTCCTGGGATGACACTTATAACAGATTTGGTTGAACCAATATCCCTACCTTAAATCCCGTATCTTTGGTGGGACAGGTTGGAGATTAATACTGTACATTATTAATTTTACTGTGCCATTAAATCTCACCTGCCGCATAAGAACGATGAGCCGACAGCATCAGAGTCGGGGTAGTTCACCAGAGTTCAGTCGGGCACCAATGCAGTGATGTCCTGCACGGGAAACGGACCCTGTCCTCAGTCCCATCACAGCAGGAGCGATGTGAACGACAGAAGTAGCAGGGACAGTTGTGATGACTCTCATACTGAAATCAGTTGAAACTACTTGGTGCTTTGAGTTCAACATAACATCTGATTGTTACCGGGTATTTTAAGTAACTAATTCAAGAAAATTTAAGAAGTTAGAAATCAGTCCCAATAAAATGAGAAAACCAAGATTCTAGCTATCGAGTAGGTGAACCAGGAAAAGACAAAAGTTTCTGACTCACAGACCAGACCTCTTGTTCTGTACGTGGAACCAAATAAACGTCCACCATTTCAATGTTCTTAAAAACATGGCTTCTCCTAGTTTCCCTCATACGGGCTTTCTGGCACTCCTCGAAAATCATAATGCCAAAAAAAGTCCATTTACAATTATACTATTTTAATGGTTTAAGTGTAGTTCCTGTCCATTTTCATATTTAAAAGTTTTTTTTTTAATCTGACAACAACAAAAGCTTTTGAAAATACACATAGGATACAGCCAAGACTATCACTGATGGTCTGCTGTTTCATTTCTTGCCAGCAGACACCATTAAAAGTTATAAAACTGTAACAACTGTTTTCATTTACATCTCTCTCCGATTACCCTGATAGCTGCAATGTCTGAAGAAGTTCAAGATCTGTAAAGCCTGTCACATTACAGAAACATGTCTCCCTAAACGAAATGTGAAATTCCAGTAATTGAAGTGATAAATCTAGTGTTTTTTGCTGGGGTACTTTGATGAGCACGGCAGTCGTAAATTAGGAGATATTCTGTGCTGTTATATCATGGTAAAAGCCTTTCCATTACCTGTTGTCAGTCACTAGGGATGGGCAAATAACTCAGCTGTCAATCTAGCTAGAACACTCGAAGTTCTGTGAATGATCAATAAAGGACATATATATAAACTCTCCATTATCTTCACATAATTCTTTAGACAACTCTACGTTGTTTTCTTTCCCTGAACTGGAGCACATCTCATTTATTCAGAACCAGTTTGGAGATCTAGGAATATTTCGTTTTTTTATTGCTCATTATATGTCGCCTTGTTTTCAAATAGCGTATGAGTGTTAGATTCAGTAAGTATAAGCATCTATACCTGGCTGCTGAGGGTAAGTATACACGTGATACGGACTTCGCTGAATTACTAATAACTGTTACCTCCATTTCTTTATTGTTTTTTTGGCTAAAATATTTATTGCCTTATGTTTTTACTTTAAAGGTCTATTCTTTTGAATTTCTTCAGATCACATAGAAATATCCTAGAAATTATATCCCTTTCACATAATTCTGAACAAGAGCAAAGCAAAAGAGAAACACTGGTATTCTCTCCCAAATCAGCCCGCTCATAGAATATACAGGGGAAAGAAATAAATAATCTAGGGCTTCATTTAAACCCATCTCCTCAGGCTCCATTAACTTCCACTGTAGAACACGTGACACACTGTGTCTCAATGCTTGAAACCAGGTAACAGGAGGTATGTTTCTTAAGTTACTATGGAATTTCCAACTCGCTAATGTGGAGTGGCTACTATTCCTGAAGCATAACACCTACACATGGACTTCCGGTTCATCTGCGCAGTCCTGTTCGATTCGTACAAGTTTTAAAGAAAGAAAAAACAGCAAAAGGGATAAATTATCTTTAAGTTTTCCTTTCAGCTTGGATTAAAAAACAACAACAACAAGTAAAAGTACCTGAAATGTCAATGAAAAAGATGAATGGCAACAGAGTAATTCATGTCCCTTACCCTCAACACATTAAACTTCATTTATTGCATATTTTATTTTGGTTGATGGTTTAAAAATGGTCAAAAGAAAAAGAATCTGACTACTTAAGAGGGTAAGTGGCAAGATTAGAGGAATCATTTATCTGGAATGAAAGCCCTGAGATTTGGTTAAGAATGCGCAGTTGTGAGCATCTTTTTTAAAAGCAAACTCAGAGTTACTTGGAGGAAGATGAAAGGACAATAAGAAAGAAGAAAATGGCTTGACCTTCAAGAAAGTAGTGGAGATGACTCCCGTTGGAAGAAACTAAAACGGGGGCGTTAGTGTCAGCCAGCGGCAGGGGAAAGGACAAGGGACCATCTGAGAACAGAAGAACTAAAAGATTCTGTGTGTCTGGAGCATCGAACCCCAGAGGAGTCGGTCGGTGACCAGGTATCAACCGATACGAGAAATGGTCATTTCTTAATTCCCCTAAATCCCAAAGTGAAAACCTTACCTACTTTCTTCGGAAAACATGAAACTTTAGATTCCTGAATAAGGGGAGACATGAGGTGAACATACTGATTTTCTAAGCTGGCTCTGCACCCCACCCCCCTGGCCCCCGCCTACGTGTTAACTGAGCTGGGACCAGGCGCCCAATACGCAGAGTACACTCATCTGGTAGCGGTTACACACAGTTCAAGGCTTTTCCTTAGAAACTAAAAAGGCTTCTATAGAATTTGACCTGCGATCTGAAGTCTTTTTGGCAACAGAAAAGTCGAGTACTGAACAAATTTCCTCAAGAACTCTGGCTACGCAGAAAGTGCTCCGCACACTGACGCGCTGAGCCTAGACGGGCCGCCTTAATGTTCTGGATGTCATTTACCTGTGAGTTCGGAAGGCAGGAGTCGAGAAAACACAGAGACAAAAACAGAAGGCAAACACAACACTCACTTACTTTACTGTTCGAGGGGACATGCGCTTTAGGGACAGCTTTATCAGCTTCTAGGGGCCCCAGGGGGTCCTGCAAAGACGGGGGCGAGGGCCCGGGGGCCGTACACTCCACTTCCCGCCTCGCCGCTCGGAGGGGGTACGTCACGCTCCCTTAAACCACGGTGCCAGTCCTCCCCAATTAACACACATTTCACTAACTGTGAATGCTCTGTTTTCACCTTGCTTCACGGGCAGGAATCCAGCGGACATTTCTGCCGGCTTTTTTTCCTCTGGTAACTAAACCACATGTTTTTCTCTTGTAGACAAAGCCTTTTAGGGGCTTTTTATTCGAGAAGGATAAAGGAGGGAAGGAAGGGGTGTGCTCCCAAGTAAGGAGGGTTTCTTTTCTCTGCTGCCATTTGAATTTGTCATTAAAAGTGCAGAGGAAAAAAACAACTACTCATCACTTAATAAATATGGATCTACAACCACTCCTGCTGCGGAACATCACGTCTTCACTAAGAAGGAGAAAAACGAGTTTCTCCCAAACCTTTATTTGAATTTACACGGAACACACTTTCCTAAAATTGCCCACATGTCACTGCATCTATTTTTCTTTTTAAATCAGGCATTAAATATGCATCCTGACTCCCACGTAGGCAATCTGCAGCACCGCAAAATGACTGTGTATTCAATTATAGGCTAAATAAATATAGCAAACATTAGGGGGAAAAGTTTCCAACTCTGTGGGCACCAGGGAGGGTCTGCTCCCCCTCGCAGAATCACATGCACGGTGTCCAGGGTTGCAGTGACATAGGCTGAACCTTCTAGGAGCCATTAAAAAAATGGGTCTCTTCTGTAGTTAGATACAGGGTCAATTTGGAGGAAAAAAAAAAAGAGAGAGAGAGAAAAAAGAAACTTGTCTGTGGAGCTAGTCGCTGAATCCAGCATGTACTCAGAGTGAAAACAGGTTTTAGTTTAATGGACAAAATAAGCCACTCACGCGACAAGGTTTTTATATCCTCCTTAGTCTATTATGAAATTAGGTTAACATTTCTGTAACAAACTGCATTGCAAAATAGCGAATTCACGACAAAGTTCAGACTTTCTCCCTTCATCCTTGTTCAACTGCAGAGGTTTTTAGAACTAATTCTACCACGATGCATGGTCCATTGAGGTCACGGGGGTATCTGCTTCTAACCTTTCTATTATTACTAGCCTAATTCACGGTTTCAATAATTTGGAAGAAACACTTTTGTTTGCAGTCACTGCTATGCATCTTCTACAAAGCTCAGTAAAACCGGAAAACACGCCGGGGTTAAAATAATCATAAATCACTGAAGCCTCGGGCACTGCGCTCCCCCTCCCCCCTAGCCGCTAGTTCCCCGTCTGTCCTGACGGTGCCTGAAGGCCTGATGGCGTTCGTCCTGGCTAACTCACAAAGTGGGTGAAGTTGGGACTCAAAGCCAGGGCTCGCGGAAGCACCGGGGACGGTCTGCAGTGGGAGAGCCCGACTGTCCCGGTGAACAGCTGCCACAGATGTGCACGGGAGCCACTCACTTCACCATTTAAATGTATCAAGAGCCAGGTGGGAATCTCGCTGAAGATTTAAAAAAGCATTTTAATACACCACGTAATAAATATTTAGACACGAGATGAATTTAAATTCCACACTTCTTAATAGAGATTTATGTAAATTTTACCGGGCTATTAAAAAACCTTCCCAAACACAGAAAGTCCGTTTGTCACTGGGCAAAATTTATATAGAAAGTATTTCAAACAAATATACCGGATTTGCCCCATAATTTATAATTTCTTCTCATAAGCCTTTTCAAAGTGGAATTACAATGCAAGTTTAAGACACAGGGTGCCATTTAAGTAGATTCTGCTTGATAATTTAAAAATATGGAGATGAAAAATACAGTATTTATTCTTTCATTCAACAAATATGCACTCAGTGCCGTTTGCAAGTATTTTCGGGCTTTGGAAGAATATTGAAATGGATCAATATTTTCTTACTATCTTCTTCTCCTCTACCGTTTGGGTTCACAATGCCGTGGGCACAGGTATTTTTCACGAGCAGCAATATTTAACGCGGCACTGTCTGTAGAGGCAAAGAAGAGAAACAGCCCAAACGTCCGTGTCTACGGGAAAACTGCGGTGTGCTCACACTGCCCTATGCTGTGCACTCAGTCGGATGAGCACTCAGATCCTTACCTGCTGATCTAAAGGACAAAAGCAAATTACGGAGCTGTGTGTAAGTCTCCCATGCCTTCCCTGCCACAGCAGCGATGAGGGACGCGCGCTCACTCCTGCAGGAAGGCGTGTGCACGCCGAGCCGGGAACAGTAACTCGTGGGTATGAGACAGGATCTTTTCCTGTGTCCGTGTTCGTGCTGTTTCACTTGTTACAAGTCAATTAGCTGGTAAATTAAAGATATCTAAAAGGGAAAACGGAAACTGAGCACAAGCCCGGAGCAGCTTAACCTGTAGACTCGGACTTTAACCCACCGGCTCCACGCGGCGTGCGAGGAGCTGGGCTCCCGTCGGCTTCTCTAGCAGGGCCTGGCGCAGATGAAGCGTAGTTTCCTCTGGGCCCTTCGGGGATGCCGAGTTCTCTGTTATTTTTACGAGGATTTGACCGTCCCTGACAAGGGACCGTTCCCTGTTAGCAAGGAAGAGCAGTGTTTTATAGACAGAAAGACTCGTTTGCTACCCAAGCTGGTGCTTCTCCTGAAGGAAAACACCCATGTGGACAGACTCGTGACCGGGAGGCACGGGAAACCGGGACTGGGCCGATACAGAGAGAGATGCACGCAGCGAAAAGGACTCCCCGTCCTCAGGGGAAACGAGAGAGTGGCAGGAGTCCTTCCTTGTGGGTCCACCGCGGCGGCACCGGGAAGAGTCTGGGAATCCACCCACGGGGTTCGAACAACCGGGGCGGATCCCACGACGACCGAACCGTGGGCATGGCGGGCTCGCCGCACCTCACCGCGTAAGCAGCTGGCACACGAGAGACACACATTCCCGGCCACGAAAACACGGCAAGCGTTATGGAAACCAAGTCGCAACTCTAGGGACATGAGGCATTGAAGTGCTAGAAAAATCACCTACGGTGACCCTCCTATTGCTCTGGTGACACAGGACCCGCCGCGGGCTCCGTCGGTTGTGCGTACGGCGCTGCCGTGAGCCGTCCGCCTCCTCTGTCCTACTGCGGGCACACCCGCGTCGCCCGGGCACACGTCCAACACGGCACGCTCTAACCGGCTGGTCTCAGGGGGCCCGGGGGAAGCCACGCCCCCGCCTCTCTCTCGGCGAAGCGCACCGCCGGGGGCGGGCTGGGGGTGCCCGGGATCCCGGGAACTCGGCCCGTGCTGCTCCCTCTCCCTCCGCAAACCCGCGGTCGGAACTCGGCTGCTGCCACGACCGCGGCGTCTCCAGGGGTCGGAGAGGCACCGCCAGGAAGCGGTTTCCGGCAACGCCAGGGCTCCTGCAAGGTCCGCTCCTCCCGCTCCGCGTCTGGCTGTCCTCCTACGTCAGTTTGCTCGTCTCGCGCATCGGCAGTACACGAAGCCCACCTTACGTGTTTCAGTCAGAGAGGAGTAAGAACCCAAGGCAGGCTCTAGGGGTTTGGTAGCATACGGACTTGACTTATAACTTCTAATTAATTAGCTCAAAGAATCTGGAAGCGAGATCCAAGATCTTTTTATCAGTTGTTTTAATCATATTTACTCTCCTGCCATCCCTTCCCTGCTTAAAAACGTCAGGCCGGCAAAGCTCTTGCCTCACCAAGGGCACCGTATCGTGCCTCCTACAGTACCCCGAGACGAACACTCTGCACCCCAGCTGGGCCTTCCTGCGGACATTGCTGCTGACCCTCGCGGGGGCGCGCTGTCTCAAGAGCCTGGTTGAGTCCGTGTCCTTCCTGCCCCAGCTGCTCAGGTCTAAGCTCCGGGAGGTCCGCGGTCCCATTTTCATTCCAGGCCTTTCTCCCAGTGACAGAGTAAATGGCCCACAGAACTTTTTGGCTGCTTCACCCCAAGTACACAAAGTGTGTGGGCCCCCGCCCCCCTCAGAAAGCGACCTCCGGCCTGCAGTTGTGTGTCGCAGTCCCGGTCACTGTCCCTCTTCCTTCCTCACCAGTAACTATCCAAATTCCCACGTTTCCAGAATAAGCTATTTTCAAGGAAAGGAATGTGTGTCAAGTTTATAGACTGCAGCTGGATAAGAAGTTTGGCTTTTCCCTCCTGTATCACCTGCTTTCCCTCCCAAATCCACCTCTTTTTTTAAAGTCATGGGTCCCTCTAAAAGCAACAGCCTTCCTGGCAGGGGTGAGTCTGTCCATCTTTGAGTCTGAATCTCCAGGACACCGCGGGCAGCTGAAGGGCTGGAGAACTTGCCAGAGCCTGGAAGCTGCAGAGGCAGCACTTGGGGGCGGGCGGCTGGTGGACTCGCCGGTTGGGACAGCACTCATCGGCAGCCGGGGACGCCGGCCAGAGGACTCCGGGGACGGCTGTCCCCTGAGGCGGGCACAGCAGCCACTCGATGGACCAGAGCTGTGTGTGTGCGCAGCGGGCCCGCTGCTCCTGCTCTGTCTTCACAAAGCTCCGTTTACGAAACGCCCCGAGATCTGCTCTAAGGCGTCTTCCTTCACTTCCTTCCCCTGCATGGGAATTAGAAACACAGACGCGGGGCGCTGGGGGCGGGGCTGGGCTGGCCTTGGCGCTGCTGCCGGACACCCCAGGGGTGCAGCGACTTGCAGACCTGTGAGCTGGTCCTGTCTTACAAAGGCTCCCAGGTGCAGAACGGGCACGTGAACCGAATAACACACCCTTATAAACCCGTCACCCAGTTTCCACCGTTAGCAACATCCTAATCTCCTCCCGCCCTCACAACCCACTCAGCACTTCTATTTATAGTTTTGTAAAGTAAAATTTATACCCGTGGGAATGGGCAAATCTTCACGGTACCGTTGTCACAAGTGGACACACCTGTTGTAACCCATGCTCTGTCACCGAATGGAACCTCTCGCTGCGGCAAGCTCCCTGTCCTGCCTGTCCTCTCTCCTCACGCGGAGGCAACCACTGTTTCCTTCCTTTCTTTCTTTCCTTTTTTTAAACCTTAGATTAGTCTTGCCTCCTCCGGAATTCATGTCAATACTTTGTTTCCTAGGTACAGCCTCACAGGCTCAGCGTGACATCCGGTCCGGGCCGTGCTACGTATCGGCAGTTCCCCTAACTCCTGAAGAACGAGTCGCCGACAGCGGCCCTCAGCACAGAACGGTGGGGGCGGCAGCCCCGAGTCAAACAACGGGGTCTGCAGATGTCCCCTGAGAAACACGCTCCATTTCAGGCTTTTGTCTTTTGCTACTTCACCTGTCCCACCTTTAGGGTTCAAGGCCTTTTGTTTTATCTCTTTAAGTCTAAGAGGTTACTGACGGCGACATGCAATCGTGATTTAGGACAAATTATTGGGAATCCTGATTTCAGAAATAATAAAATGAAAAACAAAATCCCCCTATGACATGTCTGCTTTCTTGGCAGCACAGCACAGTGCTTAGCAGCTGGGTTCTGGCCTCAAACTAGACGACTTCGAACCCTGAAAAAGTCGCTTAAAACTATCTGTCTGGACTCGCTTTGCTGTGGAATAAGGATAACACCTACAGTAGTCACTGCTGTGCAGACCAAACGGTTCTGTGTACGCGACAAGTAACAGTTCCTACCACAGTGAGAGTTTAACAAGATACTCTTCTAGCTTGCTGTCGCCACCAAATTCCTAGTCTCACCCCTAATGCACCTTCACAAAAACATTTATTTCAAGTTATGCAACACTTAGCTAGGAATCAAGTTACTTAACAAGGAGTACATGGTTTAATTCTCTTGGAGGCATTTACATTTAAAAATAAGTCTGTTACCAACTGTGCATCCTTAACGGTGGGGTATAAAGGGCTCATGGACTTGAGGTGGGGGGATGCTTATTTCCAACTATGTGCTAGACCTTATAGTTTGGTTATTTCCCTGCTTACCACTTATTGCCAGTGGATTACAGTCTGTGGGACTACCTATAATGTGTAAAACATCACCTCTGAACTAACAGGACAGAGTTCAGTGGCTTGATATAAGAAAAATAGACAAAAATAAATAGCTCTTCCATAAATAGTACGTAAGTAAAATAATTGAATAATTCTATACACAACTGCTACAAAAATATTTACTGTACAGGGAAAACAACTGAATGATCAAAAGCTGGAATAAATGGTGAGAAACAGTGTTCTATAAAGGAAATTTTTAAATTACAAAGATGACAATTTACTTAAAGCATACTCTTGAAGAATGTATGAAATAAGAGAAATGAAGGGAATCTGTCCGATTCAATATTAAAAGGGAATACAACAGCAACACAGTAAGGATAAGAGTGTGTCCCTGAGGTGAGAGAGGAGAGTTAGTGCACCAAGCAGAAGAAAGAATCTGGAGAGAAAATAAAATATGCATGGGAAGTGATCATGAGATAAAGGCGGCATTTCAAATCCGAGCGGGAAAGCATGGATTACTCAACAAATACATTGGGAAGATAACCATTTGGGGGGAAAATGAGATTAGATCTTTAGGTCATACTTCATACCAAAATATGTTCCAAATGGATCGAAGGTTTGGATTCTTAAAAAGTAAGACCATAAGTATACCAGAATATAATCAAAATGCTCCCATAACTTTGAAATAAAAAGGTATGACACTAAAGTCAGACATCACACTAAACGTTTATCTTAAAGACAAAACAAATCGTTGAAGTTAAAAGACGAATATGGAGTTCACGAAGTCAACAGCGCACACGCATAAGAAACGTACGGAAGAGGGCCCGGTCTCACCAGCAGTCGAAGAGCTGTGTGCTGGACAGACTGCCAGGATGCAAATGAAGGAACTGAGATTGTGCACAGGACGCTCGCGCTCCCGAGGCCACCCTCTGCAGGCCCTGCCATCAGGCAGCTTCTCCTCCAAGATGAGCGACAGGGCGCTTCCTCAAGAAGCCTCCCCAACTATTCACACGGGGTATGTCGCAGTCCTCGCCTTCCGTGGGCCCGGCGCTTTTCCCACACAGTGTCCTCAGAACTGGACAACGAAGTCATGCGGGTCGTGGTGATAGCGCCCTTCTCCTCCACCAGACAGCATGGCCTGTGGCCATTTCTGTGTCCGTGTAGGGCTGTGCCTGCAACCTGGCAGATATTCAGCAGATCTCTGCTGTATCCTTGCAGTGACTATCCTTTAATCATCATTAAAATCTACACGGGCTCCCCAAAACCCACCGCTCACATCTAACCTCCTCGGCACCTTCGCAATTGTCCCTAGTTTGACTTTGCAGCCTCACCCCTGGATACTCCCAAACCTAATTATGGTCTTTGAGCAGCCACATCAAAGTTACTCACTTGGAGCCTACGCACTGCAAGGATTGCTCCTTCTGGCTAGAATACCAGGTATTCCCACGACCTAGCTTCTAACTCCACAGCACAACTGCGGAGAGCTGAGTGAGCCTCTATGTGCACCGCTGTGGCACTGGAGACAACTTTCCCTTCTAGCACCTGTTGTGCTGCCGAGTAATCACCTACTAACATATTTTTTTCTCTCCTTGAGACCGAGAGCCCCTTGAAGGCAGCAGCTATTTCATTCTGTGGGCTTTGACACTGCATTCTCTGAGTACAGTGCTTTATTTAAAAGAAGATTTTTTAATGTTTATTTTTTCTCGAATACAGCAAAGCTGCAGGGTACGAAGTCAATGTACAGAAATCAGTTGCATTTCTATACACCAATGATGAAGCAAGAGAAAGAGAAATCAA
Organism: Paguma larvata; assembly: GCA_030068075.1. Lineage (NCBI taxonomy): Eukaryota > Metazoa > Chordata > Mammalia > Carnivora > Viverridae > Paguma > Paguma larvata. The sequence continues at coordinate 3,538,863 of CM057835.1, forward strand.
GAAGCTGATCCCATTTACAATTGCACCAAGAACCATAAAATACCTAGGAATAAACCTCACCAAAGATGTATTCTTGAGAAAAAGAGAGAGAGAGAGAGAAAGAGAAAGGGGCAGAGAGAGGGAGACATAGAATCCAAAGCAGACTCCAGGCTCCGAGCTGTCAGTGCAGAGCCCGACATGGGGCTTGAACTTGCAGTCTGCTAGATCACGACCTGGGCTGAAGCCAGATGCCTAACCGACCGAGCCACCCAGGCACTCCCGATTACAGTGCTTTAAATGATAAACTAATAACAAGTAGAAAAGCTAAAAACCCATAAACATCAGGAAGTATAAGAACAATTTAAAATAACTTAAGAGATTAAAGAAGAAATGGAAATCAGAAAACATTTAGAGCTGAAGGATTTCAGAAATTCTAGAATATTAAAACTCGGAGGTTGCAGCTAAGGCGTTACTTAGAGGGAAATTCAGGTCCTTTAGCGTCGGTGCCTATAAAGCACAGAAATCAGGGCAAGTGTTTAAGCATTCAACTTGAGAAGTCAGGAAAAAAAAATCAGAGTGAACAAAAAAGTACGAGGAAGGAAATAAAATATAAGAGTAGAATTTAATAAACACAAAACGAAGAGCCAGAAGGAGCTGCTGTTTTGACGACTAATGAGATCAAGGAACCACTCTCAAGCAGCAAGCCCGGAGGCGCAGAGGGCCGCATTAGCAGGCAGCAGGGACAGGCGCAAAGAAGCTCAGAGCCACATTCCCGAACAGGCCTGGCCGGTTTATCCATCCCGCCCCGGCCACGCCTTCCCATTGGGATCCCAGGCTTCACCTTAACTGAGGTTCGGGACGTGGAAATTCTTATGAAAAGTCAGCACTCTGTTCGGACAGAATCAAAATCCCTGTGGGCCCACTGTTCACCTGAGTTTTCGCGAACACACTTATCCAAGTTAGAGTGCGCTCGGTCCCCAACACCGTCTAGCTCGTCATGTGTGCAGCGTGGCCCACGACGTGGTAAGCCTGTGGGGCTTTCATACCTTCTGAAGCTCCTAACTCATTCTGGGATGCTAACTCACGGGGTGCGCCACTGATGGGAAAGCAATTCGAAGTAAGATTCAGAAAAAGGAACAGTTAAAAAGTTTAGTTTAAGGAGGTAAGAATTTAAGTTCGAATTCTGTTTTACGGAGCTGAAATGTAGACGAGCAATCAAACAAGTAAAATAAGAGGTGTGACAACTTCAGGGAAAATAAGACCATCCGTGTCCAGAGTTCTCAACCCCACCAGCACAAATTATTTTCCAAACTGCTTCTCTTTTTTGTTTTTAATAAATCCCTCACTGAATAAATTTATTTTTTAATAAATAAATAAAACCAAAAGTACCCATTCGATGAAAACACGCCAGCGAGGTCTGGACAGGGTCTGGGCTGAATTAGATTGTTCGGCACAACACCTCCCACGAACGAGAGCTCCAAGGGGGCGGGGGGAGGGGGGAACTCGGGAAGCAAGTTCTTTTGTTTTAGAGACCAGAAATGCAACAGAAACAAAATATAATAAAAAATGAAAATTCAGGTACAGGAATTATGCATTTCATACTGAATAATTATTTCTGTCCTGCCCGTAAATCCTCTCTGGTAAGCTGTGCATCTAAAACTCATCGAACTGCCAAGGGGTAAACGCAGCTCCATCCATCAAGCAGCCACTTGACAAATACATTCCATAATAGAAGTTTATTTTTATGGGAGGCTGAATCAAGGACTTTCCCATGCATACAAAAACTTGTCAAAATTATTTATGAGTCTTGCTGAGACACACAATATGTCATATCAAACTCCGATTTTCCTTCCAAGCACAGACTGTCAATAGCTCCGCTACTATCAATAACGTGGGCCGCCGCCGATAGAGGCCCGCGGGAGCCGAGGCCATCTGCCCGTCCGGCCGCTGCCGGAAGCCGTCTCTAACCGCAGCCGGCTGCGAAGAGGCCATTTGCCACCTCGATGAGGTGCGCTTAAGGTGAGCACTCAGCACTTGGGACCACGTCCAGAGACTCTGCAACATGAAGTAAAATGGAAACATATGCTGGAAAAATTATGGTTGATTATGGCTGAAGTAAAACAAAAATAACAAGATATCTCAGCTCTCATTTTGCACACGAAATACTGGTTACGGCTGATCATCATGAAGACAGCCCAGCCCCACTGAAGTTTCCATCCGCAGACTACTTCCGTGAGCTGACCCCGAGGGGACGACGCATCCCTCAGAAGGAGAGACGTGGGCTTCACGAAGGCCACGTGAAGGTGGCTCTGCCCCTCCTACTCATGCTACCATTATCCGGGAGGGGGCATTCCTTGTGGGGAGTCGGGGTTTTCATCGCTCCGTCACTCTCCCCAACACAGGGTGCTCACTTAGAGTGACGGAGAATGGCCTCTGAGAGAAGCCACAGCAAGAGGAAAATGCATTCTTATTTTTCAGCTCTGGAGGCACTGGAAACGGCGGTCTCCCGCCCTAGATTAGCCCTAGAACTAGCCGGATACACCAAGAGCCTCATTATTTCTCAGAGGTTCCCTTCTTCTATGAAGAAGGGCATCTTATCACTGCCTTTTCGCCCGGCGCTATGACGTGCCATGGCCCTGAGGCCACTGGCGAGACCAACGCCACGAAGGCTACATCCGGGGGTGGTGGGCGCGCAGGGAGTGTGGTGGATGTGGGGGCCGCTGAACATTTACTTCCCTTTTGCAAGACTAACAGAAATCCGTCCTCGTGAGATCGGCTTCAGGACTTCCCTGCTCTCTGCCCCACCGCACCCCTGTGGGGCTGGGGGCGACGAGCAGCTGTCAGGGTGTGTCTCCTGTCCCGCTGGAACCTGCCACTGGTACTGCGGGGCGGCCAGAGCTGCGGGGGTGATGGCGCCGCGAGCCCCTGCAGGGAGCGGCTGGCCCCTGAGGCCGGACGGCTGAATCACCGCGAGCCCTGTGTCGGTCTCACCCGCTGACAAGGATCTGATGCGAATTCGATCCTACAGCGGAACGCACCATAGAGAACAGTGACTGCACTTGGGCAAACAACACAGAAGCGAGGGGCCGGGCAGCTGCGTGGCTGTGGTACGCTAGAAACTGTCCTGCTGTCTCCTGAATGGGATTTAAACTCACTGGCCTGGGATCTATACAAGTAACTTGTAATTTGTTTCTGGGGAATGCCTACACTCAATACTAACAAAAATGGGTTAAATGCTAGAAGTCTACTTTTTTCCTGCAGAACTCTGACAAAGAGTTAACGGGAAAGGGGTTTCCTTAAACAAAGTCATTTCTTTGATCTTCCAGTTATTTTTTGGAAACAGATTCTGAACGCTCTGCAGAACCCTCTCCGAGCCTACAAGAGCTGGTCCAAGTACTGTGATTGCAATCCATTAATAATGTAAAAACAGACTCCTTGAAGGAAAGAGGGCAATAGAGCAATTTAGCAAATTCTGTGTACGTCCAAAGCTGTCAAACAGAACCACAGTGGCACGTTTTGAGTAAAAAGGGGTAACTCCAACTTGAGAAGCAAAACGCAAAATGGGACTCTTGACACATTTGCCAGGAAAGCCCTCCTTCCATGTGAACAATGACACAACGATGAGGTACTTTTATTTAGGCTTTCAAAATAATTCTCTGAAATAACTGGAATGTGTTTCATTTGGGAAAGCATTAGTGTTTTCAGAATCACGGAGTTGATGTTGCTTAATAAAAGTACCACGTCTACTACTGTCAGATAATAAAAAAAGAAGAATCTAATGTTTGTGTTCCAACCACAAAGCATGGGTTACTACGTTGAAGCTAAAGTCAACGTATTAGGTGGAATTTCCAATGATCTGCTAGAGGACGGTGGGGGTGGGGTGGGGGGACACCGTTCTCCTGCGGGGAGGGCAGAGTCAGGCCTCTCTGTACAGAAAGGAGCGCGGACGCCTAGAGGGTGGGTGACCAGCTGGCAGGTGACTTCGAGGCCCCGACCAGTCTGTGCCCCCCCGCCTTCTCATCTCTCCCTACCAACACTCGGAGCTGCGTGGAGGGCGCAGAGGGGCTGTGGGAGGAGGCTGGCGCGAAGAGAGAGGGGAAATCTCGTCCCCCTGGAAACGATTCCTGCTTCTGCACTCAGGAATCTCTCTTTACTGAATTATGTGCATCACGAGGAGCTCTCACAGTCAGACCGTACAGAACAACACACACTGCTCACGCACGAGCCCTTCTGGAAGAAGTCGGGATCGGAAGCCAGGCCGCCGGGGCTCTCCCGGACAGGCCTGGGGCTCAGGCAGGGGGGCTGAAGCTCCGTGGCCGCCTGCACACCCCCGTCCACACTCGCCGTGGGCGGCGGCACGAGCCCCGCGCCCCCCCAGGACCCGGCACGGGCCGAACGGGAACGAGAGCTCGCCGCGCCACGCTTCTGCTTCTGCTAAGCCGGGACAACTGCCAGTTTTGGGAAAGAAGAGTGAGGTGCCTGACCCAGAGGCTGAGACGTGAGGCGGCTCGTTTCTGTCCGTGGAGTAGGGCTGCTGTCAGCCTCGGCGCGGCGGCGCCCTGGACTGGATGCTCCTCGCGGTGGGGCCGTCCTAGGCACCGCGGGGGGAGCAGCGGCAGTACCGCCCCCAGATGTCTCCAGACGTCACCGCGGGTCCCCTGGGGGGAAGATCGCCCCCAGGTGAGGACCGCCGGTCGAATCACTGACTCGGTCAGTAACTACGCAATCTACCAGACTTCAGTTTCTATTCTCTGCTCCATCTTCACAAACTACGCTTTTGAAATTCCGAGTTCTGGGTTGCTGCTGTCACTAAGGTCTAGCTCGGGGCCTTCGGGCCGGCAGGAGCAATGGCGCTGGAGCTGCCAGGTCAACCACGGGGCCCCGGTTCACTTCGAACTTCAGACACACGACAAACCGTTTTGTAGTATGCCCTAAATACGGCATTATTTGTTGTGTATCTGAAATTCAAACCGAACTGTGTGTCCTGTGTCTTTATTTGCGAAATCTGATGATGCTGCATTACAGCGTCTGGAAAAACAGAATCTCTCTTCCTTTCTACAGCTGAAAATCAGGGTTGAAGATGCATATTTTGCACTTCAGATAACTGAGAAATGATTCTGTATGGTTTGTATTAAATGTTATGTATTAAATGTTATAAATGTTATGCATTAAATATACTGTTTCCCTTCCGCATTTATTACTGACAGGACTTCACTATCCACAGCATCTTTGTGTTGGTGCCTTTCATTCCTACTTCACCTAAAATTGTGCTCTTTGCGCAGAAAGGCTGCTACCTGCTATCTAGCGATGGTGTGTGATTTTAAAAAGAAAGAGAAAGGTCTTCTCTAACGGAAATCCATAAAATATGTAACTTTCTGGCTCAAAGTTTATGGAAGGCTGTCAGTTCAATGCCAACCCGGAAGCATGTCATAATATCACGATACCCCAGTGTCACCATCACGGCCCACTTACTACTCCCCTAAACCTTCTCAGCCTCCAACGACTACATTCATCCCCCCACAAAACCACCAACTGCCTAAGCGTTTGCTTAATTTACTCCCCATTCCATTCACCTCTCTTCTCGATCTTCCTCTTCTTAAGATAATTCTTCTCTTTCCCACTTAAAAAGTTTCACATGAATATACAGCTCTGGAATAATTCAAACAACACAGGCACCTGCAGTGCAAGAGCGAGTCGCCTGCGTGCAAACACGACTGTGTGGTTACGTCTGCGTAAGGAGAGCAGAAGGCTGGCTCTACGGGTTCCGGCTCCCACTCTCCTCTGCAGCACACGACACACGTCACTGAAGTCATGCTTTGCTTCCTTCCCTGGGCCTTTCTACCCTACGCGGCCACGCTCGCCCCTCCGTGCTGAACTCCTGCTATTACACCCCACGTTTCAAAGGTATCCCCGTCCCCCACCCCCGACTGCCCCTTTCCTTTTTCCTTCGTGCTAGGAGCCCTGTCAGCTGCGGAGGAAACAGACACGGCGAAGGGTTAGCGGAGGAGCTCCGGTCTGGTAGGACCTCACGCGATGGGCACCGATGACTGAACAGAACCGATCCACTTTTCACAGGGACTGCAAAAAGACAATTCTGGAAGTGACAACGAATGAAGCACATTGGGACAGGGGGGCAGAAGAATCTGAGGGGACCTTTGCCACGTCACACAAAAGGCCGAGAGTACCTTAACCTGGTGCTGGTGCCATCGTTCCGGTTACTGTAGTCATTCTCTAAGTGTCTTCTGAGCACATGCACCGCCTTTCCAGCGGAAGCACCCAGAGCTCACACTTACCTAAGTCCCGCGGCGCTCTCAGCATAAGGTCGATCACAGACTAGACGGGTAAATATTAATCATAACTTCATAGTGAACACGATATTTCCATTAATAAAGCAGATTAAAACTTGTGGCGGAAAATAAGGGTGCAGAATCAAAGAGTACAAGTGGGTGGATCTTTTGTGAACTTAGACCCAATGGCGACTTCCCAGCACAGTTACCGCTTCACTGAGTGACGACAGGCCAGACTTTCCTCAAGTATGAAGTTACCTAAGGAGAACGCTGGCATGCGCACGGCTGTGCACTTCTGACGCCCACGCTGGTTTAAATCACACGAGGCTGGTGATGATGTGAGACTAACCAAGACAAAGAGGCTGTGTCTTCAAAGGCAAGTCACTTCAGCCTTGTGACTCGGCTGTGACAGCTGAGTGACACCCACCCTTCACAATCTCATCACTGCACAGACTGCTAAGCACCTTTGCAGCCGATTTCTCTTCTTATTCTCCTAAGAATCTTCCGAGCTGGGACTCTACCAGCCTTTGAAAATCAGTTACTTTTGAATAGGCAATGTAGTTCCCTGGTTCGAAATTCAAAAGGTCCAGACAGGTATACGGTAAAAACAAACGTAAGAGAATACAGTAAAAATAAGTAATAATCTAAGTGTAATGTATAAAAAAGGAAAAAGAAACTTTATGGGTAAAAAAACCTGAAGAATTTTATGGGAAAATGGTCTGGAGAACACAGATACAGGTGTTTTGACCAAGCAAGGTCCTCTAGTGGACATGGAATCATCCCACAGTGAAGAAGGCGAGAGACAGCGCAGAGCTGAGAGAGAGACACAGACGGAAGGGGCTAGGCACAAGCGGTTTCATTCCATTCAAACAGTATTTTATTTAGCACTTTTACTTTGCCTTTGCTGAGCCAGGCCGATCGGGTCAAGAACACGAAGCAAGACCGTCCCTGCCCCAGGAGAATGAAGGTTGACAGGAACAGAGGATATTTAAATGTCGCTAAAGGCCTGTGTTCAAATCCCAGCTCTGCCACAGCAGGGACTGTGGGGACCACATCCCAAGAGCCAGTGCCGACTGACCGCTGGCTCCCGGGTTCCTCACCTTGACGATGCAGAGAACACGACTCTCACACGCACGGTGGAGACCACACCGAAGACGAACATGGGGGGCCAGTGCACGACGCACAGATCCAGAAGGTGCTTGGGCTCCACGGACGGCGGAGGTCAGTCACGAGTAACAGGGTCAAGCTAAGATTTGGCAGGAAAAACGTCTTGGGAAGAAGTGACGTCTGCGCGGCAGACAAGAGAGGGGCCGTACCCACGTGTGGTTAGTCTTGGAGTCACACGACGTCAGGCGTGTCTGTCTGAAGCCACGGCTGCCGAAGAAGCTCTTCAGAGAAGCAGAGCCCACCTTGGCCAAGGTCAGCGGCCGGCCGGGGCGAGGGCGGCAAGGAGGGCCCGAGGGCCAGGGCACTGCCCGGACAGGGGCCCAGTGGCGGCAGGAGCCAGCGGCGCTAGGCGGTGACAGAACGCGGAAACAACATCAACGCTCACATCCTGACTTCCAGAGCAGAGTCGGCCCGCGTGTCAGCCCTGCGACCGTGCCAGGGGGGGCAGACCTGAGGTGGGAGCAGGATTCTTCGCTGACCGACTGGAGACGAGCTGCCCACGAACGAGAGCTCCCTCGAGTGGGAGGACAAGGAGGAGACACACTGGACACAAACGCTTACGGCTCCAACCTTCAGTTTCGGGGACAAGGAAAACGGCCACGGCAGCCACAGCCTTCGCAACGGGGCCTGGGTAAGTACGTAGGCCCCACACGCGGGGATTTTCACATTCAACCGGGATGGTCAAAACTACCCTCTCATGCAGCTGTAGTGGCCCAGAGAACAACATCCCAAACTCTCTCTCACACACACACACACACGCACACACACACACACACACACATGGTCTTTTTTTTCCTTTATGTTTTAAGATGCCACCTTTTCCATGAGCAGTGCCCTCAGCAAACACCCCCCCTTCCCTTCTGTTCGGCCGTAACTTTGTTAGCCGCGCTCCAGGGCGGGCGGGCCCCGCGGACGCCACGCAGGCCCCTAATTGTGAAGCTCTTACGAGGCTTGAACCTGATCATTCACTGAATTGTTGAGTTGATGGGATTCGTGTAGCTGGTTATAAATTGATAATCTAAATTAATTCATTCAAGCAGAAATCGATTTTGTAACTCCTCGAGAGCTTGTAATAATGCTCACCTCCCACTGCTAGCTGCGCGCTCGGTTTCATAAAGCTGGTCGGAAACAGCTGGCTTCAGGTGACCCGCTACCTCATTAAATCTGTTCCATGTTCCTCCTAGTAAATGATATTAAGCTGAAATGTCCTAACGTTGATTTTTTTTCTTTAATTTTATGACAGAAATAACCTAATTTGTAACACAAAATAACAATCTCCTTGGATTACTTTGCCTTGTTAAAATATTTTATGCATTTTTCATTTACACAAAGGTAATGGAAAAACACTTAAACTATCTGTTATTTAAACCACAAGAGATATGTTACGGAAAGTCTGATAGCTACAGAAATGATTGTCTCTTCATAGTCTTTACTTTATATCTGTAATAAAAGGCAGACAATTCAATTCATTGGTTAGTAAATAAAGCACGATAGTTTTTATTTTATTTTCTCGGCATTGGTAGAACTAAAATCAGATTGCTTTTTAAATTCATTTAGAAATAAGACTCATTACTTTCCTTTCCTCTTTCTAATCTAAAATGTCTAATGTCCGTTCGGATCCTCACATTTTCTTCATCAACAGAAGTTGTAACCTAATTCTAAATCCCATATTAAAAGAATCATTTTCTAGCGACTCACTCCCTGTGTACTGAGGCTGAGTAATGAGATCAGAACACCTGCCTTTTGTGCGTGAGGCTATTAAATACTTATTTCTAGTCACCTCTTGGTTTCATTTCCTTTTCCTAAATACATTTTAAAATAAAAACATCCAGGATGCCAGAAGAACACAGGTAAAATACATCCTAAGACTCCAAGTGACCAGTCACGTTTAGTGCTGCACTAAGTGATAAGCACTCCTCAAACCAAGAAAGGTGACTAAGTGAAGCCTGCTCTCCTTCTCCTCAGAAGCTCTAACAACCTACACGGGAGGGACACACTCATCCATTTTACAGTGTCAAAAGCTTGAACTGTTCAAAATTAAGATAATGCTTGTTGGCCTGCCTTTCCAATAGGGGCCAGGTTATGGCAGAGACTTTACATGGCACAGGCTGATCGACGTTAAATAACATCACTAAACTGTGAGCATTTTAACACTGAACATAACTCGTTTAGCACTGGCAATGAACGTAAGCATTTTTCTAGACGCTATCCGCAGAGCTGCACTCACTGTGTCAAGTTTCAAAAGAATTACCTTAAAAATGTCTAAAGACCATAACTACTCAGGCCACGAAAGGTAAACACAGAGTTTTAACATTCTAAGAGTCTATGGGTTTATGATCCTAATCTTTAAAATAAAGTCTTAAAAATGGATTTTTATTTTGAGATGCACATCCCAGGATAAAAATTCGTAACACAACCACTCGCTCAAACTGTGTGCAGATTTCTTTGATCGAACATAGTTTTAAAAGGAGGAAGAAAAGAGAAAAGAGAGAAGAGAAGAGCGAGGCAGCCGACTCCATGGTCTAAGCGAGGTGAGGCATGTGCCCCCAGAATCTCCCTGAGTGAGTCACCTTCCCCTCTGCATCTCCCACCCAACCCTCTTCCTGTATCTTCCTTAAAACATAATGCAGATTTCATCAACAATTTCTTTGAAAAATATAACCTTAGAAAAAACAGAGGGAAAACAGAAACATGACTGGCTGGGACACAAGACAGAGGGCGCTGAGCCATGCAAGCATCGTCAGCAAAATAACTCAAGAATTGAAGGAAAATGCAGTTTGCGCCGCAGATTGGCGTTGAAGTTCCCGGGACAGCGAGATACTTCTACACTTGGCCTTGAACTGCCCACTTCACAACTTGCCTACCCAAACCTCGACCTGGCCCGGGACACATCGCTCTCTGTCTAGGGACTGCGGCAGCTTCCTAGACGGTCCCCCGGCCCCTCCGTGATGTCCCGTCACTCACAGGCAGCCCTCGGGAGATCTTCAAATGTATGTGGCCTTCGTGCTGCTCCCCGGCTCTCGCCAGCAAGGCCCGGGAGCCCTGCCCTCCTTTCCTTCTCCTCCCTCATCCGCCTGAGACATGGCTGCACTGTCTTTCCAGAAGTCGGACTCAATGAACACCCAACTAACAGAACATTCAGAAAGGGAGCAGCTGCATGATCTGGAACGGTTTTTCACAAAAGAAGTCGGAGGAAGACTTGCATACCCTGAGTAACTAAGATTTCTAACATGTCCTTAAAAAGACCATGGACGTACAACCACAGCTCATCATTTCTAGAACATCTGAAAACATTCCGTTCCTGGGAATTTCACTGCCTGTATGCTTGGTGGTCAATAAATCAATAATAAGCTTTCTCCCCCTTAGCACTCACAAAAACTCCACTTTGTCCTCAGTTTCACTGTCCCGAGTTTCGTTCAAGCCCTTTGCTTACTGCTCACACTTGCACTCTGCGGAGCACCCCATCCCAGCCCCTTTCTCTGCTCTCCCTTTCCTGGCTCCTGAACGCCACTGCCATCCTTGGGGAATGGTTTCCTGATCAGTGGACACGTGTTGCAAGCAGCACCCTATCATCCCAAACCCTAAGGCCTGACCCTGGTAGAGATGGCATGGCCACACGCCAGCGGTGGGAGTCTACGCAATCTGCACGCCTCCTGTCCCCACTGTCCACCGCCCCCCTCCCCCACATCCTGAGTACTTTACACACAAGAATGCAGAATTTCCTGACACCATTTCTCCGGAAATTTTAATTTTAATCACTTTTGTGGTTCTTCTCAGTTATTTCTTCACAGGAAATGCGCAGGACTTTCAGCAAATAGTACCGTGACCCACCTTGGTTTTTACTTTCCATAACTGTTTACTCAGAAGTAATTTCAAGCTTACCATTTGCTAGCATACAAAGAACTCCCTATGCTTTTGCCGCACTCCTCGCTGTATGCGTTTTCAACATTTGCTGTGTCTGCTCTCTGCGTACACATACTACTATTCTTCATTCTGTAAACCATTTGAGAGTAAGTTGTAGAACTGATGCTATCTTACAGGTCAACATTTCACTGTGAGAGTCCTAAGAACAGAGGCTTTCTCTTCAAATCTCATCAAATGTTCCAGTTCTGCAACAATGTCATTTAGAGCAAAACCCAAACAAACAAAAAGCCCCCCAAACCAAAACAAAGAAAAGAAAGAAAAAAGACAAAGTCTGGTGCGGGACCCACCCTAGAACCACGCAGCATGAACCTCTGTTCATCTCCCCTCTGCCGGAGCAGACCCCAATCTTTCCGCATCTACCGTGCTCTCGTCAGTTACGAAGGGTATAGGCCAGTCACAGAGTAGAATTTTCCTATATGCGGGCTTACTTCACTCAAATCGTTTTCTACCTCCCATACTGACAAAACATTTCTCACTTATTTCAAATATTCTTTTTTAAAGTTTATTTTGAGAGAGAGAGCATGTGAGCAGGGGAGGGGCAGGGGGAGAAAGGAAGAATCCCAAGCAGGCTCCACACCGAAAGTGCAGAGCTGGATGCGGGGCTTGATCCCACGAACCCCGGAGACTATGACCTGAGCCAAAATTAAGAGTCGGACGCTTAACCGACCTGAGCACCACCCTGGTGCCCCTTAAGCATTTAAAATCTAGCTCAAAAATACATTTTTTTCCAGAGAGTTCTTGTTTGATTAGGAAACGCTGTTCACGGCTACTTACTTGCTGGGTATCTTGTCCTTCACTGTTAACTCTCCAGATTCCAGCTGACTTTTTAAAGCCAACTTTATTGAGGAACAATTTAGAGTCAATAAATTAGAGAAGTGTGTGGTCCGATGAGCTGGACTACTGTAACTACCACCAGAAATAAGACATAAAATATTTCCTCTACCCCAAAAAGTCTCCTCATGCCCTGCTTCCCAGCCCCAGGAAACCATGGATCTGGTACATATCACCATCGATTAGGGTTGCCTGTCGCAAATTTTAAAATAAATGGAATCATATGGTACTTACTTATGGCACTCTTGTGCCTGGCATCTTTTGCTCAGCATAATGGTTCTGCAATTCATCCAAGCTGCTGTATATATCAGTAGTGCCTTCATTGTTATTGCCGAGTAATATTCCGGCTTATGGATGGTTTGCCCGTCCACTCGTCTGTTGATGGCACTTGGGTTATTTTCAGCGTTGGCTATGAGGAACAGAGCTACATTCAAACACAAATCCCTGTGTGGACATATGCTTGCATTCCTCTCGGGTAAATTCCTGGGAGTGGAATTGCTGGCTCATATGGTAAGTAAGTATATGTTTAATTTTAAAAGAGACGGTTAAACAGTCTTCCGAACTGGCTGTACCGGTTTACATTCCCGCCAGCCATGCACGGCAGCCCCAGATGCTCCGCGTCCTCACTAGCACGCGGCGCCCTCACACAGTCTTGTTAATTGCAGCCATCCCAGCGGCTGCATGGTGGCGTGCCATTATGGGTTTTGTTTGCATCTCCTGACGACTGCTGATGTTTAGCGTCATTTCATATGCTTCTTGGCCATTTGGATATCTTCTGTTACGTATTTTTTATTCGGTTCTTAAAATTCAGTTGTAGGTTACACTTTGTGTATGCTGTACTCAAGTCGTCTCTCAGATATACGCGCAGCAAATACCTCTCAGCCTGCGGCTTGACTTTTTCTTTTTTTAATGGTCTCTTCTGAAGAGAAGTTATCAATTCTGATGAAGCACAATTGATCAGTGCTTCTTTTTACGGGCTGTACTATTTGTGTCCTAGCTAAGGATATACCAAGGTCAAAAAAGACTTTCTCCTACTTTTTCTCTTAGAAAATTTACAGCCTTAGCTTTTATATTTGGGTCTATACTGCATTTCAAGTTAATTTTTGTGAGGAGTGTGAAGTAAGTAAGGGTCATGATCCATTTTTTTCTTCTGTATGGGTATCCAAATAATGCATGATGTATTTAAAAAAAAAAAAAAAAAACTACCCTTTTCCCTTTGTAGAAAATCAGCTGAGCATACTACTTCCGTCCTTTCACCAAAACCACCCTATCGTGATTACTGAAGCTTTGCATTAAGCCTGGAAATCAGGTCGTGGAAGCATTCTACATTCTGTTCTTCTGCAAAATTGTTTTGACTTATCTGGATCTTTTGCATTGGCCCATAAGTTTTAGAAACAGCTTATGAATTACTACAAAAAAGCCTAGGGTTCTGAGGGCTCTGTAGGTCACTCGGCGGCAAGTGACGCTAACAATACTGAGTCCCCCTATTAGTCTGTTTCTCTGCACTAAGTTTTCTCCTGAATACACATCATGTTTAGCTGCTTCTTAGCATGTCTGGAAATGATTTTTGTATGACAGTGATCACAAATGTTACCTTGGACATTTGGGTTTCTCTGTCTTCCCTCAAGAGCATTGATGTTCGTTCTGACGGGCAGTTAATATTTGCCAGTGGGTCAGCTTGCTTTCGAGCTTTGTTGGGGGTCCATCTAGAGCAGCCCTTCCTCTCGGGTGGGTGTGGCACAACCGCAGCACCATCCTCTGGATCCTGAGCGAATCCTGAGTCTGCTCTTGTCTGGCTGCAGGAACTGGAATGGCGAGCGCCCTGGCCGGTGTGAGCTCCAGAGGTCACGGCTCCCCGGGACCTGTTCTCCGACCGTTTTCCCGGACTTGGCGTCTCTGCACGTGTGCATCATTATCTGGCTAACGACTCCAGAACAGCCCCAGCAGACTTCTGGAGTTCTTTCTCTGCAGAGCTCCCTCCTTTTCTTGGGTACGCTGCTTTGCAAATTCTAGCCACTTTGAGCCTCTAAACTCCTGGCTAAGTGAGTCTGCCAGGCTCTCCCTGAACGGTGGTGAGGAATTTGCTTTCAGAAAGAAAGCTACATGGCTATATGCTCACCGTCCTCAATGCTTACTGTCCGGGATCTGAAACGGGTTGCTACATATATTTCATCTAGTTTTCTGATTTTTAAACGGTGTGTAAGGGCACATCCTAGACCAGTTACTCCTTCATGGGCACAGGTAGAAGTCTTCTTCCATTTTACTTTTATTTATTTATGCATACATTTTATTCATGGTCATAGGCTATGTTTTATATATTTTTGTACTCAACTCTCTACCTTGCCATAGGACGTTACATAGAATTGACGTTCAAGAAATGATTGTTGGCTTAAAGAAAGACTAGCCCCAGATACGATGTACAATTTTCTTTACCTCCCAATGTGGTCAATATTAGCTGAACTGAAATAATTTGCGGAAACATGCATAGTTTCTTACTGACGGAGCTGTCATCTATATATGTAGATGGCTAAAAGATCAATATAAGACCTCTAGGCACAGGGCATCTTAAAATTTCACCGCAATGATAACATCCACCTTTATTCAAAGTAAACTTATTTTTCCCAGTTGGAGGGTCCATCAGCCACAGTTTCATCTCTGACAGCGGTCTAAAGTTCCGCCTTATGCTATTCTTCCAGCTTTTCTGGGCTTTATACGTAAATCCTCAGCTGACAATGTAAAGACTTTGCCGTTTCTCCCCTTCCAATGTGCCCCAATCATGCTGGCCTTTGTGCTGGCTGTTCTCTCTGTTCAGAGCACTCTGTGCCAGACGGATTCACGAAGAATGCCCTCATTTCTTCAAGTCTTCGCTCACAGGGCCCCATCTCGACCCAGCTCACAAGGACGTCCCAATGTCATATCGTAACTGCCCGACTCCTCCTCGCCCAGGTCCACCTCCAGACCCCACTCCCTAGTCGTCTCCTCCATTCTTTTTTTCATGGTACCTGGCCTTGTAATGAACTGCATGATTTACTTATTATGCCTTTTGTTGGGTGTCTGGCTCTTTGTGGTTGGCCAGAGGCTCCGCAAGCAAGAATCTCTGCTCTGTTCACAGAGCGTCCCAGTTACTCCCAGCGGCGTCTTGCTTACTGCCCAGCAGACTTTCGTTGAATACATGAATGAGCGTCCTCCTGCCCTCACCTATGGCTACGACAAACGTGACATCACTTCTCACGCACACAGCAGTTCGAGTGTGAGAATGTGGGAAGTCCTAAGGGCCTGATGTCCTCACCAGCTGCCCTGGTTCCGTTCAAAGCTGGAAAGTGCTAGCTTATATGAGGATCACGTATAACAGTGAGCTGTAGACCTACTGTTTTCTCAAAATTATGTAACAAAATTCGTCAGAGCCAGGGAATTGTACAAGGGCGCCGAGCTGACTGTTAGGCTTGAATGTGGAGTCTGGGCCTTACCTGAGAGTCCGAGTGGAGGAAGTGGACTAAGTTATGCAGTGTGGCCACAGGGAAGATTTACTTGGCTCAGAAACGTTAGAAAAATCACTGAACATAAAGCTCTACTTACTTCATAATATCCATGGAAAGCCCATTAAGGTAAGGATAAATTTTAGGAAATGGTATAGAACAGCCATGTTTAAATTTAGTACCAATATTGAATGCTTATTGATTTTAAGGAAGAATATATATGCATACGCTACAAGCTAAGACACCATTTTAAGTAGAAAAAATTACCACAAATGACTCACCTTCACTAAAAGAGAGACTATTAATCTTAAAAATAAAATTGTCTAACTGCTATTATATTTACATTTCTCTAATTTTTATTGGTGCCAAACCACTTAAAATATATAGTTCTCGAAACCAAATCTATTACAGAAGATAAGCTGGTCAAAAACGGAACCGTTTAAGGTTTCGAGGCGCTGCACTCCATTACACACGACCCAAATGAAAGTGTGTGCTCAAGAACAGCAACATTAAGATTCTGCGCCAGCCTCTTCCGCGCCCCCCCCCCTCAGATTTTGGTCTCCGGGGGGTGCTCGATGTGTTTTCAGCTTCCTGGCTGCACAAAACAGAACTTTCTCATGATTTATCTGAATTGTTATAAGCAGGTAACTTAAATAAACTAGGAAAAGTCTAACTGGAAATTCAGTGTGTGAGTCCACAGTGGAGGACGGTTTCATATGCTAATACCCTTGGCGCCCTGCCAGCTCTCTCCTCGGAACCTCTCGGATTTCATCAATCTTTGTTGACTGGCACCTCAGCAGCTCCCTCACCTTCTCTGAGCCACAAACATGTCTGGGCCATCTGTGTCCCAAAGACACGGGAGGACGTATCAGCATTTCCCTTCCCCACGAGTTCGGTTGACATTCTTTAGTAAAATACACAAAAGAACAGATTGCAGTTCATCTATAGGGCAACTTCACTTTCGCCAGGCTGTACGGCGCACTAATCTCATCCATACACGACCAACCGGGGGCGGCGGAGACGGGATGCCAAAGTCAAGAGCAGAGTGTGAATTTTTGTTTGGCTTCTGTAAGAAGAGTTAATGTGGCATTTATGAAAGCTCGGAGAAAAGTTTCCCAGAAATCACCACTGCAAAAATAAGTTCAAAAGGAGCTCAGGTCTTAACATCTTACATTGTGTATGAATCATGTGTGGAGCTATAAAAACTACGGTTGAAATGTTCAGGAAACCCTGTCAATTCTTTTGCTTTTGAAAGAGATTTCTGTTGTCATACACACAATTTCAAATGTTTAATAGCATGCAGAAATAGAAAATAATCAGAGCGTGTCAAAGCAAATCAAATCTAGGAATTTAAGAGAAAAAAAGATAAAATTAAGACAAAATTTACTTTAATGACCACAATTTTGCTGTAATTTTTTAGATTCCCTTGGCAATTGCCCAATTTAACCAAAACCAGTCCCACTGAACTTGGTTGGGATACAGTAAGTAACTAAGTACAACATTTGGCGATGAGCTTAAGGTTCACAGAAGGAATTAATTGAAACCTGCACAGACAGCGTTTCATTTTTGTACGCTTAACGTGCCGTGACCCCAGGTACTTCAAGCTTCAATGCTGTTTATTGCCTTCTACCCGCTCTGCAATCATCTTTAAGACTGTGTCAATAATAAGTCACAGGAACCACGAAGACTTTTTCTAAAGAGTAGTATTTTGAGCTTGGCAAAATATAATTTTTAAAAATCTTAGTTCGGGACCCCATAAGCTACTTAATATCAGATGTCTAATTTTCTGAAGAAGTTTTAGGAGGACACCACTTTAATGATCAAATTTATGGACACAACATGTCACATGGTAAATACAAAGGAAAAATGTAAAGAAATAACTATCACCGAAAATCATCAAATGTTTTTGGGTTTTACGAATAAGAAATACAACGCATTTTAGGTATTACTAAAATGCCACGTTCACAGAATTTTCAAAAGTATCAAACAGGATTTGTGCCATGTGCCTTTCCCTTCCATACTTTTGGAGTGATCTGCACACACTGCGGTAGCACCTATGTTACGGACAGTAAAAGGCACCCACATTGAGTGAAACCTGTGTTGAATGTTGACAGACCCATCCGGTCCTGCTGCCATCACTGCAATCAAAACTGGAAACTTCCCATCACCCCAAAAAGATACGAAACGGTTCCATCCACTTTGTGCCCTGTTGCGGTCAATAACCTCCCACATCTTGGCAATCAGAGATTTGCTTTCTGTCACCAGAGATTTGCCTTTTCTAGAGTTTCATTTACATGGAATCATGTGAACAAATGTATTTGTTCGGGTCTGGCCTCCTTCACTCAGGATGACGTTGCTGAGATTCATCCTAGTTGCTAGTTATGGGCCGTAATTTGCTCCTCCGTTCATCTTTTGATGGCCGTGTGAGCTCTTCTTAGTTATTCTGAACAAAGCTACTATGAGCATTCATGGGTGAGTCTTCGTGTGGAGGTATGTTTTCATCTCTTGGGGGTAAATACCTGGGAGTGGAAATGCTGGGTTATATGGTAGGTGAATATCTAATTTCATAAGAACTTGTCGAACTGGTTTCCAAAGTGACTGTGCCATTTTGCATTCCCACTAGCAGAGTATGGCAACCCCAGAGGCAGCATGTCTTCCTAACATTTGTTATCATCAGTATTTTCAATTTTAGCAACTCGAATGGGGATGGGATGGTATTTCCATGTGGTTTCACTGCACTTCCCTGAGGACTGGGGATGGTAATGAACTGAGTACCATTTCACGTAGTTATTGCTCATCTGTATGCTTCTTTTTGCCACTTCTTGTGTTTTTGTCTTATTATTGAGTTATAATTTGTTCTTTGAGTGTTCTGGATTCAAAAACTAGGTCAAATGTATGTACAGGTTTTCTCCTTACTTTCTTAATGCATCTTTTGAAAAGGAAAAAATTTCAAATTTGATAGAGTTTAATTTATCAATCATCTTGTGCTTTTCATGTCCTACCCAGGGTCTCTTGGATATCTATCCCAAGGGATGGACAGAGATTTTCTCCTATGTTTTCTTCTAGAAGGTTTAGAGTCTTAATTTTTTAAGTTATAGATTTAATTTTTAAATGTTTATTTTTGAGAGAGAGAAACATACAGTGTAGAGGGAGGGAGGGGTAGAGACTGAGAGGGAGACAGAGAATCCAAGCAGGCTCCAGGCTCTGAGCTGTCAGCACAGAGTCCAAAGTGAGGCTAGAACTCATGAACCACGAGATCATGACCTGAGCTGAAGTCAGACGCTTAACTGACTAAGCCACTCAGGTGCTCCTAAGTTTTTTATTTATTTTTGAATTAATTTGGGGAATTGTATGGGTTAAGTTTCATTTTCTTCCAAATGGGTATACAAATATTCCAGAACAACTTGGTGAAAAGACTAATCTTTCCTCCAACAACTAATCTTGTTGAAAATCAACTGACCACATACATATGGGGGTCTATTTCTGGAATCTACTGTGTTTCATGCCTCTAAATACAGTTTCCTCCCTAGTTAATTCAAGATTTTTATCTTAATTTCTTAAATAAAATTGTACATATTTAACGTGTACAACATGATGATTTGATATAGTGAAATGACTACAACAGTCAACCTAATTAACATATAATAACCGCTATTTCCTCACATAAATTTCTTCCTTCCTTCCTCTTTTTTTTTCTTTTTTCCTTTTTTAGTGCTGAGAGCTCCCGAGGTTACTCTTTTAACAAATTTCCAGGACTCAGCACAGGATCATTAACTACAATCACCATGCTTTACATCAGACCTCTGGACTTATTCATGGCACACGGTTGCATCCCCTTGACCAGTATCTCCCCATTTTCCCACCTCCCCACCCCAGTTCATTACCTAGCTTTACAGTAGGCTTTAGAATCAGATCTGAATGTCTTCCAAGGTTGTTTTCTTTTTTAAAATTATTCTGGTTACCACAGGTCCCTTGTATTCCCCCATAAAGTTTGGAAGCTGCCTGTCAGTTTCTACCGAAAGCCTCCTAGGATTTTGATTGGGGTACTGTCGATCTGTAGATCAACGTGGGACCAAGTGACATTCGGCAGTACTGAGTTTTCCCACCCGTCAATGCGGGGTCTCCCCTTATCAAGGTCTGCGGTAACTCCTCTGATGGTGTTTTGTGGTTTCTAGTGTTCAGATCTTGAACACGTTTTTAAAACTGTATCCCTATTACCATTTTTTTCTAACCTAATTTCCTTCCCGTTTTGCTTTAAAATTTTAATTTTGTTGACCGTATTTTTCCACCTTTTACTGAAACCACAGGGACTCGAGATGGGCAGCGTCACCATCACTTCAGCCCTCGCCTTGCATGCCCTTCTCTCCCGGTATTATTTCTGTCACTGAAAGAAGACGTTCTCGTGCTGCCAGAATAGGGCATGAGCAGCAGAGGAGGGGGGCCAGGCTTCCAGGTGGTGGGACTTTCTTTCGGCAAGCACTCTTGCCTGAGAAGACGGCCACAGAGCCTGCAGTTGAGCCTAGTGCTTCACGTAGACTCTCCCTGGGTTTGGGAATGCAGTATAACCTATAATAATTCCACCATTCTCTTCAGATTGCTGTAATAAATTTGACAGACATTGATGATGTTATCATCTATCAAAGGAGCTGTAAAATAAATGTGATCTTAACACCTTTAGACTTACCTACTTATAGATTCAAAGCCTGAAAAAAAAAAAAAACCTCACTCATACAGATATAGCCATGTGCTTTCTAAGCAGTGTTAACTTTTCAATGTTAAACGCATTTTAATGTTTATTTATTTACTTTTGAGAGAGAGAGAGAGAGAGAGAGAAAGAGAGAGAGAGGGAATGCACGAGCAGGGAAGGGGCCGAGAGACAGAGAGGGAGAGAGATTCCCAGCAGGCTCCATGCTGTCAACACAGAGCCTGACATGGGGTTCCATCTCACAAATCATGAGATCAAGACTTGAACTGAAACTAAGAGTCAGATGTTTAACGGACTGAGCCACCATGTGCCTCAATGTTAAATGCATTTTAAAAGTATGTATTTCTAATATGTGTGTACTTTAACAACTAAATATAACATTGAAACACATGTGTAATTTCTGGTCAAAATTTAGGTTGTGCATCTAGAACAAAAAAAAATGTTTTTTACAAAGCTCAAAAACGCCTTTACATGAAAGACACTAGTCTTAATATTTTAGAAATAATGGTAGATGCAATACTACATATTATATCATATTCACACATATTAGCATGTTGGAGAGTCTATTAAGAAAGATAAAAATACCATATTTAAGAAACCTCACTTTTTCCCTTCCTTCTCTTGTAAAAAAAATAGTAAGTATGAGGAAAAGTGGAAAATTAAAGAGGATTCTATTTGCCTCATACAGAACAAGGTATATTCTTCAGTCATACATCCACTGAAATCTTGAGAGTGCATGTGTATATGTCTCAACCCACATTTTGTAAGAATTGAGGAGCATCTGAATTTAGTGTCAGTTTCTCTATGTACTGTAGGGAAATCTGATGATATGTTTTTTACCTTAAGAACAAAAAATTGGAGATGCTTCCAAACCTGCACACAGTTAAGTGGCTGCCTGAAGTCAACACGTGGCAGAGAGCGCAAATCATAAACCAGATCACGTTCCTGGACGGGGAGGGGACCATCGGATGACTCTCGTGCGTGATCACGCAAGCAGCAGAAATTTGTAAGCTAACAGTTTGCAAAGGTTTGCGCCCAAGAAACGGTATTAACTAAGCAGCTTCTCTGAAGTGTGTACATTTTACCCGGGTGATAATTCCTAATTTAACAGTGGTCTCATATCAACATAACATGCCCAAACGCTTCCTTGGGCACCAGGGTAACATGCTGCCACAGAATGTTTTCAATTCAAGTTCTCCGGTAGTCCACGCAGCACGCTGAGGTACGCTAAATACCGCCCCTGAGAGCTTACATGTGTTCCTAGTTCATATCACGTAAGTTGCGGAATTTTGGCAAAGTCGACACTAGCCTGCACTGTCTGACAAGGGGTGCGAGCCACTATTCTGCCTACATGTGAGTCTGTGCCATGAGGTCCTGGCCCCACACCTTCAAATGCAGTGAGTGTCCCTGTGTAGGGCACACAATGTCACCAGGACACTGATACAGGACCGTGAGCTCACCAACCGCTTTCACGGGTCAGCCCAACGGCTGTCCTCTGAGGGGCCAAGAAGATAGTGTTTCATGTTAGGAAGCAGAAAAGGGAAGTTCAAAGAGAGAAACACGTCAGGTCCCCAGTCCCGAGGTGGGGCGGCGCTGGGGTTCGGGGACCCGGGGAGGGGGCTGTGTCAGCATCCGGGTGCTGCTGTAGCTCTGGCACCCACGCCACCCGCCTAGAGGGAGCCTGGTCACGGTGACCCAGGCCGTGGCTCCTGCATCTCTCCCTTCTTGTTTGAGGTCAAGCAACCGCTGTTTCCCATACTGCTCTGGCTTCTCGGTGGCCCGAGGCACCAGGCCACAGAGGGTCCCACGGGGGCCCCTGATTAAGCAGAGGGCACTCTGCTAACTGGCAGCTCGTGCCTTCCGAGGGTGGTCCCGCCACCCTTTCCTCTTTGCGGTGCCTCTGGAATGGAAAGACTTAGAGCCAAATTTCCATCATTTCTTAATTCCCTGAGTTTGGAGAGTTCATTAGTTAGAAGACTAAGACTTTCCTTCTTTTTGTAAGCTTTTCCAAAGCTTATGTTTTGTTCTTACTGTCACTCTCAATGAACAGTGGTAGACTCCAAATTCTCCTTGTTCAATTACATCGTAAGGACAAAAATATGTTGAGCTAATATGATGTAGGAAACACTTGTAACTTTAAAGAAACTAGCATATATTGGCTTAAAAATATTAGTCTTTGAGAAGTTGATTTATATTAGCACGGTGTTCTCTGTACTCAATTTTTTAAGGAAACGAATTTTCTGTACTGAAAGACGAGCAATATTTTTCAAACCTTTTTTGGTGAGTTTTATTGTTTTGTCCTCAATAGCAACATATTAATGGTCACGGGGTACTTTCAGAAAGTAAATGTTATCAGAGTACTGAATGAAGTAAGATGGACTCATGAACTGGCAGGGCGATTCAAATAAAGATGCCTGTAAAAGATACCAGGGAAAGAGCATTCTTCAGTATTCTTTTATTAAAATAGGATCCAATCAGAATTACGCTCAGCTACTAAAGATGGAGTCAGGTTTTTGGGTCACTAATTGTCACACTGTATGTATTAGCAAAAGTAATTCACACAGCCGAGGGTTGTACTGAGAAGATGAAATACATGAATGTACCTTTAATAGGTAAAAAAATTCAACTCTACTCAAATTCCGAATCAAATCCAAAGACCTTTAGTGAACCAGAGAAACCTGGTTCAGGTACGTGATATTCTGTTTACTAAAAACCGTAGGACCTGCTCCTCACTGCCTTTGACCCCTGGAAACCATCCAGCAGAGGGGATTGTACTTGCTTAAATGAATTTGCATTTCGTAACAGCTGCCAGCATTCTAACCAAGAACTTAGCATTAAATAAGTCACAGAAACAGTATGAGATTCTCTTGATCACCATCTAATTTTTTTAAGTTTTCAGCGCTATGGCACCTAATTGATTTTCAACAGTTTTTGGATGTTGAATGCATTAAAAAAAGCTTGAACTGCACTGAACTAAAATTATGTTTTAAGGCCTATAAAAGGACATACATACACTTAAACACCAAGCCTAAGTGAACTCAAACATAAAGCACATAAAATTTTGATAGCAGATTTGGGGCGCCTGGGTGGCTCAGTCGGTTGAGTAACCGACTCCGACTCAGGCCGTGATCTTGTGGTTCATGAGTTTGAGCCCCCGTTGACTCTGCTGACAGCTCAGAGCCTGGAGCCTGCGTTGGATTCTGTGTCTCTTTCTTTCTGTGTCCCTCCCCCACTCTCAGAGACTCTGTGTGTGTGTCTCTCTCTCTCTCAAAAATAAACAAACATTAAAGACGTTTAAAATAATTTTTTGATAGTGGATTAAATGTTGAATATAAAGCCAATATTCATGTATTACAACCAAAAAGTAAACATTTAATTTACTGGTCTTTATAAACTTTATGATGGATTTTTGTGGGGATGCTTTGGACGGTCCAGGTGTCTCTAAAAAGGGGATCTTTTTTCCTGGTCCCGGTAACCTTCCTAGCTGTAAGCAGTGACATTAAAAATCACAGCTTCCCCGGGCTTACTAAAGGTAAGTGGGGTATGGCTCACGCCGGTGGTGACGTCCTACATAAAGTTCCAGCTCTGGTTCTGTTAACTACAGAAGTGTGAACAAATCACTTAGCTTTGCTAAAGTCAATTTCATTTTCCATAAAGTAAGAACGAGGTACGACTTACGTACTCAGAGGGCTGTTATCAAATGATACAAGTTGTTTATGAACTGCCAAGTGTGGAACAAGTGTTCAGACAGACAGTGTAATTTTTAACGAGATCTGTAAAAGCAGAGTCAACGGAGCTGGGCCTGACAGTTCCTGTCCTTCTGTCCTTGCCGACTCCCACGCAGCTGCAGGGAGAAGTGCTTGGTGTCTGACCAACGGCAGTGCCACCGGGAAACGCCACTAACGTGAAACCCCTATTTCTTGTCTTCTGTTCTGTGGCCAAGTGCCTCTCAGCCGCCGGCCTGCTGAGGAAGACATGGGATTCTCGTGGAACATTTGGTCACTTACGACTCTTCCAAACTCAAACCCAGAATGTCTGCTCCGTTCCCTACTAACTGCTATGCTTGCGAAACCAAATAATTTTACTTTGCTAAGCTTTGGCAAACACTTCTTCTGTATTGAAGTCTACCCTTCAGGATAACATGAAGACCAACGGACTGCTCGAAATCGTCCCAAAATAACAACATCGACAAAAACAGCAACAAGGAGGGTGAATCCTGTGCTCGGCCCCTGCTCAGGAACCGAGCACACAAGCAGAAAAGGCTCACACAATATTGCTTCTGTTATTTTTGGTTTCAACATATGATTTTCCCACTTCCTCCTTCATTTGGGAAATTACAAAGGGGACGGCCGACTCTCCACTACAAATGGCGGGAGCTGCCGTGGGGCTCGCACAGCGCGGGGACAGTGCGCACCCTGGGTGGAAGGGCAGTAATGGGAAAAAGGAGATCCGGGAGTGAGCACCAGATGATGGGCTCACGAAGGGTGAGGTGGCCAGAGCTGTCCCCACCCAAAGGGACAAACGGCGTGATGGGAAGTACAGCATGAAATCAGAGCGGTGGCTGCCAGCAAAACAGGCAAGTGTTTCTTGCTACACTTTTCTCCTTTTGATCCAGATGGCATAACTGGTTGGCTTGGTGTTAGAAAAAAATCATGTTCTTGGTTCATAAAAAGCTATTATCGTAGCAGCATTATTAGGAAAACTAAGTGATGATAAAATGTAAAAAGAAAAAAAAATTCCAAAGAACTTTAGGCCGGAGAAGTAAGCCTTTCAGAAATAACAATGAGGAGAGTTGATGAGTTTCTTTGGAGGAAAAAAGTTCTAATTCATCAATTTTTTAAAAAGGCAACTGAATAGGAATGACAAGAGCTATCAGTGATAAAAGTTTCTTTTTTATTTTACATAATTTGGAACCACCAGAGACAGATTTAATTTGCCACTTTAGAACAAAATCTCACTGTCTGCTTATTAGATGCTACAATATTTTTATCCACCTACCCGCTGTGTGATGAAGAGAGGAACAGAGGTGGTGCTCATAAAGACAGTGACGAAAATGTCTTCACTCAACAGGCAACACGCTGATTACCGGCCGCGGGAGTATTGGTGTGAACGGCATCACGGATGAATAGCGAGGGGACTCGGGTGACAAAGTCTGAGCCTTTCAGGTCTAATGAGTGTGGTGCACCCAGCGCACGTTTGTCCATGTCAGCTTTGTTGTCTGAAAATGCTCATTACAAATGAGCTTGATAATTAATTCTGTAATCACATCCAATAATTATTGGATTTTCTTGGTTTTGTCCAAAGAGGTAACTTAATTTCATATAAAGCAAAGATTCAACAGCAGTGCTTTGGGGAAGGGACTGGAGAGCTTTTCATTTTTTATAAGCTAAGGTATTTTAATAATGGGTTCTAAGGTTGGGTTGCCTTTAACAGGATGCCTCATAGCAAAGTTTAACACTTTTCACAGACACAGGCAATGCCCACACCTTTAAAGACATAAGATACGGGAAAGTTATGAAAGCAAAAAACTTTCACAGAACGCTAATGAGTCCTCTACATTTGTAGGGACGTGTTTTCAGTGATCCTGGTGGAGATCGCCTTGGACGATGGAGACACGTTGCTGAATTTGTAGCTCTAGGAAGACCAAATACTCATCCTTCTCCTAGGCTGTCCTGTGATGAAGCCCATCACAAAGACTCGAGATATTTCGCGGTCTCCTGAGCTCCTACTGCAGGCCACGGCAGGAGTGGAACACGGGAAAGAGTGCTATTTCGGAACTCAGCTGCGAAGCCACTGAATCCTACAAGTCTCACGCCAGCATCTGGATAACAGCGCCGACTTCACGTGGCACACATTTTAGAACACATTTAGAGCATGCGTTTATGGTTTTTATAGCTTAAGGCAAAGTACAATTGTACCTGGAAAATGACCCGCATTTGAAACGAAGCCACTCTGCTCAGGAGTCTTCCCGGAGGCCATGCCCAACTGCCGGCGCATCTGTCCTCCCCTGTGCCCCATCCCGGCCACACCCCATCCCTCCTCTGGGGCCGATGGCACTCCACGGGCTTCGGGACGCTCCCTGGACTCCCCTTCTCCTTTGACGCACCCTCAGGCCTGAGCGCTCAGGCTTCTCGTGTAGTTCGTTACATTCTTCTCAGCAGCCTTCCTCGGGGTTAGTTAGTCTGGTCCCACACCAGCATGGAGCTTCGTGGAGGGCACGTGGTACCCCGAGCTTCCCCTGATTCCCCACAGTGGCCAGAGCAGGGTGGTGAGCAGGTAACAGGCACGTGTGGACCTGGAACATCAGCCTTCCGGGGAATCACCCGTGGATGGAGCGTGCCCGAGGCCCACAGCTACACAGGCCTCCGCGGCACGTGGCCTGGCCCTTGCCTCTTCACGGCACCCGGTGCAGGGAGGCAGGTCTGTACCGTGACCTGTTCCGGGCCCTGCGCCAGGCGAGGTGCGCTGGTTTTGCTAAGACACTCGCTGCCTGGGAAGCGGGCATTCATACCGATGGAGAAGAGGTCACGGTCAGTAAAACACTCACAAGCAAACATCGGCGAGCCAGCCGCTGCTCCGCAGGCATCCTGTCTGGTGTGCTGGCTCCTGGGGGCCCTACCTACCCCTTTTTTCATGCTACCCCCCAAATCCTGGCATCAGAGATGGCGATCACCTGACCCGCACTGTCCCCGGGGCGGTCGTTACCCTTCCCCGAGGGACGCGCAGTGGAGCCAAAATGGCAGTGCTGCAGCTGGCGGTCTTCTGCTGGACACGGGCTTCGTCGGACAGCGAATTTTCTAGCAAATAAATGTCTCAAAATACCTGTCAGCAACGCGGTCTTATGTAAAAAATTGCAAAGTCTCTAATGCTTGCAAATGAATCTTTTCAGGTTGGAAGCTGTCCTCTTTAAATTGAAGGGAGAAAATACTAAGAGTCAGAAATTCAGCCATCAACAATGTGGGCAGTTACTCTTTAAAGAAAAAAAAAAAAAGGATGTGAGAAAAGGGTTACTGATATAAGAACAACTTGTTTTCCACTTTGAAATTAGTTCCCATCCAATCATTTGTGAAGAGTTGATAGGAGATTTTCAAATAATCTTAGCGTTAAAAACTACCCATCTTTCAGGATAGAGGGAAAGGCTATTTCGACAGTGGAAGCAGGTTTTATAGACGATCACGGCCTTCATTCAAGTTTGTTGCTTTAACAAAATATAGCATCCACTCTACATTCTTCTTTGTGAGTCCACAGGGCACTGACTGGCATGTACTCTAGCATTACCTAAATTAATGCCTTGAGCTAGAGCAAAAATGATCAAGCAAATATGGTAAGAATGTCTGGGTTCATATTTCAGCTAGACTCGTGCTTTCTGTGTGGTCTCAGAAAACAAGCCCAAAGTTTCGAGAACACTTGGCACGAACAGAGTAGTTCATAAATGAAGATGTCCTCGTTTCATCTTCCGTTTCTCTGTCCACCACTACGGTCGTTGGTTTTTCTGTGATGTAGTTCGGTTCTTGCCCACTTCTGATACTGCCGGGCTCTCGTTTCACTTTCATTCCTGTGAGTCCTTCCTTCGTTACAAATACGAATTCTGTGGTCTCTGCTCTATGTATCTAGTCTGATAATCGCACCTTTTAATGCCTGCATCGTGCTGCACAGACGATCTGCCAGGGGCCACCAAGCCGGAGCTACTGGCCCAACCCTGGCAGGTGTGTGTGAGAGGAGGGTGCGAGTCAGGCGTCGTCTCCGTCAGCTCCTTGGCCGCCACAGCCTGGCCTGGACTGGTGGCCTCACACGAGGTGGCCCAAGAGCGGGGCTCAGCATCAGCGCTCACCGGGAAGGCTTCTCCTTGCTGTCTCTCGGTGTTCGGTCAGCGTTTCCTCCACCTTGGCCTCCCGGTCATACAGCCGCATATGCTGGTGTCGCTGCATCTTGCTCCTCTCTCTCGGTAACTTTACTCCCTCCACACCCCCGACCGCCCTGAGTCCACAGTGCTGGAGCTCGTCCTCAGCTGCACTCAAGTTGCGGTTCTCAGGTGCCTCCTGTGCATCCCCACCTGGGTGCCCTGCTGTACCACAAACTCCCACGCTTTACACAAACACCGTACTGGATCCGAGACTCCGCCCCGTCTTTGCGCACCAGCCTTATCATCCAGTCAGGCATCAGGATGTAAGGTGGAAGTCATCCTCAACCCTCTTCCTCCTGCTCCACACTCACCGTGCTGCCTCTTGCTAGTCGGCCTCCAGAAGGTTCACAAATCTACTCCATTTCTGATTCCCGTCACTTCTCCGCTACTGCAAGCCTGCCTCCGCCTCTGTCTCTCGGAGTCTGTCTTAATCATGGACGGTATGTTCTCTCCAAAACACATACCCAACTGTGTTATTCCTCCACTCTTGGAACATTCATGGTTTCTTACTGCACATAAGACGAGGTCCGAACACGCCAACCCAGGTCTTCCCAGACCCGCACCACTCCCTGGATCCACTACTATACCGTGGCTCACCGGGCATTTTCCTCACATCCAAACCTTTGCTCGTGTTATTCATAGAATGTGCTACTTGCGCCTCCCGTTTTCACTAACTTCTCATTCGATTTGTTGCCACCACACCTCGAAGGCTTTCACGCGGTGCAGCCTGATGTGGCAGCAATGAGAAATGCAACGTAAGGTGTCTAAAGAGAGAAATTCCGACTCTATATCTGAGCGTTGGACTAGAATAATGTTAGCACTTATAACATACCAGTGTTGCAAATATACATGAAAGTTACAGAAAATCCAATAGGGAATGAAGAAAGAACACAGAGAAAATTCACACACACAAAAACACAAATCCAAATGTTCAATAGATAGTTTAAAAGATTCTCAAACTCAGTAGTAGTCAGAAAATGCCAATCGAAATACTAGTCTAGGAGACTGGCACGGATTTAAAAGAACAATGGCATCTGCTGATGGTGAGGGGTTCTCCTGTGTTGGGGGGTGTCAGGTGAGTCAATCAGCGAACACCAGTCCCAGCTGTCTCAAACACCTATGGTGCCTGCCAGGATCCCGGAGGCATTTGGGCTGTCTATTTCTTTACTGGTACTTCTTTAGATATACATTCGGGAAGGAGTTTAAATGAGCCCTCTCATGTCAGAAAATGTGCTCGAGACGCTCTCCTGAAAGTCGCCATGAAATATATGAAAAGGAAGCACAGGAGGAGCGTGAGCTGCCTGCCCCGTCTCCTCCTGGTGCAGTTGTTCCAAGGATGTGAGCAAGCTGTGCGGGACGGCACTTTGGAATGTGCAGGCGGGGTCCCCTCTGTGGTTTGCTGGTTGGTTTTATGCCTGGTACTATCATCTGATTGGTGGTCTTAGCAAGAGAAGACTTCTGACTGATCCAGATGGATTCAAGTCACTTCACTTTAACTCACAGATGTTTTCTGTTGGCTTTGAAACATACAAACAATCATACAAACAGCTACTGCAAGCATTATCCAGACCATCAGCAATGCCATCAAATGTATCAGAAAGCAAACAAGTTAAACTAAATACACATAAACACAGGGCTTTGAACAAAAGCACTAATTATCTAAATGGCTAAAATTCTGGGCCACAGGATGTAGAAACCCTTTGCTGTTTTCTGCCTGTCCAGCCCATATTGTTCTGCAGAGGTAGAGTAGCCTATACGTTAGCATTTAAGCCTTTCTGGAACAGTTCAAAGGGCTTGAACTTGTCAGTACAGACGTTTTCCTCATAGACTGGGAGAAAATTCTCAATTTAGGTAATCCCCCAATTTGAAATAATCTGATGCTCTGTATCAGAAACCTACATGACACGCACATGTGACAGAATGCAGGTGTGGATGTCTGTCATAATAGGACCACTTAGGCTCGGTATGAAAGCACAATGCTCTGAAGGGGCTCCAGTGAACCTCAGCGAGAGATTACGCGGAGAGCTGTTGGCGGAACATGGCAAGACAGAATGTCAGATTTCATACTCGGCAGACATCTACAGCAACTGATGCCTTGTAGTCGAAGGCTGTTAAATTACCTGTGAAGGGTTACTGGCAGCCCTGAATGTTTTTCTCATTGTTTATTTAGTTCCAAAAGCGCTTGGTCTTTGTGCTGATTGCCCTAACTGACAGCACAGGAAACCGGGACTTTGTAAACAGGGCACTGCTCTATTGAATTACAGGTTGCAGGTCCGTAACCAACCTGTAGGGCTGGACTTGTACTAAGAAATCCTTGCCGTGCAGAACAAAGGAGCTTAATAGAAGCCAACGTTATCTTTATCGCAAGTAACATGAAAAAGATGAAATTAGAAGAGAGTCACAGGGGACATTTATAAACTCATCCCTCTGAACAAAAAAAACCTTAGTGTGACAGAAAGAGAACAATAGTTTACTGATGAGGAAACAGTTAAGGACTATGGAATTCGCGGTTTCACAATGTGGGTATTCCCGACTGCAGGATGGCTAGCTGACATTTGGGGTCAGTCCGTCTGGAATGGCAGGGGAGACGCCCACAGAAGCTCGCCCACAGCGGGCAGAACTCAACAGCATCTACCTCTGTAAAAACGGCACTCACCGAAATGGCCAAAAGCGGATTGTGTATGCATGGGGGGAATATTTTAATTCCAGTTGTCATTTAAAATATGTAATTAAAACAGAGAAAGCTCTAAAGTAGCTGAACAGGAAGACCTTTCTCTACAAATTGTCGTGAGGGGAGACTGTTCCATCGCCACCGTCGAGTTCATCTTATGTTTGGGGACACTGGCCACAGTAACGTACAGCAGAGAAGAAAACTGCACCAAGGACTATAAGATGCCTTAGGACGAGGCCCCAATTCTTTTCTGAACATTACGTATTAAATCGACGCCATATGTTATACCACATTCTCATGCCCGGAAGACCTCCTTTTGCAGGTTGAAATGAGAAAAATCAAGGCTTCCTGGTGTACTCATTGATGTTGACCATTTCAGGCTCCTGTTTAGAACACTGAAATTTAATCTACAGAGAAACCGTGATATCTATAAAGCTATTTTTTCCCCTAGACTTATCAAAGAAGTGTGAATTATAATTTAATAAAATCATATAAGTAAACAAAATGTACCATCAGTGAATGTATTCCTGTCTTTTTTTTTTTAATTCCAAAAACTCAAAGTAGAGCTTCTATTAAACAAGCCATGTGTGTTTATATGAATGACCTTCAATCATTGGTAAATATAATTATAACTGACAATTCTTTTCAAAACTACTTGGCTACAAGATGCATCTTCCACAAGATAACATATGCTTAGATAACACTATATCGAGCAATTCAGATCTACACGCTATAGAGTATTTAAATGCATAACCACAACATATGGGTTACTATACAGTTCTCATGGAGCAAAGAGCGACTATGCAAGCCAATACTGGGATATAACCAGACTTCCGTGGATAATATATCGCCATAATTCTGCTTCAATTAAAAGCATATTTCAGCAGAAGCCCAGGATGTCGACTCTATGCATTTTAATAATGCCAGCCTACAACTCTGCTTATGCTAAATGTACATTACTCAAATGGATTCAGAATTATGCTTTATATAAATAAAGACTGAGCATATTAAGACAAAATCCTGCATAACCTAAGTATGTATTAATGGCACAGTCCCAGAATCTGCTAACGGTTCTACACATTACGCATAAAAATCAGTAAATCGATATCATCTAAGATTTTTCTAATACTTTCATTTCAAACTATTTCTCATTCTTGTCCTCCCCAAGACAGGAAAGCAGAAGCTGAGCAGAGGACCGCTTTCGGGAGAGTGACAAATCTCACTGGGTGCGTTGGAACAGGGCGCACACCGGGTCTCACCGAGTCTCACGGGAGCGCTGGAACAGGGCGCACACCTCGAGAGTTTCCGAGCCGTAATGATTTACCCTGCACTTGAAGGGATGATAACAGAAATGTCACTTTTCCCGCATACACGACCAGCGCGGTCCTACATTTGTGTTGCCTCATGCCACAGTGCCCTGACTTCTACATAGAGTATTTAAAAAGTCTTAGCACAAAAGAAAAAAATCTACATTATTGGTAGTTTTCACTACATAAGTCTTAGTGAATGTTATTGAAAGGTATAAATATAGCCTCTGTAAATTCTAACCGTTCCGCATAAGACAATGTCATATTTAGCATGATTACCATAATCAGGTAAAGCTGCCTAAGGTGATTTGATACTTGGGGAGAAAAGTGAGAAGTCATTAGAACCATCTTTAAATGAACAGCAAATTAAACTCTGACAATGCCACTATTTTGTAGATCTCTCCTGTTTTAACTCTTTATTATTAAGATTTATATAGATATTAAGATTTTTCAAAATGAAAAGGTTGCAACCTGATACTTACTATAAGATGGGATTAAAGAAGGCTATAACAAGACCCGAAGGGGCAGTGAGTCACGACTGTGAAGTAAGCTGCTTGATACCGCAGGACCAAGGCAAATTACCTACTTACTTCACAGGACACACGGGGTGCGAGGGCGTATAATCCCAGTCTGATATTTGTGCATTTTTTTAGAGTGTACAATATCTTTTCACAATAGCTACTAGAACATACATCTGAATAGTTATATATATTATGATAAATTAATTCAATTGCCATTGAAAATAGAGCCAATGCGGATGTAATAAGTTAGTAAGAGGTGATACTGGGCTAGGGAGGGCCTACTCCATACATTCAGGATGGCTCATGCCTTTATTAAAAGGGGAAGCCTGGACACAGGCAGGCACGCAGGAAGAAGGTGCATGAAGACTGGGGTCCCACTGCCGTAAGTCCAGGGCTACCAGAGCCCAGCAGAGAGATACGGCCCAGCTGCCCCCCTACCGACCTGGCAGCGACATGGCCCCGCTGACACCTTCCTCAAGGACTCCTGGCCTCTAGGACTGGGAGATAACGGATTCCTGTTGTTTAAGCCCTCAGTCTCTGGTACTTTGCTACGGTGGCTCTGGCAAAGAAATTTACCACATTTGCTTTACTTATTACCATAATATTCACAGTGCTAGCAACATCTAGCAAATATTATGAAACTGAAGAAATGCAATAGGATATTCCGTTGTCAACGTTTGTCCCAATCTCCTCCAAGTCTCATGGAACTGCCCGTTGGTCTGGCACCACGAGTCGGTACTGACAGGTAACAGCTCAGTAAGCTCTAGAAAATCTGCTCCTGGTGACGCGAAGGCTGCTATTTGTGGGATTATGTCACACAGTCTTCGCTGGAGTTCTCTAAATTGTGTTTGATGACTGTGGCAAAATTTCTCTCATTGTCTCACGTGGTTCTCGACGTAGGCAATCACTATATGCAATCGCATTACAAATGATGGATGGTCAAGGATGGCAAAGGGAGGTAAAGTCTCGACACTTCACTCAAACTGGTAAAATACTGACACCCATTAACTGTGATAAGTTTATGCAATGTGATAGCTAGAGCAGTCACTAAGAAAGCTACATGAAATGACACACTCAAAAGTAAAAACTGGATTCTAAAAAAAGTGCTCACGTAAACCACAGGAATGCAGGGGAAAAAAACTGATAAACAAAATGCAGGGAGAACAAACAGTAACAAAAAAGTAAAATGGCTCGCTTAAGCCCTAACATATCAATAACTGCAATAAGTCTAAGTGGTCTAATTATACCAACTAAAAGACAGAGATTGCCAACGAGGGTATGAAAGATAACGTATGGCTCAATCACACACTGCATACGAGAAGTACGTGTGTTTCATTTCAAATATACTGATAGACGTGGTCTGAAAGTAGAGGGATAAAACGCACACCACACAGACATTAATTTTTTTAAAAAAAGCAGAGTTGGCTACATTACCATCAAATAAAGTAACTTTAAAGCAAATTAAATCACTAGGGACCTAAAGGGACCCTTCATAAAGATAATGGGACACTCCACCAAGAAGATACAGCAATTGCAAATGTGCGTGTGCCAAGCAACAGAGCTAGAACTTGGGAAGCAAAGGGAGAGCCGGGTCTGAGCTTGGGTGGTGGCAGCGGGCTGGAGCTGCGGAGCTCTGAGCAGACTGCACGTGAGCAGGGTGAGGCAGTGGTAAAAGTAATGAGGGACCAGGAGACACGTGGAGGTCTCTAGCTGCAACACTCAGGCCGTGCCGGCCTGAATGGAAACAGGACCTCAGGACGGGGACCAGGACATCTCTGGGAACTTGGGGAGAAGGATGTAGGGAATACACCTCTTCTGTCCCCCAGGAACTGGGGTGTTCACATGCCTTCTCCCGTCTGGGGGAAGGCGGTGATGGTGGCTGTGAACACGTTGGCTCCAATGGCAGAAATTAGGGAAGTGACGACACACAGCGAGAGTGGGTCGGCGCAGAGGAAGAAGACTGCATACTGGTGATCACGATATTTGAGGGGTGGAAAAAAGGAAAAAAAAGTTAGTGAAAGAGACCAAGAGTTAAAAGAGAACATCTGAAAACAAACAAACAAAAACAAACAAAAAAACAAACAAAAAACGTGTCCCACCAAAAGGAGTTAACATTCAATCAAAATCCCTAATAAAAATGTCTGATTCCAAAAACAAGCAGTACATGCTTTGTTCCCCAGGTCCACACTTGGAAAAAAGGTCCAGGCCCGACCAGCGGCCTGGCGCAGGAAGCCTCTCTGGCCTTGTAGGCCCAAGACCTTCTTCCCGTTCCCAGAGACCCCGGGGAGGACGGAGGCTCAGGTAGGGGAC
This sequence comes from Paguma larvata, assembly GCA_030068075.1. Classification (NCBI taxonomy): domain Eukaryota; kingdom Metazoa; phylum Chordata; class Mammalia; order Carnivora; family Viverridae; genus Paguma; species Paguma larvata. Next base: position 3,573,944 of record CM057835.1, read on the forward strand.
GCCTCACACAGACGTGGTCACCTGAAACCCATCCTGCCCCTCGGGCAGTCACAGGAGTTCGGCGGCAGCTCCAGCAGCATCAGAAATGACCCGTGCGGAATAACACAGCAAAAGCACGAGAAGTGAACCACCACAGGCGATTATACCCTACAAAAATACGCTAAGGTCCACACTAAACCAAAACAAGATAACCACCTACTAAAATAAAAACCCTAAGTAGAGAGTCTCCTAACATAACACACAAAACACCCTGGACACGCTTTTTTAAAAAGTCCCTTGTCATACCAACAGCTAGGAAAATCACAATGTGAATGAGAAAAGATGATTATCTTATGCCAACACGCAGATGAATCAGATGTTAGAATAATCTGACAAGAATCTGAAAGCAGGTATCATAAAAATGCTTTGACCATAAATTACAACTTCCCCTGAAACAAAGAGAAAACTAGTAAATCCAGCAAAAAATACAAGTTACAAAAAGGAGTAAATGGGATTCACAGAACTGAAAAATACAAAATTTTAAATTAAAAAAGTGGTTTTAATGTTTATTTATTTTTGAGAGAGAGAGTGCAAGCACGGGAGGGGCAGAGAGAGCAGGAGACCCAGAATGTGAAGCAGGCTCCAGGCTCTGAGCTCTCCGCACAGAGCCCGACCTGGGGCTTGAACTCACAAACCACAAGGTTATGGCCTGAGCTGAAGTCGGATGCTTAACCAGACTGAGCCACCCAGGCGCCCCAATACAAAATTTTAAAACTCACCAAGTGGAGATGACCAAGGATAGAACCTGTGAACCTGAGGGCAGACTACCGGAAGTCCGCACCTGAAGGAGAGAGAAAACGGAGTGGGGAGCCAGGCAGGGGGCCTGTGGGGCTAATGGGGCGGGGCCCTAACAAAAGGTCGTCATTTACATCATCAGAGCACTAGCGCCAGAGAAGACAGTGGAGCCGAAGATATATTTAAATAAATAATGTCTGAACGCATCCCAAATCTGGTGACAGACACCCATAGATCAAGAGGGCGATAACCCCAAAAAATCATGTGAAAAATTTTAAACTTTGGAAATTAGAGACCAAGAAAGAATCTCGAAGCCAGCCAGAGAGAAATGATGAACCCCAGTTCTAAAGGACTCGCACAGCTTTAGAGGGAATCTCGTTACTGCTGCAGACAACAGAGGCTTTCACTATGGTATTCAGAATTTTTAATGCCCTTTACTAGAATTTCCAAAATGGAAGGCATTTTTCAGTGAGACTTACACTTTGTTAGAGATTAAAACAACATCCCCTCCTTTACAAAACTGAGGTATTACCTGCATGGTATATCTAGCCTGAAATGAAGAAGTTCTCTCCAACACTGTAGGAATCACAACGGTGCACTGCTAAGTGTACTGGAGCATTTTCGATCTGGGAGCACCACACAAGCCCCTCTGATCCTTAGGCAGACCCGGCATTCCAACAGATAACCTGCTCAGGTGACTGCCACATCAGCAGTGTGCATACCACACTCGGAGAAATACTGGACAGACATAAGAAGTCCGTGGATCGAAAAGCAGAAAAATATTAACCTTCAGCGTTTGTTTGTAGAAGGCAAACTAAATTAAGTATATGTAATGAAAACCAACAAACAAAAGATTAAAACAAGGAAACTAAAATGACAGAGGAAAAAAAGAGAAAAGCCATCTACTAGTTATAAGATGCTAGTTCAAAAGAACTTTAAAAAAAAAACAAAGATAGGTTATCGAATCAAACATCTCAGATGCAATTCTAAAATGTTCTTACTCGACAAAGCAAGATGGTTTACTCTGGATTCTATTATATACAGAAGAGATTCTGTATAAGGTTGGAAGGAAAAAAAGTGCTTTTGAACCACTCATCAGATTTTTCTTCACTCACTTTCATAGTGATTTTACTGCATTTTTGGAAGCTGGTAGGCGACCAGGAGACGCAGTCAGGTGAAGGGAGGCCCGCGGGTGGCCCCGTGTGCACAGGGCCATCGCACTCTTTAGAGTGGTCCTTCACCAGGACTGTGGCTGCATTCACCACACTACCTCATCCGGTCCATTTACAGACCAGGAGCGCGTATACACCAGTGGGCTACGTGAGAAAGTCAGCTACACAATTACTCTGCTTCCTATTCTTATCTTGTGCTTGTCCACGCGGGGTTCACATGGCAGGTGCACTCGGCAAAGGTTTCCTGACAAGTGTGACCACGGCTCCAAAAGGCAGTCTTGTTCCCCAAGAGGGCGCCACACAGATTTCTATTCACTCAGGGTCAAGAGGCAGTTGTGAGGTCCTGGCCTTTGCCCTTGACTGCTTCTCTTCCTGAGAGGCAATCCAAATTCAACCAGGCATCAGTCTTTTCACTTACATGTACACAGGCATGGGATTTTTCATGAAAAGAAGGATTTTTCCAATGATTTCCTATATGTATGAAATTTTCCAGTGTGAAATCTGCAGAGTGTGGCAAAATGTGACCATTCTAAAGCCATCAAAACATAGACTACCTAAAATCTTAAATACTCCGTAATATAAACACTGCTTTAGATGGATATGAAATGTTTAAAAAGCTGAATATGAAGCCAGTAAAATGTAGAATAACTTGCTATCAGTGAACATTTCTTCTTAACAAATTTTAAGATTGCTGTACAAACAAGGGGATTGTGCTATAAAATCTGGATGTAATGCAAAAACTGGAAGTGCTATTAAGTGTTCTTCTAGTACATAAAAAAATCTAAAAATATTTTTAAATATGAGCTTGCCTAGCAATTAAATACAAAGATGACAAAGATGTAAGAAGTACTATCATGACTAATGGTTTGAAGACGTTACCTCTCAAGAACCAAGTTGGTCTAGAGAACCCTACCACGTGGCACCAGTTGTATGGAAATACTTAGAGCTAAACAAGTAATCACTCCCAAAGTTATCAATGAATTATCACACAGGGCAAAACTGCATTGGCTTTCACCGGTACTCATATTCCAAAGAACATGGAAAGTCAGGATGGAGTAAGTATTTAATCTGCAAATCCATGTTCTAAAATGCTGGAATAGACTCAAAATCCTGTAAATCGAATCACTACCTATGTCAAGACTTCTTCTAATGAACTGGATATTGAAAAGCAATGCTATCAAAGGTTTGTTATGGGGCTTGGAAACATTTTATTCAGTATGCAGGGGGCAAGCAATGAGGTTTAATCAATGGAGATGAAAGAAAAATTAGCATCGACAAAAATGTGGCTGGATTTTACAAAGAAAAGGGAGTGGGGTTCTGGCAGCTCCAAGGGCTCTATGTAGCTGTGGGACTGAAGTGTCCACCCGGAACGAAGACTGGGCACATATTATCAGAGCAGGATGAACCATTATGGACAACAGAATGACACAGAATTGTAGTGCAGGTGAATTATGGATAGTCTGTGGCCATTAAGACTTCTAGCCAGGACCACAAGACCTACTAGTGTTCATTCATTCATTTATTAATTCCTTCTGCAAATCACTCAACCAAGTACCAAGCCTTCAGAAGGTTTCCGGTAGAAATGATGAGCAGCAAATAAGCTACTGCAGTGACATATGGCGAGTGCCCTAGAGAGTAAACATGAGGGCTGGGGAGTTGACAAGAGTACCAGACCTGGCCCTGGGGAATCAGACAGGTTCGGCCTCCCAGAGCGGGGACAGTGGGTATAGCCTGTGCAAAGGCCCGGCCCCAACAACGGAGGCATTAGAAGTGGGCACGGCATATCTGGTACATAGAGGAGTTGGAGGGCTGAACTCACAATGCAAAGAAGATGAGAGTGTGTGGGGGGGTCGGTTCCTGAGGGGCCGGCACTCATCCGTTCCTACAGCAGACGTGCAGAGTGTCTAACGCGGGCCAAGTACAACATTTACTTCTGGTGGATCTTCACAGGCAGAAGAGACAAACAAGGTGCCCACTCCCAAGGATGTTACGTACCTGACAGATGCTAAGTTAGAAAGAACATGCCTAATGACATTGTATTGTATGTTATTTTGGACTCTTATAAAGATGTTTATAGTTTGGGGTATTTAGGGAAATAGTTTAGACCTTACAGATGATAATGTAGCAAAAAACAGCAAGGAGAAGTTTTCGTGTATGAGACAGTTTTCTTTTTAAAGTAACCTCTATACCCAATGTGGGGCGTGAACTCACGACCTTGAGACCAAGAGTCACATGCTTTACCAATTGAGCCAGCCAGGCGCCTGTATTAGGGAATTTTCAACAGAAAGTTTGTGTTGCCTCCTACCAACGAGATGAAATATTTCTGGTGTGTAGGATATAGATTTTTAGTAAGGAGAAAGACACAGCGCTGACACCATGTCAAAAGCAAGAAATAAGATGCAGCGTGAGGACCACCGCATTGGTCTCGTTAATTGAATGGACGATACAACAAACAGAAACTCCATACAGCTCTAAGGGAAATGGCTTCCCAAGCTCTGATGAAAATCGGTTTTGGTCAAATACACAAACTCATGAACATGGCTTCCTGACTGTGTTACTTTGCATGTGTCAAACCCAACTGCTGCTACTCCCAATACTTCCCAGAAACACCACCCGCACAGCAAGTCCGGATCTGACCGGAAGTGCAGGCACAACTGGAAAAGAATACAGACAGTAGGGGTCCATTCTGATTTCCAAGACCGGTCAGTACATTTCCAAAACCTGACTACAATCCAGGGAAGCCTCATTCTTCTGGAACTTTCCGGGCACTGGACAAACTTCCGTTGTGGCACAAGCCACTCTGTCCCCACACACAGCACGGTGGTGAAGGGCACAGACTTGGAGCTGGACCGCGGGCTCCCGTGTGCCCTGCCACCTACCAGCTCCACGATCCTGGATGAGGGAACTAAAACCTGACTGTCCAGCTTCCTCATCTGCAAGATGGAGACAGTAACTTCTTATAACACAGGGTGGGTGGGAGGAATGAGGAGTTCAGTGGACATAAAGTTAGAAAGTCAGTAATCGTGAAGCACTGGAAAGTCACCCCGCCTGCAGAACGAGGTCCCAAAGTGCAGAAGGAAAGTCATACTCATTAAGTTCCTTGTGCACGTTAGACATTCTACCCAGCTCTCTGCATTTATTATCTCATTTAATTTCATAATAATACTGTAATAAAGAAGCACTATTACCTAATCGAAGACAGTACTTATTTTGGGATCTCAAACTTCAGAGAAAACCACAATTATTCAAGTCTACAAAAGCAGAGAAAAATAAGATGGTTATAATACAGCATACACGCACTCGTGGTACTAGTAATGGGTTATATATGGTGTACGAATCATTAACCTTAGGTCCTGAATTTTACAGAAGGAGGAAGCCAGGGCTGCTGGGTGCAAACTCCCAGCAGAATGTCTACCATTTCATCAATGCCCCAGCAGGTACGAGGGCAAAGTGAAGTCATCCCGTGGTCTTACGTATCAGCACGTCTGTGATTTTGAACATTTCTCTCTTATGGAGAGACCTGGAACCCTGAAATTTTCATCTGTACCTTACATACACAATGACACATAATTTATCAGTAGATGCATGCTTAAATCCAGAAATTACAAACATTGTTAAAAACAATTAAACCACAGCTCTGCTGGGGAGATCTTGCCTGGAAAAGTAACAAAGGAATTCCCAAGTGTATTCTATTAGGAGAGGCCAAAATTGGCTAGGTGTCACCAAGTGGGCAGAGAAAATGTTTCAAAGACTTACAAAAACACCACTTCAAGACAAAAAAAATATGCTAAAATGAATCAGCTTAAACCTCTTCCAACGCATGAAGAATGAACACGTGCTGAAGGCAGAGGTGCCCAACAAGGAGACGCACGCGGGGCAGGTCCAGGAGGATGGACAGGAGAATCCAGAGCCGCCAGTACAAACCAAACCACTGATACCCCGGGTGCCGACAATCTGCTTGAGGTTTACGTAGAAAAGAAAATTTTCACTAAAAAAAAGCAGGTGATAGATAAACATTCCCGCGTCTTGGTCCGAGGGAATTTTCAGTACCCCAAAAGTCTGATGAAGAAGAACGTGAAGGCAGCACGCTGGGAAAAGGGTGTCCTCCACCGTGCCCAACCGGTCCCACAGGGGTGTCCACATCTCCGCGTGAGCCCCAGCTGGCCGGTCACGTGTCGGCCCCCGACTGCTGGAAGAGGTTTTCTGTGCACATGGGGTCACTCTCCTCCCCGGGCCACACAGCACGTTCCTCCCCTTCAGCTGGGACCACAAAGAACAACATGCCTTTGCTAGAACCTTACGCTTGACGAGGCCCTACTGTCACATGCCAAGATTCGTGCGGAAGCCTTCTCGTCTCCTCTCATTCCATCCATTTACTCACTTCATGTCGATGTGTGTATGGTGCTCGGACAAGGTAGCGGGGCACCCGGATAAATCAGACGTGCCGACCTGCTCGTGTCCGAAAGGCTTTGGCTTCCTCGTCCCTCTGCCTGGAAAGGTTTTGTGCCAGGTCTTTGCATGGTTAGTCCTAATCATGCAACAGCCCAGCCCAGGCGTTTCCTCCTCAGAGAGGCCCATTGCGAGTAGCCCACTCACAGTAACTTCTCTGGAACTTTCTATCCTCAAACCCTACATTCTTGCCTTCAGAACACTCTTCATTGTCTTAAACTTGCTTATTTGTGTATTTGTTTTTGTCTGACATTCTTAACACAGACACACACACTCAGAAAGTGATGGCGGCAACCGTGATGTTGCCCTTGGCTGCCCCGCGACACTGCTGTAACCCAGCATGGGTTCGAGACCCACACCCCCGCTAAGAACCGTAACAGTGGGCACTGAACACACTCACCAAAGTGAGCATCTCTCGTCAGCACCCACAGATGAGGTGTGTGCCGGGGCTCTCCAGGTAAGTCAGAAGCTCACAGATACTGAGGACCCACGGGAGGCTTCAGAAAACAGAATCCCTGAGATCATCTTGAAAAATGTGTGCCTTCTGCCACGGGACAAGAACGCAGGCAAAGGCACCCGAAATCCCTATATAAAAACAATGCTAAACGTTTTCCCCTCGGAGGACTCTGATCCTAACAAGAGTTGCCACTTGTTAAGTGCCCAGTAAGCACTTGCCAGAAGTAGGGCTTCGCACGCACCACCTCGGTGAATCTCAGGGATGAGGACTCGCACACACCATTCTACGGGAATGAGAACTGAGGTTCAGGCAGTGTAACCATTCGATCTATAAAAGCTCCTTCCATTACGGCCTTATCTACCTTCCACCCATAACATAACTCATTTTCAAATTATTCTGTGAATAAAATAGGAACTGTCAATGCAGACATCCTGGGAATTCACTAATTAGATACTTACTACATAAATATCTTTATGTTTACACAAACTGACATTTTCAAGTTCTTAATCTCTATTAAGAATAACAGATTGTAACCCTCTCCTCTTTATTCCTCAAAACAATTTCAAAACTCCATCCTTCATCTAGAATGTTCCATTAAGAAAATACAGAGAGAAGAGAGTAAATCACTCAAAAAAGAAGTCACAAGTTAATTTAATTATTGCTTCTGCCGGAGAAGCCGGCCACAGGTACGCCCTAGAGGGACAAGCCTCGGCCCAAGGAAGCCTGCCACGGGCTGACTGGGGCCGACGGAGGGAAGGCTGAGACGCAGTCCGCCTGTGCTGGCTTACACGGAAGAGCCGTGGCCCCGGCGCCATGCCGCCGCCGCCGCGTGAAGGGGCACCACAGGAGGACAGCCCCATGCGGAACGCAGAGAAGCAAACGCAGGCCCGGGCCTACCGTGCTGGGCCCTGCTCGCAGGAAGAGGCGCCCTGCGGCCCAACTTCCGGTGCCACGGCCCGGCCAGGTCCCTGCCTCTGGCCACCACGGCGCAGGCACTGGTCTTCTATTCAACTCAGCTACTCTGTTCCGGCTTCCACCTCAGTCAAGCGGCACTCTGACTCTGATTTGGCTTCACCAGGAGCGATTTCTACAGGAAAACGTGCTGACTGCCGACAGGAGTACTCCGGTCTGCCTGACAGTAAAGTTTCTCAATTTAAAAGAAAAACATTCTAATTTATATAATTACCTTGCAAAATGTAGTTCTGCTGAGTCTGTCAGATTGTCTCTGGTTGGTGGTGAGATCATGTTTCAAGAAAGGCACACCTGAGGGCTGATCCTGGTTCTGGTTCCGGAGCCCGGGGTCCAGGTGAGGTTCTGCCCCCGGGGCCTGTCTCAGGCCCCCAGGCAAGACCACCACTTCTGGCCTCCAAGCCTCCCTTCTCCCAGAACACATTCCTCACTGCCTTCCAGCTACTGCTCAAGGTCATCTCCTTTAAACCAACCCACATACACGTGTCCGTACACATATGGCACACGGAGTTTGGGTCCAGTCCCCATGTGAGGACCGGCAGCGACAAGACGGAGGATCCCAAAAGGAATACAAACCAGGGTGGTGACAGATGCGTCTGTGTCCACTGCTGCTAGCTGTCATCTCCACGTGGGTCAGAGCTGACGTCACACGACGTCTCTACATCACACACACACACACAGCGGACGGGACTCTCCTCTACGGCACGTGTGCCCCCTCGCACGTCTCTGCGTCAGCCGGAGCGGATACAAGGCCTGCTGCAAATGTCACACACAGACAGCAAAAATGTGATCCCAGTCTGCACGCTGGGTTTGCGCGTTAGCTTGGGAAAACGGTAAAGCAGTTAATGAAATCTGTGGACACGACTGCAGCCTACTACCGTGAAGAAATAGGGACATTGTCACAAGAGAAGAGGACATTATAAATTTATTCAGATTAATAAACAAGAAACATCTACAGCTGTATTAACTGGATACTGGGGATTTATTTTTTGCTCTTAAGTTTACAGTCTAGGAAAGGAGCAATTTTTCAAGATGAATTGAAAATGGTGCTAGACTTCTAATATGGAGCTTCAGAGGGAAAAGAGCCAGGAACATGGGAACTTACAGGGGAAAACCTTCTATCTCAACCTACGGATGAACTTTCTGAAATTGGAACCACGTGATGTGTAGAGAGGTAAGGCCCCGTCACCGAAAGCGTCCACACGGAGCTCCGTGAACCCAGGTAGAGTAGGGGTGTACAGGAAGTCAGGTTTGCTGGCCCCACGAGGCCCGTCCCCACCATGAAATTCTCTCTGCCGCGCGGCTGTGAGTCAGATGGATTTCCTAAGACCTGTGATGAGGGAGCAGTCCTCCAGCTCGGCTGCTCACGCTCCGACGCGCTGGCACTCTGGGTAACTTCTCAGCTACCACCACTTTGGAGAAGAGCGCATTTGAAACATTATTTCTTTGAAGATTTTATCAGTGCCACTTAACCTTTACCCTCCTTTACCCATCACACCGCACCGTAGCTCCGAAAAGAACTGTCTTTCTTTCAGAGCAAAAATATGCCGGAGTACTGGTTATTCCGAAGTGCCATCTGTCTCACTGACGTGCCTCCCCTTCGGGTGCTGGCACTACTAGGGATGTATCCAAAAGATACAAACGTGCTGATTTGTGGGGGCACATGCACCCCAATGTTCACAGCAGCACTACCAGCAATAGCCAAGTATGGAAAGAGCCTAGATGTCCATCGACTGATGAAAAAAGAAGACGTGGTATATATATATGTGTATATATACACACATATGCATATAATGGAATATTACTCAGTGATCAAAAAGAATGAAATCTGGCCATTTGCAACAACGTGGATGAAACTAGAGTGTATTATGCTAAGTGAAGTCAGTCAGAGAAACACAAATATATAATTTCACTCCTATGTGGAATTTAAGAAACACAACAGATGAACATAGAGGAAGGGAAGGAAAAATAAGGAAAAAAACAGAGAGAGAGGCAACCATAAGAGACTCTTAAATACAGAGAACGAACTGAGGGTTGCTGGAGGGGGGGGGGGATGGGCTGGATGGTGATGGACACTGAGGCGGCCACTCGTCAGGATGAGCACGGGGTGTTGTATGTACGTGATGAATCACTGGGTTCTACTCCTGAAACCAATACCAGGCTGTATGTTAACTAAATTGAATTTAAATAAATAAATTTAAGAAATAATAATTTTAGAATGATATCTGGTCTGTTTCTCCTAAATAACTGTTTGGTGAGGGGTTCTGGAAGTAATTTTAAGCAAGCCAAATGATTAAAAAATGTTTTCCTAGTTTACATTACATGCTGAGAATGGCCCCTTTTCCTTTTTTAAGAAAGCATTAAATTGTTTTTTAATATTTGAACACCTTAATTTAATGTCGGAAAAGTGAAGAGAAATTTAATCAGCCTTCATTATAATGGCAAGTAACGACTTGCTAAAATACAGATTTACGCGCTCCTGCACATGCTTGTCCCAAACACACCCCCTTCCATCTCTTCCTCCGAGCCTCTCTTTTGGGTTTTTCCCCCTACAGTTAAGGTTTCCATTTTTCCCCAGAAAAAAAAAGAAGCGAAACAACAGGGTCCTGAGAGGCACCTGATTTCTCCTGTCATGGGACCTCCCGAAAATAAATTTCTAGTCTACACAGTGACGTAGAAATAAGGTATCGCACCTGGGTTGTGAAAGGAACTACGACACTACTCTGTTACCACATTCATGGGGGATTAAAACAAATCTGTATTTCTTTACACAACTATATTGGAACCTTTTCAATTAAGTATGACTGAGGACACTGATACAAGTTTAAAAGCGCCTCCCTAAAGAAAGCATGCTGTTTGTGACTGTTCGGCTCAAGGACGCGAAGAGGGGACCGTTTTCCTCGAGAAAGCTGCATGTAGACAGGAAGACACTCTTACCCACAACTGGACGCAACGCAAGGGAAATCAGCGCCCCGCAAGTCTCAGCAAGTCCACGTGAAGGAGCCTGAGGCTGTCTCCGTGGGGGTGGAGCAGCAGCGCGGCGCAGGGGTACGAGCAGGGAAGCCTGCAAACAGGGGCGGCGCTGCCTCCCCCTGCGTCCGGGGTCTCGGGGCTCAGGAGTCAGACCTCAGAGAGAGAGCGGCTCCCACCCTGCCTCTGACCTCCTCCCCACTCCTGCCCCACGGGCGCCATGTCACGCCACGGTGGTGGCTCCCAGGGTCTCTATACACACCCAGCCTGACCACAGTCTCCACTCTGTGTGTGCAGCCGCCTGGATGGTAACCGTGCCTCACAGTAAAACTGTTCTATAAAGTCATTCCCTTGGCTGTTTCCCCTAACTGCACACAAAGTACTTCCAGCCCCGCCCAGGCCCCTCTCTAATCTGGCTCCCTCTCCTGCCTCTGTCCCAACAGGGCCTTACGTACTGTACTGTTAATTATTTCTCGTTATCCATCTTTCCGCTGAGAGCTGGCCTGTCTCCAGGGTCTACGGCAGTGGTTGCTCCCTTGACAGACTGACAGACACACAGCACATGAATGGTGGGTAACGGTGGGCCAGGTCCTCATCTCCCCGCACCTGTGAGCTCCCAGAACAATGACAGCCAGGGCCAGGAGGGAAAGAGACAACCCAACAGGGGCACAGACACAGTGCCTGGCACACACCGAACGGGAGACGCGCCGGAGCTACTAAGAATTCACAGACAGTATCGTAAACATGAGCGAGTGCACTAACTTACTTGTCCTTTCGTTTTTAACCAGTTGGACATTGCTCTAAAAGGATCCGTGGCGTCCCAGGCCGCTGCTCAGACGGTCAGTGTCCTGTCGATAATGCGGGGTGGGGCACCACTCCGGAATATCGGAACCTGAGAACACTTCTCACGGTGCTACTGTGGTTACCCCAGCACGGGGTACTCCTGGAGTGGTGGAGGGAGGGCTGGTATTTAGCGTGTATTCTTAAATTTCTAACAATGTTTCCATGTGCTCTGATAAGTACGATGAGAACTTTCTAGGATCACTAGGTGGCACGGGACAGAACGCTAAGTAAGTGCTCTGGGCTTGGCCCGTTTTCTGCAAGGCTGTTCAGGCAATTCAACAGGGTGGCGAGGCGTCTACGGCCGAATGAGGAAAGGAAGCAAGAACAGAGGGGATAGAAAGCACAGGACCTTGGCCTCAGACCACGCAACGCCCGTGTTCCTCCCGCCCTGCACTTGTCGGCCTTGTGGGGATTCCATCGTTTACGAGTAATGGAAGAGGCGGTGAGCGTCTTCGGCTTGAGTCTATTTAGATTGTCTTTTTCTGACAGAAGAGAGTAAAGGTGGGTAAACGTGAATGTTTGGAGACATTTGGGGGCACGGCTGTTTCAGTCTCAGCGACAGGCTGTTTGGATTCTTGTGCCTACCGCCGTGGGCGCAGGGAGGGAATTTAGACAATTATTCCCTGTTACAACATCAGTATGTGCCCATTTCAGAATCGAGAGAAGGGAATTAAAAAGCTGCATGTGAGAATATTAAGATCCGAATTGTGGTAGCAAATTTTCAGTATCGACAATCAATTCAGTCCCCGTAAAGGCAGTAGCAAAAGGTCAAAACAAAATCATTAAAGAAGTTTCTAAAGCTTCTGGAAGCCTCATTAAAACCATATGCTGTTAGAAGCATGAAAACCCTGGAGAGTCAGGTGAAGGAGGAGAAGTTCGTGTGTTCCGCGCGCTCCGCTAGCAGGAAAACGGGAGATCCCCGGTTTAGACAGAACCTAGTTCCAGAGCTGCTTGGCACCGAGCGAAGGAGAGGCGGCCCGCGCCTCGAAGGCCTCACGAAAACAGCAGCAGTGCCGGTAGATGCTTCTGGTGAGGGCCTCGGCCGGTGTGACTGCGGGTGACTGTGATGCCGTCGCAGCTGTAGAAGGCGACCGAGGAGACTTCCCTGTTCTCGGTCCAGAGGAACCCGGCACGCCACCCGCGCCCTACAACTGGCACAGACTTCCTACTTTGATGGGTGAGGCCTACCCTATTCTTAGCAGTAGAGATGAGATAAGCGTCCACCATCGTTGAGGGCCCACTAGGTGCCTGGGACTACGCTGAGCTTTCTCATCTGGTCGACTGACAAACTGCTTAGTGTTTCAACCTATTTCAACACTAAAGCTGTTCAGTACAAATCAAAGAAATTACAGTCCAACGGTTTCCTGGCAGAAATACATAGATGCCTTGAGATTGGCAGTGGGTAGGTTTGGAAGGCAGGAGCTGCGCAGGCACAGATGCTAATCGGGTAACACCTCTTAGGCCCCACAGGACTCCTGAGAGAGCCGCCTGGCGCCCTCTCCTGGGCTGCCCGCGGCTGTGTGCGCCGGCACTCCCTCGCCTGGAGCCAGCTTCCCAGCCACGCGGGGCTCCCACCATCCATTTCCCACTGGCTCCACGCTGCTCCTCTGCCACCAAGAACCACTCTGAGCTGGGGCAGCTACCTGGAGCCACAGGCCTCAGGTTATGTGGCCATAACCACTCAGAAGTTACAGAAAAAAATCTACCGGTTTTTTGGTGTTTGTTTTTTGGCCACAATGTGACAGTCTGATTTTCGTCTCTGAGCTGACCTCGAGATGGATGGGTCATCTCAGGCGGACTGAGTACTCCTGTGCCCACTGGGGTTATGCTCTTGGCCTGCATGGCTCTGTTTTAAGCTCAGATTTCGGGAGGTGCTGACAGAGGTTCAGGATGTCATGGGGTGTTAGCAGACGCACGTGATCTCAGCGGCGGGGAACACCCCTGGTCATTCAGAGCCTGTCACAGTCCTTCGTGAAAAAGACCATTTGAGGAGTCAAATCTGTTCCTTCCTTGTCTGTATCCAGTCTTCCCGGCCTTCCTAACCCATAAACCTTCGAGTGGGTCTCAGGTTCCTGAAACTTCTATGCAAACTTATACAAAATACCAATATTCTGAGATTTACTTTTCCTTATAATCTCGACAAATGAAAAGTATGGAAGAGACTATCAGGAAATGAGGGTTCCAATGGGGTATTATTATTAATTTCACAAAATTATAGGAAGACCCAGTGAGCTCACCTATTAAAATTTCATCCTTAGGGCTCCTGGGTGGCTCAGTCGGTTAAGCATCTGACTCTTGATTTTGGCTCAAACTCACGATCTCACGGTCGTTGAGACTGAGCCCTGCATCAGGCTCCAAGCTGACAGCACGGAGTCTACTCGATTCTCTTTCCCTCTCCCTCTGCCCCTCCCCAACTCACTCTCAATAAACAAACAAACAAAGAAACAAAGTTCCACCCTTTATTTTGCCTTCAGGGAAGGAAGGCCAGAGGGCAGAGCGGCTCACTGAAGGGCTACGGCAAGGAACACGACTGGGGATTCCCAATCCACCAGCTCCTGCTTCAGGGGGCTTTGCATTTACCAATTTTCCCTTGTTTTTCACAGGTTTCCAAACGTTTATGATAAGCATTTGATTTCAAATGTGTGTCTGTCTGAGGTAAACACATCTACTGAAAACCGAAATGGCTTTTTATGCACTATTTCAAATACTCTTGTTCTACTTACCTAAGCCACCTAGTTCCATTTCTATATCTCTTTTACTTCTGGTTCTATATTTTCTATGAATCGACACAATGGCTAACTGCAGACTAGCTTCTTTTTTAATTGTTTCTTAACGTTTATTTATTTTTGAAAGAGGAAGAGATAGACCGTGACTGGGGGAGGGGCAGAGAGAGAGGGAGACGCAGAATCCCAAGCAGGCCTCAGGCTTCGAGTGGTCAGCACAGAACCCGATGCGGGGCTGAAACCCACGAACCCTGAGATCGTGACCTGAGCCGAGGTCGGCTGCCCAACCGACTGAGCCCCCAGGGCCCCCTGACCTGATCCTTTTAGTTTGCTCTCCCACCTTTGGGACTGCCCTCCTCTTCATATGCCAGCATGCTTTCTAATTTTCTGGAATAAAACCTTTACGTAAAACACCTTAAGAGTTAAAAGTTACAGTATCTGTTCTTTCATTTTTAGAATATATTAACCTCGATTTGAAATCTTATTTTGGGGACAGATATTCTAAGTGTTGCCTTCTCTTGTTTTTAATTAAAGTTATCTGCATTTTTACACGGCCTTCTTCCACGAGTTTCAAACGCTGAGATTTCAGAGTGCCGATGTTCATTTTAACCGCCCCCCAAACATATTCCCATTACCATCCCGTCTCCCCTCTCTCCCACGAGGTAAACGTGCTCTCTCTGTAGGGTGATAATACGTGGACATGAGAAGAGTGAGGTTTTTTCTAGAAATAAAATTTCCAAAACCGCTAACCAAATGTTTCAGAATGACATATTAAGAAGACTGGGAATTCAAGGTGTATTCTGTATGGGAATTCAGAACCGGACTAGCAATTTGGACAGAACTGAAACTTTAGCAGTGTGATGTCTATGGTTGCAAAGCTTTGTATAAGAAAGGAAGAACACGCAAAAAGTCGGCTAAACACCCGCGACCTGGAACACGTGGTTTGAGACCTAACCGGGGCAGGCTGGGTAAGGAAGCCTGGGGGCAGGCGAATGTCGGCAGACGCCTTCTATGAACAAGCACAGGTAATAATAAATTAACAGTAAAATAAGATATTCCCATGGCACGTATAATTAGAACGAGGCCACTGAGCAAAAGCTCCCATGAAAGAAAATTGGTGGACAAAGGATCATGAGAAGAATTTGCTCTTGTAAACAGTTAAAGCTGGATATGCCAAAAGGAGAAGCGGTCAGAAAAGAATACCACCTTCCTTAAGACAGCAAAGATTTCCTTCTCTGAAAAAAGGCGATGAGTAATTCGTCTTCTGACAGGCTCCTGGTCCACTGCTGCCAAGAGCGGGGTCCCGGGTTCTATTGTTAGCTCTGCACTTGGTTATTCTACCTCGGAAGTCATTCTCTCTCTCTCTCTCTCTCTCTGTTTGGTGGGTAAATTTACAGCGTTTTTCTGTGTTCTTGTGTGAAAGACTCCATGAAAAGGAGAGGGGGCTGAAAGGTCATTAGAAGAACCTGAGGAAAGAACGGAACTGGAAGGCAGTGGAGACAAAGGGCTCCAGGGAGAAGAGCCACCGCTCTCGGAGAGGCTGGACAGCAGGCGCTTGGTCCCCAGGAGCCGGCGAGCGGCCTCGGGTCCTGCCCACCTGTCCTTAGGTACCGGGCTGAGCCGGCGCCGAGTCCCTCCGCCCCTCCGCCCTCAGCACAGGCGCCCTCCCTGCGCGGGAAGGGAGGGGGAGGAAGGGGGCGGGGAGGTGCCTGCACGACCACACGGGGCTGCTCCTCACGCCTCTCCCCCTGCAGCCTGTTCCGAGCACCCATTACTTTCAGGTCTTAAAAATTTCCCAGATTTATTTTTTAATATAAATGATGCCGTTTCACATCTAACCCCATTGAAGTAGTTTATGCACTTCTGCCAAAGCCCAGCTCTACAACAAACGATACTCTGAAATTCCCAAACGAGCCGCAATCAACAAACAGCTCAGATGAGGCTGGCATGGAAAACATCATGAACTTGGGCCTTCTTAATTAACAATATTTTTAATTCTCCCAGGTCACATGAAACCAATGATGATTTCAGCTAAAATTAGGTAATACAATTCAGCAGGAAAAAAGCAAACTATATAGAAGAGCCTTTTCTAAAGGGCCAAGAAAACTGCTTTTCCCCTTTTCAAGATGACGCAAATAAAGAAGAAAAACATAAGGTAATTTCCTGGAATGGCTTCAGCACAGCCCGGTTTGGGACGAAAGGGGGGACAGGAGAAGTCATCTGTTAGGTGACCAACAATGACCTGCTAATCAAATTGACAAGGTAAACCAGTTAGACTACTGAGCCTCACTCCAAGCTCTAAAGCAAAAACATTTTTTCAATAACAGAGTGATTTGAGAACTCTAACAGTATTAGGCAAAAAAGCCTATCACAGTTCCTATGATTAAACTCACCTAAAAGAATTAATTAAAATGTACTTAAAAAGTCTCACTCTCAAAGATATCAACATAGATTACTTGTTCAAAGTTGAAGCTTAAAAATAGTCACATTACTTTAGTCATTGTTTCCACGAGAGTTTGTTACTGTTATTTTTATTTCGTTTGAAATCTGAATTTTTTTCTACCGCACTTATGCTTAAATCATTTCTTACATTTTATTTTGAATGCGTCACTAATGTAAACCAAAACACCAAAATCATGTCCACTTCAGCTTCAAGCCAAAAGAGCAAAAGAAAATGAGAAGCATATAAATTATTATAAAATATGCATTAATGTTTTCAATATAATTGTTAGAGTATGTGTTTTATTTAGAACTAGAATACAAAGCAAACAAGGAAATAAAACGATTGAAATTGGGGTTAAGATACTTCTCTCTGGTGGTTCACATTTTTCCACAATTGACAAAATAGTCCTCTAAAAGGGAGAATTTGGAACTAAAAGTCAAATGAAACACGCTTGACAAAAAAGAGAAATTTAAAGGAATCGTTTATTTTTCCTGGGGCCAGGACAGAAAATAAATTCCATAGTTATGCGAATCGCACGACCCCCCAGCGTGTACAGTCACTCGGCTTTGTGAAATTCGAAACCTCCACATTTATCCACGCTGTTATTCACAAAACTTATAATGATTCTCTAATTTGGAATAAATGGATTGATATGGTTCTTTTTCCGTCTTAGTTTGTTATATAAAATGTGCTCTTGCCTATGTGTTTGATTGCTTTTCTCATGTACTTGCTTTTTGTGGTATACCCGAGCTAGTGCAGTTTAAATAGAAGTTAATTAATAATGTCATAAAAGCATCTTCACATATCACCTCATACCTTAGGTAATGACTAATCTGGAGGTGAGGGTGTTGTGGATACCAATGCGTGGCCTATGGCAGCACTGTCTAACTTCAGAAATGAAATGGAGTGTTGGGGGCCTGTCACTTAGCTGTCGTTTGCTGGTTTAAGGTGAGTGGCGGGGGTGGGGGGGGGAGCCAGAGAGGCAGCTCTGAGGTTGGGAGGCTGCAAAAACCAGGCAGTATTGAAAAGAAAGTCAATAGTGTAACAGAGCAATGTTCTTTAAGAAAGGCTATTTTAATCACTATGTTATTAGTACGAAAGCTTGCCTGCTTAAAAGGGGGCGAAAGAAAGAATATTAGATTAATGACAAAATAATTTAAAAAATGGACAAATTAAAACTAAAGAATTAGACTCATCTGACACTGGTATTCATGAAGAAAATTTAACCATATCATAAATAAGATTAATAAAAGGTGGGGAAAATGAAGTCTTTGTGGAAAATGCTGCTAACTGTCATCAGCCTTTAGAACGGGAGTCAGGAATTTTCTCTTAAGTCTTTAATTCTTTCAATTTTAGAATTTAAGTTGCCACACACTTCAATGATATTTAAGCTATGACAGTAGTTTTCTAGAAAATGGACCCTTCCCTTTCAAAAAAAGCAGAACTCTTTTCTTTCCGTAAAATAAGCATAAGAAAATGGGCAAGCTGCTTGTGAGGGAGACAGAGCCTGCGCCCACTGGTAGAAGGTGTAGAAACATATTTCGCAAAACACACTGCAATCCATTCCGTAGGTCAAAAGAGAGATATATTTTTTAGCATCAGATTTTCCATTAACTCTTTCGCAGAAATAAATTCCAGCTCCCACTTTTTAAAAAAAAACACGACGAGATGGATTTAGCTCTGATTCACACTTACAGTCTCGGGTCCTGAAGGCAAGGGAACACGACTTACAGTCTATTCTCTCTGGGTTAAACAAGTAATTCATAAAGTATCCTCTTTCACCTATGACGCTACAAATAATCGCCTGAGCCATGCAGACGTGAGGATAGTCAAGTACGCCCACGAACAGGAAGCTCAGTGCTCCCGGCAGCTCTAGGAAGACCACGGATCACATTTCTGTCAGGCAAATACAGACGGAGACAAACAGGAAACAAAAAGCAAAAACAACAACGGTGTGCACGCCTAGTTTTTACTCACGAACTGCACCCAGAGAACTAATTCACCATCCCCAGAGCTGAGACTGTTCTTGGCTACATTTGAACAGTGGTGTGGCACTCAAACCCTTTCTTTCAAACTCCTTTAAAACTAAACATAGGCTTTCCCCCCTTCTCGGCTAATTACACGCTTTTCTGTTAAAGACGCGAGCCCTTTATTGCTCATAATTTCAGCTATCACTTGCTTGGGGATCTTCTCAGATCAATAGCATAGAGTTAAGTGGAAGAAAAGGCTAAATGTGATTGCTATTTGCAAAGCAAGGATTAATTTTTAGATTTTAAGTGCTCTTGTGTTTCGTGTTAAAATATTAAATTCAAGTCACAGGTTCAGAGTAGCTACACATTCAGAGCTTTCTGTTAAGTCTCTGTCATTTTTTAAATCTTGAATACTGGCATAGGTTATAATAAAATCTAGTGTGCGTTCTGCAATTTTACGGATTCCAGGGCTGGCGGCCATACATCTTTGATGGCAAAACTACATGGGTTGTAGCGCCATAAAAATCAATAAATATTAACCTTTTCTGGCTCTTTGTGCACAGATGCTTTATCAATTGCTGTCAGGTAACAGAACAGTCAGTGATGAACTGTATTTCTCAGCTAAGGAATCCATAACAAATTTAGAAATCGATGTAGATTAACCCACTTTTTAAATAAAAAAAATCATCAATGAATTTTACTTCCTATAGAAAGAACACAAAAGCCAGTGTTCTCGAGTTCTCAGTAGGGGCCTCTGGTGGGACACAGGTATCACGCGGCACTCGCACCCAAGGACTAAATATGTCATACTTTCCCGGGCTCCATTTCTGTAATTATATAGACGAGCTATAATCTGCCTTCAGAGTTTTGGTAACATGCTAAGAAGAGGGGAAATTTTTACTCCATTACAATATCGCATCTTATTTCTGTTAGCAATCCTCCTTCTTCCAGACGAGCTGCGATTGTAAAGGTCTGAAATAACGGGGAAAACTGTTTAGTTAAAACCAGAGTGTCATCCTATGCCACGAAACTCTCCTTAAAGTCAGTTCATCAGTGCCACGTCCAGTCTGGTCGCACAGCGCCTGCAGGGCCTACTTCATACGACACGGGCCCCGCGTCACTGCCTGTGCTCAACAGAACAGACTGCTGGCCAGGAGCCGCGAACGCCCGCACGGAGCACTGCCGTCTAGCTCCTTTGTGGTGCACACTCCGGTTCTCCCGCGACTTTAAGTTTTAGCTTCGGTTTCACTGGACAGCCCAACGTATCGGTAACTTATGAGGTGCACGCAAAACTAAACTGTCTGAACTCAGTCATTTAAACAGCAAAGTGTAACGCCATCTGCAGTCTCACTCATCAGCATATCCGTGTCTGCGCCTTTACGGAGGACACGCAGAAAGGTTTTCATGGTCCGGTTCCCTTAAAAAGTAGTGTGGAATTTCCACAGGGCAGCAGTGCGGACAAACAGCCCAGTCGTCGGACGGAAACCGAGCCGCCGGACGTGAGGTAACGGCGGTGAGTACGAGAGCTCTGACGCGCTAGAAGCTCTATTAACAAGAATCTCAGTGAGCTCTGCACGAAATGATTTTACACTTATCACTCTTCAGTGACCCTAGATCTTTAATCTCTAGATAAATCAGCTAAAGAAAAATCGGCATTCTTATGAAAATAACAACATACTAGTTATAAATCTTTGGTTGCAAATTTTAAAATGACTTTTTTGGTGGAAATAATTGTAATGAGTTCATTTTTGCAATAAACAGTAACTATTAGGCCTGATGATTTTCAAAGTGACGACCTTGGGGGTAGAATTATGGAAAATCTTTAAAACAAGTTAAAAGCAGACCCTACGATAAGATCTAATATGCATTTATTCCTCTCGGAGAGGCTGGTTTCTAGAAGGTGTCGGAAGAAGACGAGAAAACATTCAGATAACCCAAACACATCGGTTAATCTCCAGGAGCACACTCGAGACTTGCTGGACGGAGGTCTGCCTCCCGCAATGGCCACGAGGCACGGCAGGGCCACACGGGGCACTCAGCTCACTGACAGGGCCAACCTGCGGCCCGGAGTCACCGCGGGGGCTGCGGTGACCTATCGGAACATGCTTCAGGCTCAGACACCAAGTGCCTCATGAAAAGCACGTTCTGAAATGGCCAACTTTTTTTTTTTTTTTTTTTTAACTTAAGATTAAAAAGGTTAGGAAGATTTTTACAAACCAGTCAAGGAAAGCGTGGTCTATTTTAAGTCCAGCTTGACTGGCACCGCGTCAGGACCAAGCTGGATCCCTGACCCCACAGCTAGGTCGGGGGGAGGCACATCTCCCAACCTTCCCCCATGTCTGTCACCAAGGTTCAGCTAAGATAAAAAAACAAACGGAACAATATAACATCTTGATAGACCGTCCAAGATTAAGAGGAGCGCCTGGAGAGAACTGTGATGGTCTCAGTCCTCCTCGGCTCACGAGCACCCACGACGCTGCAGTCCGTTCTCCAAACTCCAAAAAAGCCCACTTTCCCTTCTGCAGGGAAGATGTGTGCAAAGAGGAATCAGGTAGACATAAAAACCACAACCTCCTTTTCCTCTGTAGTTTTTACCAACAAATAGCTTATAGCCCCAGTGTTCACCAGCCCCACGGAGTGTCCGTATCCAGAAATGGGGATAATTATTTTTAGGCTGACAGATTTTATTCAACACCATCCTGCCATCCTGCAGCAATCATAGAGAATATGAAGAAATTCGTACACGAGAAGGGGAATAATTCCAGCCCTAAAATGGCTTTGTTGACTTTCTAGACCAAGGAGCAAAATAATCATCAATAAACATTGCCATCACCATCACCACAGCTACCGTTTGGGAAATTCTCCCTTTATTTGTGGAGTCGGCGTTACGGCTGTGAGTTCTCTCATCGAACAGCGTCTCTGCTACCATGCAGCTTTACACCGATGCCATCGGCCACAGGCTGCACGTGACAGGAAGTAAATGAAGGGGAAACCCAGCGAGCTCATCTGTTTTACCTGCGTAACCTAGTTAATGCCACTCCAGGCAACCCTGATTTATTCTGATTTACTAGAACCCTATTTGTCTTTGGTGTATTCAAGTCCTTGCTTATCAACTGCTTACAGTACACTGAGTGTGTCTGAGTTTATCTGTGTATTTGTTTTTGTTTTTCCTTCCACGCCTGGAACGCTATCCTAACCTTTCAATCAATGGCTCGTTGTTAGTAGGAAAACCTACTGAAAAGTATTGCTTCATGAAGGTGGGTCCCAATAGGGCACATGTGTTCAACCAGTGAGCCCTGAGACCCTAACGGCTGAGGGACACGCACGAGTGGCAGCACTGGGCCACCACGGGGCCAGAGGACCGCGGTGGCGGGCACTGAAATGCACATGCTACCGACACGTGAGACAGTCTCGAATTCGTGGTCGGGGATATTCGGGATGGACAGAGGCAAGTCCTGAGGGGTGAGCTCAAGTCCTCTGCAGTTAGGAGGCGGGTCACAAAATCACCGCACGACAGTACTACGAAGTCACTGGCAGAGAGCAGCGCAAAGGGAAGGAAAGCCTCGACCCCCCGCGGTTTCAAGAGGAGTGACAGACCCCGCTGGCCACAGGCCTCGCTGCCCGTGTCCCCTGCCCTCGCTGCCCCTCTCCCCTGCCGGGACCCTGCTAACGCCCTCCCGTGCCTCCCCTGTCACCCCAAGCTAACAAACAGCATTTCTGTGTAAATGTTTCAAGAGAAAAGCACATTTTATACACATGGTGCAAGGAACCCAACTAAGAAACAACCAAACAAATGCAAACAAAATGCAGTACATTCCAGAGGTGCGAGTTCCCTCCTCCTCCTCCCCTTCTCCCCAGTAAGGCTGGCGGCGTGGCGTGGTTTTGGGTCAGGGGGCTGGAGACAACAGAAGGAGCTAGATGCCGAGGGCACAAGGGTCCCCGGAGTGAGCTGTGTGGAGACAGACATCTGGTAAGAACTGACTCTTATTACCCCAGGCCCCCCAAGTAGGGCGCCTCACGTCAGGGCCTGGACGGAGGGCGAGGGAGGGCCGGGCTTCTGACAAGGTTCAGACTGGGTCATACGAAGCCCACCACCTCACTCCTCTGTCATTGCTCTGGTTTTCTAGTTCACTTACTGCGAAATCCTCCCCTCATCTTCAGATTCTGGCCCCTCCCAGCGTCCTGGGTCTCCTCAGGGGTCTCTTCTCCCCAGCTCTTCCCAGCTCCCCGGGGCCCTACTACCCTGGCCCGCCCACGGCCTTCAGGAAAGGTCAGTCCCCCAGGTAGGCCTGCCCACCCCTCCACCCCAAAAAGCTCCCCGGACACATGCCGTCGTGAGAGGTCTTCAAGGAGCTGTCCCCAGGGCAGTCAAGTCCTACTCAGGACGGCGGGTGGCCGCAAGCCTCTCTCACGGCTCCAAGACCTGTAGGCGCAGGGGTCACAGTGTTCTGTCCACAACTCTCTCCCCGCATAGGACAAGGGGACCGATACATTTCCTCGATAAGGTTCTTGGGGGAACCTTAGAAGATGACTTAATCGGCAAGGGCTGCTTACGAAGCATTGCAGAGACTTGATGTCATCTAAGCTCGTTCTCATGATATCCATGACCCGATAGATTTCTAAACCCATTTTAAACATCACACGCCTAAAGGCCTAAAGGCGACAGGTGTGGATAAGTTTCACAAGGTCGCACCACGAGGGAGCTTCGGAGCTCACTCAAAGCAGCCTGGTCGCAGTGTATGACAACTCTTTGGTGTGTGCGTGTGTGTGCGTGTGTGCGTGTGTGTGCGTGTGTGTGTAACCATCCCATGCTGGCAATCTTGACAGAACTGGAGAAGAGGGCTCTACACTCTCAACTCTGATTACTGAGGTCTTTAGAACAGTGTTAACAGCATTCACTGCCTTCCCTTCTAATGGTAAAAAGCAGCACGTTGTATGCAATCCAGAAAAGCCTGCACTGCTAGATCCATCATTTTTTTTTTCCAAACAAGTACATACGTTACAAAAATGAAACTGGCGATACTCTCGGCATAGCACTTTAGTATCTTCTTAGGAGCTCTTAAAGTATAGAATATGTGTGTGTCATGAAAACGAGCCGTTGCAATCCCAAGATAAGTAGAGAAAAAATGCACAGGCTCCATTCGCCATCTAAACGTCACCCCCGAGATGGCCGATAGTAACAGTTTGCTCTATGTTATCTACACGATCCTTCATGCTCACACAAATACACACATAGGGTGGGTTCTTTTTCCTTCTGGAAGAAAGAAACAGTCACAGGAAGCGGGTTACTTTGCAACGGCTTTTTGCGCGTAATCGCCTATCACAGGTCAACACACAGATCCGGCTCGTCTTTCACGGCCGCGCTGCTGCCCGTGGTCCGGACAGGCCTTTCCCGATGGGCGTTAACATGGCTTCCAGTTCTCGACCATTATAATAACTCACAACAGAGTATCCTCACACATCCGTACATTTATTCCATAAGAAAGATGCTTTATTAGAATTGCCGAGGTTGACGGCACGTGGCTTTTAAAATCCAAGAGCGTTTTTTGCAAGTCACTCTCCCACCAGTGAGGTAGGAGATTTCTAACTTTCCAAAATATGCTCCATCAATGGTCATTTCCAACCTTTTAGGTTTCTGGCAATGGTTAAAAATTGGCATTTTATTGTTGTAAAGTACTCAAACTAGTGAGGTGAAACATCTTTGCATATACTTACTAGTAATCTGCATTTTGAAATGCCTATTCAGATCTATCTTCTGAAAAAATCAATTTGAAGGAGGTTTTGGTAAACTAGGAATAGCGACCTTCTGTGGGAATACTGATTATATTAATCCTGTATCTACTTTATATGTTGCAAATATTTTCTCATAATTGATTGCGACACTTTGTTTACTTATTTTCCCTTTTTGGTTCTGTTTTCTGTGTCTTCTGTAACCATGAGGTTAGACAAATATTATGAAGTTTGTCTCCATCATCACTTGACTATGTAAGAATTTAAAATAAAAATGTAATTCATATGAATATATTTAGAACAAAGGTGTAATACCTTTCTTCTTAATTATTTGACATCTACTTCTTTGTCTTTCTCCTTCACACTTCAATTATTAAGTGTCTGGCGTTGATAAATAAAAGATTTGAAAACACAATTAATTGTTTATAGTAATTGTTCTATATCGGTCTTCTGATGTCAGATTATTATTGAGCTAATGAACGCCATTATATATAAAAAATCTACTTGTCACCTTACACTTTGTTTTAAATAGAAAACACCACAGTGATTATGTCAATACATAAAGATCTAATAATGAAGGTCAATTTTCTACATTTCCATTCTAATTTTTTAATATGTTCACTCTCAAGAGTCCAGATTACAGAATACAAAAATAATATGAGAGAAATGAAGGATGTGGAAGTGTAAGGGATATTTTAGGTATGCAGGTTTAGATAAACGTCTACATACTATAAACAATAGAAATTATGTCCTAAAATAATCAAGAGATGATGCAGGATCAAAAATGCAAATCTGGAATTTCACATACTCCGTTCACCCCTCTTCTGGATCAAAGGTATCCCTACACCAGCTTATACTCACAACCCTGGGTGACGTCTTATCCTACAATGTCAATTCTGACTCTGTGGTCTAACTGATTATTTTCTCTCCTTGTGCTTTTATAACCTAGCCAAGGACGAGGGGGCTAGCAGTCTGTCCTCGGTGGGGTGCCGACTGCCTATCCCTATTTTGCCCGGTGCAAACACAGGCAAGCCCCCCTGTGGATGGATCATTTTCTAGAGGTCATTCGGACCATAATTTCAGGCCCTCGCCACTATCCTGATGGTCCTTCTTAGGAAATTAGACCCAGTGGGAACGTTTTCTCCCTCTGCTTAGTCTGTGGGTCAGCATTTTCCTTCCCTTGTAGTTCTTAATTCCCGTAAGTGGCAATTATTTAAGACACAGTTAGAGAAGGTGCAATCTACATTCATCCAATAAAGCCTAAATATTAAAAAGGACAGAAGAATTCAGCATGGTTACTAAGGATAAATGGGACAGCATTTCGCATTTGAAAGGTACCAACGAAGTGGTATAGGAGTAAATGGATAAAATTAAAAAAAAAAAAAAAAAGATTAAGAAGAACTAAAAGGGCATACTATGTGTCAAGGAGACAGAGCATCTTAATTATAAAAGGTTAATATCACGGTCAGCATCAAGAAATAGGTGGAAAAACCACTCTAATAAATATTACACGGAAATCCACCAAAGGCAGCTGATTCAGAAAGTCTAAATTTCAGATTTTTAATGAGCATATGATAAAAATTAGTTAGGTTAGTACCGTGGTGCAAAACACTCTTAACAGAGATACCATATTAGTGCTAAAAATCATGTTTGGGAATCAAATCACCCATGTTTGGGGAAAGGTATACTAGAAAAACTATTATCGCTGCAGGGACATAATAGATAACTGCACCCTAAGGTCAGAGGTTCTAAAAGAAGCCAAAGGAGAAAGGTCAAGAATTCTGAATGTTATGTGGCTCCTTCATGAGGACGTCGGTGAAACTACTGCAACGGATAAAAAAGAGGGATCTAATTAAAATGGCAACACACCAGTGAGGCACAAGGCGGAAGTTCTGACCGCGAGTGTCCTGCAGGTAACACCACCGCATGACACGGCGGCTGTGGACACGGGGTTATAACCTGGACTCTAAGGCGGCAGGTACGGTGTTATCAGATACACCACTCTTCCCACGGTCGGTGCTTAAGAGCAGGTAAATACCTGTGAAGTTTTAAGAACTGACTTAAGTCCAGTTACATTCTTACAGTTTCAAAACTTAATCTTTATGATTTATCTCTTCAGCTTAACACATCATCCGCCTGGTATATCAGAAAGTACGATTTTGCCAAGAAAATCCGACATGCGATGTATGTGAGACATACATTAAAACTTCTGGGTTGAAAGTGAATTTTCATACATAAAACTGGACTCCTTCTCCTAGGACCACTCATAAGGTTTTACGTTCCACAAAAGGTCTGGTCTCTATAATAAATCCTTTGTCCTTTAGAGCTCTCAAAATGGTTCTGCTTCTATGATGGAACCCCAAACGATGAAACACTTCAGAGATGGGGAAATGTCTTCCAAGTCTCACGTGTGACATGGTCACCTCGTGTGAAACAGCAACGCCGGGGCAGTGGCTCCGGAACCAGCTGCTCCACGCGGCCTTCCCGATGTCGGCTCCGGCCAAGCACTTTACCCCACGCCCCCTCACCACGCAGCTGGGAATAACAGTAGCATAGGGTGGTTTTGGAAATGAAATGAGATGATGCTCTCAAGAAAAAAGCCCAATAATTTGGCAAACTGCGTGCTCATAGGAAATCGTTACGGCATACTATGGTCAGCTATTTAGGTTAAAATGGGATGAATTCAATGTTTCTTTTAGATCTTTCCTATACTCTAAGTAGAAGAAAAACATCGTTAAAGAGGCTTAATAAGATTAAGTCAACTAGAAAAGTATTATTAAAACCCACTGGCTTCTAAGGTTCCTCAAATTCACTATTTCCCTCTTGCCTGGGGCCTGGAATGTTCTCTCCCACTTCACTCTTACCCTGTCTCTCCAAGACAGGAGTCTCCTAGTGCCTCATGCAGGACACTTCCCTGCGTGCCTTCTCCAAGGACCTTCGACCTTTTCTTTGTAGACCGTAGAGAGCAGTTGTGTACTTATTAGTGCGGTTGTTCAACTGATGTCTCTTCCCCACTAAATCAATAATCCCCACTGAGGCAAGGACCAGGCCTGTGCTGCTCCCTCTTTCGTCTCTGAGGCCTAGAGCACAGTGCGCTGGGCCCGATGTGGGCGCACAGAGTTCTGCATTTGTTTGGTGGCAACCTGGTGGGCCTGAATACAAAAGTAGTTGCGAATCCTCAAACAAAATTAATCTCTAGTCACTTCAGAACTTTTAAAAGGTGTTTTGCAACATACTAAGAAGCAAAAGAATGTAAATCTCATGAGCTCAACTAAGTTCACAAAACCTGCCCCGCTAAAAAAGTTAAACAGGTACTGATTTAACTGTTTAATGACAGGACTCAGAAGTTGTCGGCAGATAGAGTGAGAATGCTTTTCGGGAGCCATGTGGAGCATTCGGGAAACGTTAGACCCCTCCGACTCTGGGGTTGGTTGGTGCCCTACTGATCTGGTTCTCTGGGGTGAAATTCTGTAAATGGGAGCAGTGTGGCACAGCGTTCTAGAATTCTACGGTTTTGGCTTTTACATCGGGATTCCTATCATAGACAAGACTAGTGGCTGGCTTAGCAACAGGGGGAAAGAACCACACACTGGGGGAAATCTCACAGGAATGCCCATTTGCTCAGGAGGCAGAAAGAGTGGGGAGGGAGGCTGGTCATGCCCTTTACTGCACGGAAGGTCAAGGCTAACTTAGAGGGACACCGATAATGGCGCGGACATACAAAAATGGAGCGTAACTAAATATGCGCACACAGATTGAACGCCTGCATAAATCAGTGGGTTATACTTTGGGTGGAACTCAAAACCCTTTGGCCAACCACATTCAATTTTACCCGTATTATTATGATAAACTGTTGTTTCTTGTATGTTGAATGAAAATGATTATACACAATAATGAAATAGGTGAGTATGTAGACATCTTAATGCCTAGAAGGTGAACGTACCCAAACTGATTCTGCCACAAATCATGAAAATATACAGCCCTGGATTTCAAACGTCTTTCTCAATGTAAAAAAAGACATCAAAAATTTGGTTTGTACAAACCGAACATAAAGCATCTTAAAGCTGTCTAACACTTTTCTTAGATGCAGATAGAGAAATTGGGGTAAAAAAGAAAGTACGTTAAGCATTATAACAGAATCATATCTAAAATCAAAATTACTTCTTTGACTGGTAAAAGATTCATGACCTAAAAGCATACATCATGGAAAACTTTCCTCATTACGTACAGGGGAAAAGGCCAGAAATATAGACACAGATGATATATTAGCGTCACGTTAAGTCAAACAAAAGAAACCTAAAGTGTCATTGGGCCACTTTCCAAGGGCCGGCTTGTTTTATTTCCCTCAGTGTTCAGCATCTTACTGCACATTCTCTGCAACTTGCAACTCACCTCCCTCCCAACTGCCTGTATGGACCCGACGGCCACTCCTGCCTGCGCGGCGTCCAGCCTGTCTCCTTCTCACCTCCTCCTCCTCAGTTCTTACAGAGCCAACACTCTTCTACTTGCCTTCCCACAGGTGAGTCACGCCTGTTTATGCTACACTTGCACAGATCACAGTGCCTTTCCGCCCCGGTAGCAAACACGATCTGCAATGTTCGCCTTAAGAGGAAGCGCGCTTACGAGTTATTAAACAACAGTACAAGCAGGTGTGTGCAAGAGGGACCACGCCTGGCACCCGTTTGCTCTGGTCCTTGGTGTGAACGTGAAGTCTGCTCTGTCTGAATATCAAGGCTCACCTAACAGAGCTGAAGCCTGTCGATGGGCTATCTGCAAAACAGAGAAGGACCACAGTTCGATGCTGACTGGATGCGCCAGAGAAATGTCAGGAGATTCAAACAATAGTTTAGGTTGATAAAGAGTGTGAAAATATGATACTTAACTCCCCAATAATGAGAACGGTCATGAGACTGGTACCTTTTTAAAAAATAAATACTTGGGTGAAGCCAGCTGTAGTAGTTGCCGAAGAGTGCTCTAAACTTTCTAGAGAACTACCTGAGCATCTTTACGTCCGTCATTTTATACTCAGAAAGTCTTTAAAGTAAACAGTCTGTTTATTAGAAACAGTCCTGTTTCTAATCCTGAGACTAAGGCATATAAGCACGAATATATAAGCTACGCCATCAATCCGGGTCACCTATTAATACAAAATATAAAATATATAATATAAAATATAGTAAGAATATCCACTCTCGTCACTCAAGAGCAGCACCTACTGGCACAATTAGAAAGAACCCAGAAGACACAGAGTAATTTCAGTTCAATATTTTATTAATTAAATACTTACGGAGAACTTAATATATGCCAGGCACTACTTTAAGCACTTTACAAATATTAACTTATTTAATCACTGCAAGACATTTATCACTAAAAGATTAAATGACATCAACCTTACTCCAAGATTCAAGGATCTACTTTCGTAGTCAGAGACACAGATTCTATTTAAAGTCAACAGAATCCAAGTCTGTCCCTGACCAACACCTGGAAAGAAGCCAGTACTACAGTTCATTCTAACTGCATGACCCAGACAACACATGAGGAGGAAATCCTGAAACGCAGTTTCCCCAAAAGGAATTCTCGCCCAAAAAAACAAAACACACTTTTATCTTCCATGCAACATGAATAATAGATACTAATTGCAAAGGAGTCTTGCCTCTTCCTTTATAAACAGGAAATCACTTATGCGAGGTTTTTATTTTAAGCATGCATTAAAATTACAATTTTTCAGAAGACGAAAGAATGACTCTGTGCCAATCACCCTGACATGCTACTCGACAAACGGCACTAACAGCTGTGACATGAGTGAACCTGTCTGAGCAGAGCTTTTCAAGAAGGATCTAGACCAGCCATCAAAACTATGATTTTATCTAGCTGGGGCGCACGCTATATTCTGCTGCGATAAAAGCTATTAGGTGATTTAAGTGACTACTTTACTATGATGGATTTTCATCTATTAAAAGAATGTATTTAAGTGTTTTTAACCTTAGTTAGAAATAGAAAAACTGGAAAAAATAAAAAAAGTGTAAGCATGTCTATATAAGCTAAAATATTTTTCTTCTTCATATTTTTCCTGAATAAATTAACTTTGCAAATTTACTCAACTGATTTATATATTTCAGATGCTGATTAACATGTATCACATGACATCTTTTTGGTCTATTTAATTTTAAGGTCTCAAGCCAATTAGCATAATTTCTGTATTAACTTCCCCATTTTCATTTTCCCATCCCCATCAACTCCCTTCCCCAATGACCCCTCACCAACAGAGACACCTATTTAATATTTTCTACCATAGATACATGAAGGAAATAGAGAAAATATAAGAATACATTTTTTTGTATTTGAAACTTAAAACAATTTTTATCCGCGGTAAGATGCACATAAAGTTTACCATCTTAACCGTCTCTAAGCCCACAGTCCAGTAGCGCCACATATACGCCCACTGTTGTCCAGTCTCCAGACTTCCTCATTTACCAAAAGTGAAACTGTACGTACTGGACAATTCCCCGCACCCCCTCCCCCCCAGCCCCTGGCAACCGTCATTCTATTTTCTGTCCTTAGGAGTTTGACTACTCTATGGACCTCCTACACACATGAGTGGAATTATACAGTATTTTTCTTTTGTGTCTGGCTTATTTCATTCGGCATAATGTCCTCAAGGCTCATCTCTGATGTAGCGGGTGTCAGAATTTCCTTTTTTTTAAAGCCTGAGTAATATTCCAATGTATGTATTATATAGTTTATATAATTACATGCATACTTATTACACATTTTATAATATATATTTTATAATAATTTATACAATATAACGTATGTATTTTCTTTATCCATTCACTCGTTGATAGGCATTTGAATTGTTTCTAACTTCTGGTAAATAATGTTGTTATAAGTGTGATCTGCTTTTATTTCTTTCATACACGCGCGCGCGCGCACACACACACACACACACACACACACACTCAGAAGTGGGAATGCTGGATCATACAGTAATTCTATTTTTAAGGTTGAGGATCAACCATACATCCCATAGAGGCTATACTAATTCTCTACACCCTTGCCAATACTATTTTATTTTATTTTTTGATAGTAGCTATTTTAGTGGGTGTGAGGCAGTAGGAATAAACTTTTAAAGTGACTTCTCAGCTGGTAATAAAAATATGGTGAACTCCTCTAGGATTTTGATGGTTTCCTTTCTCACATTGAGGTCTTTCATCCATTTTGAGTTTATTTTTGTGTAGGATGTCAAAAAGTGGTCTGGTTCAGTCTTCTGCACGTCACTGTCCAGTTCTCCCAGCACCATTTGTTGAAGAGACTGTCTTTCTTCCACTGGATATTCTTTCCTGCTTTGTCGAAGATTAGGCGACCGTATAGATATGGGTTCATTTCTGGTTTTTCTGTTCTGTTCCATTGATGGATGTGTCTATTTTTGTGCCAGTACCATACTGTCTTGATGACCACAACTCTGTAATGTCACTTGAAGTCTGGAATTATGATGCCTCCAGGGCTGCTTTTCTTTCAAGATCGCTTTGGTTATTTGGGGGCTTTTCTGGTTCCGTACAAGGGTTACGATTGTTTGTTCTAGCTCTGTGAAAAATTCTGGTGGTATTTTGATAGGGACTGCATATAATTGTAGATTGTTTTGGGTAATATAGACATCTTAACAATGTTCTTCCAATCCATGAGCATGGAATGTTTTTCCGTTTCTGTTTG
The DNA here is from genome assembly GCA_030068075.1 of Paguma larvata. Taxonomy (NCBI): domain Eukaryota; kingdom Metazoa; phylum Chordata; class Mammalia; order Carnivora; family Viverridae; genus Paguma; species Paguma larvata. The sequence goes on from CM057835.1 coordinate 3,606,154, forward strand.
TCATATTCAATTTCTTTCATACATCTTCTGTAGTTTTCAGAGGACAAATCTTTTACCTATTTGGTTAGGTTTATTCCTAGGTATCTTATGGGTTTTGGTGTAACTGTAAACGGGATCAATGCAACCTCCTTGACATCAACCAGAGCAACTCCCTACGAGATATGTCTCATGAGGCAAGGGAAACAAAAGCAAAAATGAACTACTGGAACCTCATCAAGATAAAAAGTTTCTGCACAGTGAAGAAAATAATCATCAGCAAAACTAAAAGGCAAGCTTCTGAGTGGAAAAGATATTTGCGAATAACATATCAGATAAATGGTTCGTATCCAAAATCTGTAAAGAACTTATCAAACTCAACACCTAAAAAACAAATAACCGAGTTAAGAAATGGGCAGAAGACATGAGGAGACATTTTCCCAAAGAAGACATCCAGCCGGTTAACAGACACATGAAAAGATGCTCAATGTCACTCATCGTCAGGGAAATACAAATCAACGCCACAATGAGATACCACCTCATCTCTGTCAAATTGGCTAAAATTAACACCACAAGAAACAAGAGGTGTTGGGGAGAATGCGGAGAAAGGGGAACCCTCTTATACTATTGGTGGGAATGCAAATTGGGGCAGCCACTGTGGAAAATAGTATGGAGGTTCCTCAAAAAGTTAAAAAAAGAACTACCCCACAATCCAGCAATTACACTACTAGGTATTTACCCAAAGGGTACAGAAATACTGAGATTCGAAGGGAATGGGCACCCTGATGTTTAGAGTAACATTAGCAATGATAGCCGCATTGTGGAGAGAGCCCAAGTGTCCATCGAATGGTGGACAGAGAAGACGTGGTGTACAGATACAACGGCACATTACTCAGCCATAAGAAAGAATGAAATCTTGCCATTTGCAACCACCTGCATGGAGTCAGAGTGCATGATGCTAAGCGAAATCAGTCAGTCAGAGAAAGATAAATGCCACATGATTTTACTCATATGTGAAATTTAAGAAATAAAACGGGCGAACATAGGGGGAAAAAGAGAGGGGAAAACCATAAAATAGACTCTTAACTACAGAAAACGAACAGGAGGTTACTGGAGGGGAGGTGGGCAGGGGGACGAGTTAATGGGCGGTAGGGATTCGGGAGGGCACTTGTGATGAGCACTGGGTGCTGTGAGTGACGAATCGCTAATCTATGCCTGAACCTAATGTTACACTATACATCAACTAACTGGAATTTAAATAAAAACTTGACACAAAAAAAGAAGAAAAGAATACAAAATATAAAACTACTGAGTACTATTTATCATGACGGCAAAACTAACCAGAGAAGAATCATATTATAAGCAAAAAGTGAAAGGCCTTTCTTATTCAATAATATAAAGGATTAAGGAACAATAATTTCACTGGCCACTATATATTCTGTATATAAATATGCATATCTCCACTTTATTTGTTCATAAGACTTTTTTTAAAGGATTGATTTCTGTAAAAAGAATACCAGGCACATTAATCTACCCTAAGTCATAAAGTCATTCAGGAGAAGGACAAGACAGTGACAAATCAGAGGGACTGCCATTGAGTTTACGTTAGATCACAGAGGAACGAAGAGCTGGGGGATGTGAAATTGCAGGGGAATATATATATATCCAATTACGGGAACTTTAGGATACAATTTAAGACACATCCACTCGTAATCTTAGAAGCTGCAATGGTAGTAGAGAGGAAAGAAATGGACTCAAAGAAATACTGTCAACTGATTTTCAATAATAGCGCAAAGACAATTCTATAGAAAAAGGGTAGTGTTTTCAACCAATGTTGCTAAAAAAAAAAGACACTTATATGAAAAACAAAATAAAACAAAACTCTCAACCTATACCCCGTTACCCAAAATTTGACTCCAAATAGATTATAGACGTAAATATAAAATATGAAAACACAAAGCTTCTAGAAGAAAATACAGGAGTTAATCTTTGTAATTTGGGTGAGGCAAATAGTTTTTAGATACTGTAACAAAAGTACAAAGCCTAAGGAAAAACATTAATAAACTGGACTTCATGAATAATGGGAGTCCCCTCTCAGCCACGGGGCATATTTTCCAAGAACCCTAATAGATGCCTGAAACCACAGACAGGGATGTATACTTATTTTCCCTGCCATACAGACATACCTAGGATAAAATTTAATTTATAAATTAACAGTAAGAGATCAACCACTAATAATAAAAGAGAACAATTATAACAATATACTGCAATAAAAGTTATGTGAGTGTGGTTTCTCTCTCTCTCTCAGAAGATCTTACTGTGCTGTCCTCAGCCTTCCTGTGACAATGGGAGATGACAAAATGCCCGCATGACAAGGAGCAGTGAGGCGAGCGACACAGGTGCAGGGAGGCAGCGCTGGCCCCTACTGCCCAGTGACGCTGCACCAAGAGGAGGGCCACCTGCCCACAGACTGTGCTGACCGCGGGTGACTGACTGACCACGCAAAGTGAGCGTGCAGGCGAGGCGGAGGAGGCCGCTGCCTTAAAAACGCTTTTTCGGTGAGAGACAACGTTAAGAGGAAAAAAAGGGAAGGCACAACCTGAGAGACAACATTTGACAATCATGTATCTGACAAAGGCCTTGTATCAAAAATACGTGAAAGTATTTCCAAAGACACTTCACCAGAGAAAATACACAGACGGCAAACGAGCACTGAAAATCAACATCATTGGTGATCAATTCAAAATAAAACCACGGAACGCCACGAAACTCCTGTTAAAATGACTTAAAAACCTGACAATTATAAGTGCTGGTGACGATGTGGGGCAGACAGAGCCTGCCGGCAGAAACAGAAAATGTGCCGACACTTTGGAAAACAGGCTGACGGTTTTCTTTAGAAGCTAAATACATACATACCGTATTGTCTAGGCGTCTCAACTCCGGGTGTCCACCCAGGAGGACGAAACCTTACGTTTACACAGAAACTTGTATGTGAACGCCAACAGCAGCTCTACTTAGGTAACTGGCAAAAAGAGAAACGGCCTAGACGCGGTCCGTCCCTGGGGTCCTGACTGGCGCTTCCCTGACAAGGAATGGTGTCGAGCATCTTTTCATGTGCTTACTGGCCATTTCTACAGCTTCTCGGAGAAATGGCTGTGCGGGCCCCTTGCCTGTCTTTAACTTTGGTTATCTCCCTCATTACTGTTGAGTTCAAGGCTTCTTTACATATTCTGGATGTAAGTCTCCTATCAGATGGGTCTGCAGTTTTTTTTCCATTTTATAGGTTTTCCTTTCATCCTCCTGATGGTATTGTTTGAGGCACAAAGGTTTTTAGTTTGATGAAGTCCAATTTATTTTTTTCTTTTACTGCCTTGGCTTCTGGGGTCATATCCAAACACTATTGCCCAACTGAAGGTCACAAAGATTTGTTCATGTTTCCTTCTAAGGGTTTTATAGTTTTAGTTCTTATATTTAGGTCTAAGGCCATTTATGTTTTAGACAGATCGATAAAACTGTGCATTTATGGCGCTGCAGGGATTAGTATGCGCACATGCATTTCCCACTTCTGTCTGCTGAGAAAGCCCACAAGCCAAGGGTGCGTGGAAACAATGAGCATACATAGTGTACATATCTTGGTTTCTAAACACCATTCTCAGTGAAAGAAACCAAAGATGCTGAGAGAAGAGGATGATTTTAGATGAGAGTGGGCAGAACAGCAGATGCACCAGAGCACACTGTGGGGCTAAGAAAGGAAAAGGACGGTGGGAACAGGATGGGGCCCATCAAAGGACACAGGAGCCCAGCCGGGAGAGCGTGTGATGGCCGAAGCTGGGGCGAGCCGAGCAGGAAGATGAGTAACAGCGACGATGAATTGTAAGCCACGGAGCATAACAAATTCATACTGGTAGAAATAAATTGAATAAAAAATAATTGGGAGTGAAAGGACAGATACTCCTTAAAGAAGAATTCCAATTAAACGTAGAGGAATGAGGGAAAAGAGAACATCACCGTTGAAACTCCACCGTTCCCGTGGTAGGCAAGATCCACTAATGAGTGTCAACATTAGTGGGCAAAAGCTTGAGGAGAAACAGGCTATTTGCATAATCTGAAAGTATCTCCCCTGAGATGTGTATTAATTAAAAAGGAGAAAACAGTAACTCTGTCGTGGAGAAACAGGGAGACACCACCGTACTCGATGGATCCAGCTTACATCGTCCGCCATGACACACCCGGACGTGCTGGACGTCTGCTCTGGGAGACGCTTAGAAAAACCTTCATTGAGGGGCGCCTGGGCGGCCCGGTCAGTTAAACGGCCAACTCTGGATTTCAGCTGAGGTCAAGAGCTCATGACTCATGAGTTTGAGCCCCGAGTCGGCCTCCACGCTGGCAGTATGGAGCCTGCTTGGGGTTCTCACTCTCTCTCTCTCTGCCCCTCTCCCACTTGCTTGCTCTAAGTAAATAAATAAAACTTAAAAACAAAAACCTTAATTGAATCATGAGTAACATCAGACTACTGCAAAACAAGAACATTCTACAAAATAACTGATCCATATTCTTTAGAAGCATCGAGGTCACGAAAGATAATGAAAGACTGAAAAACTGACAAGGACTGGAAAAGACCAAAGAAACACGGTAAAGGGCATGCTGGTTCCTGAGCTGAGTTCGAGAAAAGGGAAGCGGGCGTGTTGGGAATGAAGAACATCGCTTAGAAAACCAGTGCCGGTCTTGTGCCGACACCAGTGTCTTCGGTGTTGCCGATCGCGCTTTGGTTGTATCTGAAACTGATGTTCGCAGAAGCTGGGGCGTTACGGTTGCATCTGACACTGGAGTTTGCAGAAGCTGGGCAAAGGATATTTGGGAACTCTCTGCACCACTTTTACAACTTTTCTTCAAGTTTAAAATTATTTCAAAATAGCGGCACCTGCGTGGCTCAGTCTATGGAGTGTCCAACGTTGGCTCAGGTCATCATCTCATGGTTCATGAGTTCGAGCCCTGCGTCGGGCTCTGTGCTGACAGCAGCTGGGGCCTGCTTTGGATTCTGTGTCTCCCTTTCTCTCTGCCCCTCCCCCAACTGCACTCACTCGTGTGCGTGTGCACTCTCTTGCTCCCTCTCTCAAAAATAAATATTAAAAAAATTTTTTTAAATTATTTCCAAAATAAAAACCCAAAACAAGGAAAACCTGCTAAATGGTAATTTTGCTCAATAAAAAAATAAATAAAATCGCAAATGATTGATAATGTGCATTTTACATCTTCTTAACTAAATTTCGATACTAATTAAAGAGCACACCAAAATGTCCCCCATAACTTGAAGAACCTGTACCATTATTTTTCCACAAATGGTTTCAGCAGGAACAGTAACAGTTACTCCGCATCAGCAGTAAGAACTGCCCACACCTACCTGGTTCCCCTCACATAAAATTGCATTTTAGTTGGGGTCAAGATATGAATGTGAGGATGTATAAATTTTTAAAATATATAAATTATATTGAATTAAACAGTTGATAACAGGTCTATATAAAAATAAAAGCCACATCAATTACCTGATAAAATCACACTGTACCCACCATAACTTTGTACAATCAATTTTTTCCCCTTAAAATTTTGATAAATGAAGTTGTCAGGGGGGATAAGATCACAATTTTGTTTTTGTTTTTTTCTTCTTAACTATTTTAACTTTCAGAATTCAGTTCATGAATGCTGTAAACGTGAGCCGAGATGAGATCACAGTTCTGCTTGCTGATGAGGCCAGCATACTGTCGTGTGCCGGTACGACCTTGCGGCAGCCAGGAAAGAAGCCTAAAAGAAAGTTTTAACGTGGCTCTGAATTACACAGCTAATTATACCTAGCGTGGCCTCCCAAGCAAGAAGAGCGTGGAGTTTTTTTCTGGAAAAAATTAAATGCCACTTTAAAACTCCTAAGACCATGGAGCTAGGGGATGAGCCCGAGTGCTCCGAGGGCCTGAGATCCATCAAAAATGATGAATTGAACGGGTTTACATGAATTTTAGATTCTCTTCAGCCAACTGTATGAGGCGTCACTAACAAAGGCTATATTTTAATTGTGTGTTCTGACTTTATTTTAGATGTTGTGACTGGCATTGAGGACTTTATAAAACATTAAAGTATATACTAGAAAGGACATTATTTCCGGATCCTATTCTTTTTTAAAGACAGTTTTAAAAATATAAAGCATAATGAGTAAGAATAGAAATAATTCAAGTAAGTTAAGCGATAAGTTTCTACTCGAAAAACAGCCTTACATGGACTCAGACCGGCCTGCTGACACACGGACGGAGGGCTGCCGACACGCGGGCACGTACGTGGCTGAGACTCATGACTCAGCAGCCACTTGAAATGGATGCAAAGAATCACTTCAGTCCTTTCCTTCTAACTTTCTACTATTAAAGCAGCAACAGAGCCCACTACCTTTTTCTTTTAAAGAAAATCTCAATATCGGGGCACCTGGGTGGCTCAGTCAGTTGAATGTCCAACTTCGACTCAGGTCATGATCGCACAATTCAGGAGTTCGAGCCCCGCGTTGGGTTCCCTGCTGTCAGCATGGAGCCTGCTTTGGATCCTCTGTCCCCTTTCTCTCTGCCCCACCCCTGCTTGCGCGCTCCCTCTCTCTCAACAATAAACATTTTAAAGAGTTAAAAATACTAAAGAAAATCTCAATGCCAATAATAATTTTGAAAGCTCTTTCACAGGTATGATTTAATCTCATTATTCAAAACAAGGGCTAAATAATGTTATTCATTTTCCGCTGGAGAACACAGAAACGGAACGGTTGAGTGACTTGCTGAGAGTCACACGTCTGGAGAGCCAGAGTCAGGACACTAAAATCAAGTTCATGTGGCTGACGCCCCTCCCTGCCTCGCCCCCACCGTCTGCCGGGCTCCGTGCTAGGCAGCAAAGTACAGCTGTGAAAACCTTTACCCCTGGTGGTTCTTTTTATTGATTATATTATACCGTCTTACTTCCTATATCCTGTTTTCAGGTCATCTGAAGTCTTAAAACTCTAAAGTTTTAAGGCTTCATGACAACAATTGCGTCAACCCACAGACGCCAATGCTGTTTCAAGCTCCTGGACGGGCAGGATTATGGAACTGGACAGCTCCCGGAAGGCAGGCAGGCAGGACCGCGGTCGGCCGCGCTGCAGTTACTTCTCCTCCTCGGGCAAGTCGGCCTCTTGGAGACCCATTGTTAAGAAATCATTAAATTGGGAATAACACCCACAAAAGAGCTGTGCTTTGAATTAACGGCTGGGTGAAAAGTTTGCTTTCTTTGCGACTGCGGAGTCACAGTGCGACAGAGTTAAGTGTTCTTTGGCCCCAGCCTCCAGCCACCCCAAACGGGAAAGCACGCCGCGGACAACCGGACGACTCTCCAACAGTGAGGACGCCTGACTGGGGGGGACAGACCAGAGAGCGAGCACGGACGTCCGCAGCCCCGCTCCGCGGTGAGAGGCAGACAAAAGAAGCTTTCAGACGAACTGAGGAAGAGTTAGAACATTTATTCCTAAGCGGCTGAATTAAAAAAGTATTTAAAAATGTATCATTAGAAGGTTTTGCGACCAACTATTTCAGTATATTATTCAACAAAAAAGAGAGAGAGCCACAAGTCGAGACGGCCTGCTTGTCAGTAACAGTGCGTTTACCGACACACATCCGCAAGCGAGCAGGTGTCTTACTGGAAAGAGCTGGTTGGTGAGAAACACCGCTTTGGTGTGAATCACCCACTGACCACACGGTACACAGGGTCGTTAGTTCTGAACTCAGGGAGCCCGACAAGGCCGAGAGTGAGAAAGACAGCAAAGGGAAAAGCCAGTGACCACGACCTCAAAGCGGCCCCGCGGTGAGGGACGCAGAGGACGCCATCTGACGGAAGGTGCCAGAGCGTGTCGACGGGAGTTAGAAAGGAACAAAGGCACTTAACAGTGGCTGAGAAAAACAGTAAATTAACCCATGGGCGACTTAAAGAGTCAAATTGTTGAACTGTTAATTATTTTAGGAAGTCTTTTGTTAGTGGTGAAGTATCAGGAGACTGGAAAACAAGGAATCCAGTCTGAAGGTTAAGAAGAAAGCGGGGAGAGGCTGAAAATTATAGAGCTGCTCGTCTAGCATCTATATTAGGAAATAAATTTGAGATGATACTTATGGATGAGCTTAATGATACATCTGCAGAAGTACAATTTAATAGGAGTGAGTCAGCATGGATTTACCAAAGGCAAGCATGTCAGAAAAAATTTCGTTCCTTTTTAGGTTGAAGTAATAATTGGTTTATGGAAGGAGAACCAATGAGAAACTGTCAGGATTTTCTGAGGTTTTTGGACCTCTTCGTAAAGTGAATTATTGTGCAAAATGTCATGACACGTGTCAGAGCGCCAACTAACAAAAGGGGCTGAAAGAAATGGGGTTAAAAATAGAGGCCCCACGATCTGGGGAAAACTACATTCTACAAGGCTCCGTACATCAGAACGCTAATGTCTTTAATTAATGATGAAGACAATCTTTTATATGAGAAAATCTGAATATTCCGCTAAATGAGAGGGAATGGTTAAGATACAAAAGGCTACAGACGTTTTATCTTAACTGTGATAGATTAAGCAAAGGGGCTCCAGGGTGGAATAGGAAATTCACTCTGCCTAAACACGCACTGGCACACTTGGAGAGAATTAAGGAATCAGGTACGTGTAGTCTAAATGGTGCCGCACTAGTTAGCATTAGGAAGGAAACGGATCTGGAGTTTTGATAAGAGTCGAACTTTCACATTCTTATTCTTTGTAACTGGATAAAAGGAAAATGCTATGGAACACGATTCAATAATACATGTCTTAAAGAATTAAAAAACTGATTATCTTAAAGAATAATATGAAAATCCCACTTTGGAAGGGGATAGGATAGATTTGTGGGCTATCGCACTGCACAGGTAATAATACAATGTACACTTTAAATGATTAAGTCTTAATATATGAGAACTGATCAAAATCATATCAATTTAAATATGATTTTTAAAAAAACCTACAATAGCAAAAAATAAAGAAACTAGAGAAAATGCCATGTCATCACTTAATGCTTAATTTCTCCTGAATAGAGACTATCACTTGATCATTATCTTTAGAAAACACATAAAACATTTACACGATTAAAGCCCCAGCTTCTCAGAGGAGATATGAGGTAACTCCACGGACCTCACAGTCAGGCTGCAGAGAGTGGCCACGCCACCAGGGAGTCCCGCGGGCGCCCACCCGCGGGCAGGGAGTGCCGCCTCAGAACAAGCACGCCCTGAGAGCCGCAGAGGCATAACTGTGCGTCTGTCACCTGGAATTCAGGAGAAAAACCATCTCTTTGTTCTTGTTTGGCACAATCACAAAGGCCACACGCTTCCCTCTACCTTCCCGTGGCCTTCTAGACCTTCTTCCTCCCTTCTCTCGGGGGATGTCTGAAGTATTCTGAGACAGTAACGACCCACGTCCCGCTGGAGGTCACTTGTACCGCAAACACAGAGTGTGTTTAAGTCCCGTTCGGGGTGCAGTGGGCGACACCATGCTTATTCTCGGGTAAGAGATGGCAGACAGGCAACTGCTAGTACGGACGTCAAATAAAGACCATTTTGGGGGTGAAATGGATCCCACTAAACAGAAGAAAATGCTAATGTGCAGTGACAGAATTCTGGAGACTTTTAATTTGAGGTCGATTTTGTGGTAAGTAATATGATTGTAAAACCTCATCATTTCAGATCTAGAACAAGTCTCTTTAGAAACACGGAAAGCGAAGAAATCCCATTTTTAAAAAATATGTACACGGAGAGGTGCACGACTCACAGGCGAGCCTGAGGAACTGTCTCCAACTGAGCACAATCACATCCCAACGCCAGGAATGGGAAGCAGAATATCACTATTCTGGATGGGACGGAGCGCCGGTTCCTCACCCCAGTGACTGCTGCCCCCAAGGGGGGCCGTCTCCTGGCTCCTAACAGCGCAGGTTAGCTGTGGCTGGTTGTGTATTTCACAAGAAGAGGACAGTGCAGAATACACTCCTCTGTGTGGCTTAGTTCGTGCAATACTGTGGCCGAGAGCTCTATCCACATCGTTCCTTCCTCCTCCTCTGTGCGTCCTCACTGCTACAGAGCATCCCGCCAGGTGAGCACAGAGCCTTCTGTACATCCTACTACATGGAAGCTTCAGGTTTTGACTATGTTTGAAGTGTCAATAATGATATAAAGGATAAATACTAAAGTAAATGACTATTTCCGGGTAAAAGATTGAAATTGCCGCAGCAGATAAAAAACCCAAACGCAGCTATATGCTGCTTATCAAGAAGCTGATGGAGCTCCACTAACAGGAAACACAAGATGATGGCAAGAAGCATTACTACAGATAAAAAGGAACATTTCTTAATTATAAGCGAATACATATATTTTCCTTATGATACCTGGGTATGTGTATAAAACGACCTTAAAGTTCTGAGTAGGCAGTGACAGATTTTAAAATCCGCAAAACCAGAAGTACAGAGAATTTGAAAACATGGACAAATCCACAGTCACAGTGTGCTGCTTTCCCGAGGCTGATCGAGGTGGCACTGAAGACGCAGGACCGGAGACGGGCCGCAGGGCGCGGTGAGAGAGCTCGGTGCGAGTGACGCACAGCGCGCGCAGAACAGCGCCAAACGGCTCCACGACTCGTATTCCTTCCTAGCATGTCTCAAACATTTACCAAAACTCACCAAATTCTGGACATGAAGAAAGCATAAACAAATTTCAAAGCACTGAAAAAAATTCAGGATTATGTTCTATATGCACAGTAGACAGAGCCTAGAGCTCAATTTATATTACTATTTCCAGAGGTAACAAACAGATAACTAGAAAAATCCCCAAGGGCCTGGAAATCAAACAATATGTAACTAAGTAATCAATCTTTATTTCAAAAATAACCACTTTCATCTGTTTTTCAAACAAAGCTACAACCAAAACTAACGCTCACATGGAGCCTTTAATTCTCTGGACGATGACGTGAGAAATGATGCCAAAATCATTCTTCTAGTTCCCCGAAACACTTGAGAAAAAAGACAAAATGGCTCATCCGCAGCCTCGACGGGGAAGAACACTGAACAGCCGCGACGCCAAGCTGCGGGGTGAGGTCTGTGTGTACCTCGCAATCACTGGTTCAGATCGTAAGAAAACCGTGCCGCAGCCATCACTGCCCCCATCTTACGGAGGGGGAAACGGAGACCCACAGAATGAAAACAACATTTTCAGAGTCCTTCAACAAGGGAACGGGGGCTGGCGTTCAACTCTGCCCTGCCCTACAGGCCACTGGGATGGAAACAGAATGCGCTGGCTTTGCTGACGGGGAGCCTGAAGCCTGGAGCTGTCCAGACATTGGCCGACCTCACGGGGCGGCACACCAGGGTGTGAAGCGGTCTCCAGGAGGCGCTGGCTGGATTTCACCCCCGGGAGCTGCAGCTACATCTCAATGTACACAAAGCTGGGAAAGCACCCGGTCACGGGAAAACCTCTTTCTGCAGAGCTGTTTTCCAACAAAAAACAAGATCCTTACTTTAACAGATACGTTTCTAAATATGGTCTTAACTATGGTTTAAACCATCCCGAGCGACACTACATCCAGTCTTTTCTGTGGCTGCAGCCTAGTACGTCCCTTGTAATGGTCTTCAGCTGGTTGATGCACACGGGAGACGAGGGAAGGCCACATGATCCTGTTTGTTTGGGGTGGTTTCAAATCCAGCCTTTTAGTAAAAGAACCACACAGCATGCTTCACCGAGTGCTACCTGCCATATGCTCAGCACGAGGACAGGGCAGACAGCAGAGAACACAGCTGGTGGTGTCCTTCTAGACTGGGCCGTCGGCCACTCTCGCGGAAGACCGTGACGCCGCCTCGGAACCTGGACAGTGCCTGCCGCCCACGAGGGACTCAGCCGTGGCGCCCAGTTCCGCCACCGAACAGTCCAGATGAGGACTGACTCAGTGTCTCACTTTATACTGAGGAAGGCTCCTTTGACGTGTCCTCAAACGTACCGCGGATGATTTACGATTACGAGGTTAAAACACCAGTCAGTCTAAAAAAGTTTACCTTTTCAAAGTTTTCTCCTAACTGAGCTAAGTTTGTCAAAGCAAAAAACACTACCGAAGAGCACCGTGGCCATGCACAGAGACGGACCGACAACAGGCGCCCCCATGTGCTCCGTGGGTCTGGTTCGTGAGGAACTGCGACTCCCATGAGAACGGTTTCTAAGAGAATTATAAATACAGACCCCAAACTAGGGCTGTACACGCATGAGCATCACACACACACACACACACACACGGAAACTAGAATAATGCTTCTGGAAGCTCCTCTTCCACTAGCGGCATCTCAGAACACCTCTCCTAGTGCATTCAGCTGGCGCAGCCCCGGCCCGTCCCTTCTGCACAGAACGACAGGGATGCGTGTCTCTGCTCTGCAGTCAGCTTCCTCCCCCTTTCCTGGGTGTTCGTCCGGAAGTTAGTTAGAAATACTTTCTTTCAGGGAAATAACCCAGCTCTCAAAGTCTAAAAGCAGTGCAGCGCAGAGACAGGAGACCTGCCATCGCTCCTTGAGAGGCAGGGGCATACTACCTTGAAGACGGTGCTTTGCTGGGCGCCTGGGGGCTCGGTTGAGCGTCTGACTCTTGATTTCAGCTCAGGCCATGATCTCACAGTTTCAAGAGTTCAAACCCTGTATTGGGCTCTGTGCGAACAGCACGGAGCCTGCTTGGGATCCTCTCTCTCTTTCCGCCCCTCTCTCACTTGTGCTGTCTCTCTCTCTCTCTCAAAATAAATAAATGAACTTTAAAACAAGTGGTACACTTTGTTGATGACCCGACATCCATTTGGTTCACTTTGCTCGGCCGTTTCATGAAGCACCTCCTTCCACAGGTAGTATTTCTGGCGGCTGTACCGTCGGGCTCACCTTAAGGAAGAACCCTTAGGTAACGGCGGCCAGAAGATACTTCAATTTGCCTTCATCTGTTTTTGTGACGGACGCTTTAAACTGTCCAGTTCGAAACCTTTTCAGTAACAACCTCACCAAAATGTGAGGAATACTGTGTTTTTGTTGTTCAAAAACAGCCCTTGATACAACACAGACGAAAAACTAAGACATTCTACCATTACCTCAGTAGGCCAGTCATAGCATAAACAGGAATCTGAACGGCCACAGCAGCAGAACACCGATGACCTCAGATGCGGACATTGTCAAATGTATTAATAACCAGCCAGTAAGAATAGTATCCATCAACCGCTCGTTAAGCTCTGTATCTTTAATGCACCTGTTGCCTGAGCAAACACGGTGCACACATTTTGCAAACGGGCGGGGTTTCCATGACTTTCAAACACTTCTGTCACATCTGCAGCATCACCACCGTGACCCGCCGCCCCCTCTTGCTGCTCCTGCCAGGCAGGGATGGCAGGTGCCGTGCTGAGGTTCACAGCCATTAGCTTTCTACCTTCTTTGCCCACCACGTAGAGTCACACATACGACACGTGACGCAAGTGGACGCTGGCCCGCCTGAGGTCACGGGGCCGGTAAGGAAAGAAGCAGACGGAGTTTGCATTGGGCTCCAACTGGTCCCAGAGCATCTGCTTGAAACGCCCCCTGTGTCAACAGGTATTACTCAAATACAGTACTGCTCGGGCTACATTCCAGAACTTTCTCTAAATTTCCCTTGGGTAAGCACATCCTCAAGCAGGTACTCACACTCACGTCCATCACGCTGCTGTTCCACACAGGAGAATTCAACGCTCAGGGAAGGCATTCGTGGTCATTAAAATGCTGGGCGACATACAGGAATGGTTCTGCTTACCTGGCAGCCGCAGCCATGGCCCTGACCCCCGTCGCGTGTGACATCTGACCTCCAATCCGAGGAGGCTGTGTTATTTGGCAGCCAGCCTCTGCCACCACTGACATGGCCCTCACACCGCGGACAAGTCCCTCCTAATTTCTGGGAAATGAGCGACACCATGGTACTCCATGCAAGTCACTCAACTCACCGTCCTCGGTCATATCCGTTCCCTCTCCAGGCACTCATCACCAGACAGTGGTACACAGGGACGGGCATAATGTTTTAAATCACAATCATTTTTTGAAGAAAATTAAAAATTTTACCAATTGGTCAAAACACGAAGTTCAAGCAACTACTGTCATTTCACACATTCCACTGCCTGTCGACCACCTGCCGTGACTAACTTTCCTGTCCTGGGAGGACCACCTTGTCGCGTCTGCTCTGGCTGACACAGAACGGGGAAGACCGGGCTTCCTGGTCGAGTGGGAAGAGCCAGGACCCCGCTGCTTGTGAGTCTCAAAGCAGAGGCTGCCTGCACTCCCCACGTGAAAACAATCCCGCCACAGGGACGCACGGACAGTCTTCTAACCGTTTTCATAAACGAGACGACCCGTGTTTTAGGACTCCGAGCCCCTTACCGGCGTGCAGATAAGCCAGGTCCGGGCTCTCGATGTCCGGGTGCTGCTCCTTCAGGTGGTTCCGGAACTCCACGGGCACATTCGTCCCGTAGTCACACTTGGGGCAGTTGTACATCTTGACCCCTTCGTGTTTGCCGGTGTGGAGAATGTGTTTGCGGATATTTTCAGCACAGTTGGACCTACCAGATGAGAAAGGAAAGGTAAGCAAATTAAGGTCGGGTGACACAAACACGGGCGGCGGCCAGAGCACGCAGGCAGGCCTCACTAGGCATTGGTGCAAGCGCTGGACTCACACACGAATTTAAACTTGTGCAGCTCATTAATCCCACGCGGCTGGCAGTCTTTGTGACCTTGGTGCTCATTTTTAAGTTGGTCTTTTACCTCAATTCTATGCACCACCGAAGCACAAAGTCCCAGGTTCTACGGTTTTAATATCAAATGATTCTGTGCCACTTGAGGGCACTGAAGGAGCCTCCTTCACTCCAGGAGCACACCTTTGAGGAGGGAGGAGAAGTACAGGAGGGGAGCACTGCTGCCTCCACTGAATTCAGAGCAGCAAGGAAACAAAGAAGCTTCAGCCTTTAAGTTCTGCCAAGTGAGCTGCTTTGGAGGCAGGCTCCACAACAGTCAGGAGATGGAGAAGCAGCAGTGTGGACGTGGCTGTGAGCTCTCCACGTTGGCGTAGACTTCTGAGCGTCAGGCACCGAAAGATACGGCAAGGGCCTTGTGTATCATATGCCGAATAGCCCTGAAAACAGGAAGGGACTCCTCTCCCAGTGCTGGCCGACAAATCCAGCAACGTGAGGTCTGAAATGCCTGGGCACCAGGGCTCGCTCCCTGCGGCAAACGCTTCCACTCGCTCCTTCATCCCTCCCCGCATCTTTGCATCAGAGACGGCACACCTGAGAGGCCGTTCTGAACACAAACACAGCCGCTTCCTTAGTTAGAACAGCAATAAAAGAGCAGCGCACAAATTTGAGCAGGTCGGGGCGGGCTGCGCTTAACTAGAAAGAAAGAAAAAATGAAGCTGGCCTCAGCTTTCCCACAGAGCAAAATTAAACACCAGAAGAAAATCAAGCAACAGGATTATCAACTTTCCTTGAGGGTATCACCGAAGAACAGAATCCTGCCAGACGCTGTGTGAAGTGAAGGTCTGTGACCAAAGCGGTAGGAGAATGGTAGTCAGCAAACACGGGTCACGATGCCCACGAGATGATGAAGGGTGAGCACCGCCCTGACCCCTCTAAGTACAGGTGCACCGCGTACAGTCCACCGCATCGCATGTTTGCTTTCGGGAACACGCCCTGGGAAACACCGGAGAAGAATGCACAGAGGGTTCTAACCCCGCAACTTTACAGTAGCTACGCTGTCTCTCACAGGTAAAGGCAACCGCAGACATTAGAAATCCAGAGACCCAGCAAATACGTTATCTATTCACTCATGAGGAGAGGAGGATGGAGGAGTTTCACGAAAGCAAGGCAGAGTCCATGCCAATGGCCCTAGGAAGAGCATTCCACAAATGGGACAGGGACAGGGACGTCCTTCCCTAGTGACATCCAGATGAAGCGGAAGTGCAAATACTTTCCTCTGGAATGGGCGTCCTGCTGTATCAGAACAGTCCTGTGCCTGGAGCCAGCGCATTCCTTTTGAAAAGCCCAGCAGCCACCCTCCCATCCCCAGGAAGACTAAGTCATCATGCCCAACCAGATGTGTCAGGAAGGCTAAACCAGATTCCTCTGTAGCTAGACTAGAAACAGAGCAAAACATGAATGCAGCTACACAGCAACACCCACTTCTATTTTCTAAACATACTTTAATTATACATTAATATTTACATTAAAAATATAGGGGCGCCGGGTGGCTCAGCTGGTTAAGCTTCTGGCTCCTGATTTCAGCTCAGGTCATGATCTCACAGTTCATGAGATCAAGCCCTGCATCGGGCTCTGGGCAGAGAGCCCAGAGCCTCCTTGGGATTCTCTCTCTCCCTTTCTCTCTGCCCCTCCCCTGCTCACACTCTCTGTCTCGAAAGAAACAAACACATAAGAAATATTTATAATAACAACAAACACCTTTGAAAATAAGGAAAACTGAAACGACAGAGATTTTTTTTCAGTTATTTTCAGCCTCGCCTTTGGCAAGGGCTCTGTCAAGCTTTATGTTAAGTTTCTCTTAAAATTAGACTAAATATAAGTTTGTGAAAATATGCATATAGGGCTAATCTCTTTCTTGCCACTACTGAACCACCACACCTGCTGTTTATACAAATCCCTGTTGCTAATTAATAATCGCGGTACTCGGTAAAGAATGGGTAAGTATCTGACGTGCTCTCTCCGCTCCTCACTGATCTGCTCCTTTGAGGGTGTCATTCCTGGAGGCAGAAGCAGCGTGAGGCTTTACAGAGAAGGAAGGGACCATGAGGAGGCGGGCTGACGATCAAAGGTCAGAGCTAGAAAGCTGTTAAGACCTTCTTCCATACATATTACATGTCAAAGCTACCAGACAGGTCCTAAGCGAAGGGGGGCGGGGGTGGTAGAGTCTCTTAATCGTGTAAATGTCCTTGGGTTAAGAGCTTTGCTTCATGGGGACAAAATAACACAGGAACACATCTGAAGGTGGATGAAACGGATGTTCACTTTTGAAATTAAAAGGAAGAGGGCCATTTTTTGAGTTCCCTGATGAGGCGACTGAACTGTTGCCAATTACTCCCCTAGTTCCCTTGGTTTTCCAAGGCTCGACAGACACCCCTCAATTCACCAGTGTTTGCTTACTCACACCCGGGACTGAGGACAAGAAGCTCCCACTGTACTTAGTACCGTCGTTCGGACTGCCCACTCTTTGGTGCCACCTATATTATTTCCTTATGGAAAAAGCTAGGCATTAAGAATCATCGGAGACAATCCTGATCACGTGAGGAAATCAGAATTTCCCGAACCCGCCGGCTTCGATACATAAGGCATGCTTAAGGACAAGATAATATAAAGCAATGAAACTTCATCTTCAGGGAAGGTCTGAAAGAGATGACATCGAAAGCAGAATATTTTGTCTTTAGGAAGGCTGTACCTTGGGCAAAAATGAACTAACATCTTTTAGGACCTAAAGGGCATGTGGAAGTTAGCAATCAGGAGACCGATGATGAAGCAAGTGCGGGGGAGGGGGGAGAACTCAAAAGGTGAAAGGCTTCTTATTTAAAAATATAGACAAAACAAGGAAGAAGTGGTGTGGACCCTGATATTTTATAAGGTATCAAGAACTATTTCACTCACATATATTTACATAGACATATATTTTTATTTATACTATATATACCGTTCATATGTTTTACTTGTAATACATCTATATATGTATTTTTATAATTTATGCTTTCTACACAAACAGGTAAGACACGTTAAATACATGTTAACAAGAAAATAAAATAGGTAACGTCTGTCTGTAAAAGCACATTTTGTGTATTTCTTGGATGATACTGTATTTGTATACAATCAAAATCTGTTGTTCTGCACTTAATGTTATGCAATATTAAACTTTTTAAAACATTGGGGCAGGGAAGCCTGGGTGGCTCAAGCCTGGGTGGCTGAGTGTTGACTCTGGATTTCGGCCCAGGTCATGATCTCACAGTCAGTGGGATGGAACCCCATGGGATTCTCTTTCACCCTTTCTCTCGGAATAAATAAATAAACATTTAAAAAATAAAATATTGGGATAAAAATGAGCCTTTCACACCTCCAAAATCAAACTATTCCAATCAAAGCCTAAAAAGCAAAAGCTGTGACCTATTATGTCAACATGATTTAAAGCAGAAAACCTGTAAGGAAGGGCAAACTTCCATCCCTGCACGTGAGCACATCACGTAACATCCGGCCGAACACAGAGTAATGTCACACGTCACGGAGCTCGGTGAACAATAAACAGACCAGACACCTTCTGCTAAGTCATTCTGAATGTTATTCAGCCTGAAAATGATCATCCGTCCCCAAAACAGAATTTACCAGTAGTAATTAGAATGGAAAACTGAAGTGGGACTAATCAAAGACGAGACGTGCAGGAGAAGGAAGGATGTTCTAAGATATTACTTCTAATAGGGTCATCTCTAAATCGCCAGGCATAACAGCAGTTAAGCCAACTGGGCATACAAGAATCAGGAGTGAGGGACTGAATAATGTCTTCGCTTTGACACTGATTTTTAAGATAAAGAGCTTATTTTTGTCCTGTGTTCATAGATTGGAAGACTTAATATTATTAAGATGGCAATACTCTCCGAACTGACACACAGATTTAAGGCACTCCCTGTCAAAAGCTCAGGTGGATTTTTTTACAGAAACCGAAATGCTGACCCTAAAGTTCATGTGGAAACATACAGGGCCTAGAAGAGCCAAAACAGTCTCAAAAAAGAACCAAGTTGGAAGACTCACACTTTCCGAGTTCAAAGCCATAGTAATCGAGACAGGGTGGTATGGGGAAAGGACAGAGAGTACGGGGATTAGGGACGCAGGCAGGACTTGCTGGGACCGCCGCCTGCACGCACTGTGTCGGGGGGGGAGTTATGAGGAAATTCAGAGCTAGACTTTGGAATACGACATGCTGAAAACTGAGGCAGCTTACTCTACGTTCATGAAGACACTGACGTATGATGTATTCTGTAAAGTACAAGCTGGGCAGCAGCAAAAGGACCAAAATGGGACCTCATTTGAAGGCTTTTTAAATTACCTGCTAAAAGAAATATTTTACTCAGTTCAAAGGCGATGTGTTTCAAAAGAATAAGCAGGACATCAACAGTGCTTCTAGATGTCCGCCAACGTACTTCTTAGTACTACTTACTAACTCCCTGCCTATTAACACAAAAAACATTAAGTTAAATCTATGTTATATTTAACCTAAGGAAAAGGAAGGTTAAAAAGAATCTACAGATTTTTTCCTCTTTTGATGGGCGTTATTTTAGTTATTAAAATGAAAAGCACCGTGAAATTGTGGGAAAAACATACATTTGCATATTTCAAACAAAAAGTCTAACAGTGGATATATACAATTAAAGTCTCCCTCCTACCAGGTCCCCACTCTGCCCAGATCACTCCTTCTCCCCCAGGGAGATACAATTTATAATTTCTTATCAATCTTTTGGGAAAATTAAAAACAACCTTTTCAAGCCGCAAGTATACTCTCTACCCTCCTGGTGGAGCTTGCTGGCCTGACAGAAGTCTGCATCTTGCTTTCCTCGCCTCCCAACACGGCACTGGGATCTTGCCGCATCGGCATGTGGAGCCTCCTGATGCTACTTGCCGCCCTCCCTACGACCCCCTCCCCTTCTTCTCCTCCTGTTTTTAACAGCCGCACTGTACCCCACAGTATGAACACAGCGTGTTGTATTTCGGTGATCCTCTGTGGATGGGCATTTAGGTGGTTTCCAATCACTCGCGAGTATCAACAAGGCTGCAGTGAATCATCTTGTGAGACACTTTCTGTTTCTCAGGATGCCAAGAGAGCCTCATGATGCCAAGTGGAAGTGTTTCAAACGTCAATGGGCATATGCTTTTATAATTTTGATAAATTCTGCCAAACTGCCCTCCAGAGAAGTTATAGCAATTTATGCTTCTACCAACGATGTTTGAGAGATCCTGCTCCTGTACCTTCTTGCCAACGAAGTGTGTTACCGAACTTCCAGATTTTTGCCAATTTGGTAGGAGAGAAAACTCAGATCACCAGAGTTTCATTTTTAAAATTTTTTAGTTTTAATTTGCATTTCTCTTATAATGAATGAGGTTAAGTACCTTCAAATATTGAAATGCCATACATATTTTCCTTTTCCTGCACGGTTTTCATATTCTGATCTGCCTCTTTTTTCTTTTACAGTGTTATTAGTCATTTTCTTACACATTAAGGAGATTGACTGCCTATGACAGAGGCTGCAAATATTTTTTTCTTAGTTTCCTTTTTCTTCTTTTGACTTTGCTTACAGTAAAGTAGAAGTTTTTCAACTGTGTTCTTTGGCTTCCTTTTTTGGAAGTTATAAAAGAATTGTCCCAAATTTGGTTCTAGTACTTGCACAGTTGCATAGCCTGACATTAAATATCATATCCATTTTTGGAAACCACCCGAGAGCGGGACGCACAGGGTCGGTTCCGACTGCTGGCGGGACCTGCCGATACCGTTCATTAGCAGTACCTCTCTCCCCCACTGACTCGAAGTGCCATTGTACTAATAATTTATTTGTCCGAAGCTAATTCTGGACTTGCTATTACAGTGAGCTGGTCAGTCTGTGCACGTGCCAATCGTTTCAATGGGCCGGGCTCCAGGAGGTCCCATCTGGGAGAACTCACTCGTCCTTCCACGTAGCTTTTTCCTCCTAAGTCGCAGCATGCCAGCCGGGCTACCCTGGAGTCAGTCCTGAGGCTGTGGTCGTCTTCAGCAGGTGGGGCAAACACCTTGAGTTAACTACAGAACCAGACAGACCTGGGCCAGTAATAAATTAAGACCCCTGATACAACTGGGTGTTTTCTAAGCATGTATTCATATGTATTGACAATACGCTCTTTCTGATAAAGAAGCCAAAATAGAGAGAGAGTGGCCCAGGTGCCGTGTGCTGAAGGGTGTGGAGAGTGCCTGCACACGGAGATCCTAAATAAATCTGGGTTTTCTGTCTCCCCAAGGGAAGCTACAGATCTGCCTCAGCACTCCCAAATTCTCCCGTGTGAAATTAATGATGGTCTTAATCTTTTCGTAACAATCTGGCATGTTACATATGTGAGTGGACATAAAAAATTCTGAAAGTTCTACTTATAGAAACATGTCAGTTTTGCTTAACACCTTGATTCCCAAACTTCCTGACCACGGAGAGCTCTTGTTGTTTTATGGGAATAATATATGTATCTCCTAAGGCTACGAGGAGAATGAAAGCAAATCACATTAAACATGTTCAGAAAATACAGTAGGTACTCAATTCTTTTTTTATCACTACTACTAGTCTTTCTATCAAATGCAACACAGTGCAATTATCAGGATCGTTATTAGCAATTTTCTTGCTGTGTATGAAAAGTAATTTCAATTCATCTGAATAAAAACAGATTCCAAAGTAGTTATATAGTGTCTATATGTGTACACATTGAGAATGCGATTTCTTCTTCTGCCTGTTTTGGAATATAGTCTTTGAACTCATATCCTTGAAAAGAGTTAACTCTGTAGTTACGTTTTATGTGTTGGAACGAGTGCATCAACACCTTGCACTGTAATACATGGAAAAGCTTTCTACTATATCTTTATAACACGGATTTAAAATGACTAAGGAAAACAACAAAGAATTTATGTAAATTAAGCTTAAGTTAATCACAGATATTTTTTAACCAGTAGTATTTAATTATAAATTTACTAGGCAAAAAAACCTAGTCTGAGCAGACCAAGACAGTCCCTGGGGAGAGGGATGTACAGTCGCTGAGTCCCTGCAGGTTGCGGGAGTGTGTGCCCGCATACAAGCTCAGGGCTGCTCACAGTTTATGTGACACGGCCCACGGTACACGGTCCTCTACCACTTATGTTCTCACACAAGGGCCCATACGGAAAGAGTCTGACAATTTTAGACTACACAACATTTGTGCTGCTTAAATTTAAAATTGGTGAGAAGTTATAAGAATAAAGAATTTCATTCTCCTCTGCCTAAAATGAAACATGTTATCGATGATGTTTAGCAAATGAATGTCATTTGGAGTGTTAAAGCAAATACATCACCAGAATAGAAAGCGCAAAGATCCATGTATACAAGGGATAAAGATGTCATTTTGGATCAATAAGGAAATGATGGATTTTATATAATAAATGGTGTTGAGTCAACTGCCTGCTGGAGGGGGGAAAACAAACTAGATTCCTATGGCCTCAACCATGTAAAAATAAATGCCATTTGGATTTTAAGATTAACATAAGCAAACTAAATTCTAAAAGCGCTAGAAGAAAATACCAGAAAATATTTTTATAATCTTGGTTGGAAAGAGCATTCCTAAATTTTGAAACCCAAATGCTACAAAAACATGTACAAAATACACTTCATAAAAGTTAAAACTGCTCTATAGCATAATACATTATAAAGTTAAAACACAAATCAAAGAAATAGAGAGAATCTATGCAACATGTATAAAAACAAAGGATTCATATAAAGACTACAAAATGAGTACCTATGATTAATAAGAAATAGAGAGAAATATCTCAAAAACTGAATTAAGAGCATAAGCAAGAAATCCATCACGGTGGATCTGTAAAAGGTTATGTAAGCATTAAAAGGTAATCAATGACTCTAGTAGCCAAAGAAATACAAATTAAAGCCTGACGTAACGGAAGGGCAAAATCTAAGAAGGCTGGTAACATTAATTGTTGGTAAGGGAAACGAAAATCCCCACTGACCGTGTCGGCAAAGGCTTCTGGAAGACATTTGAGGACTGCCTTCAAAATTAAGATATACATATACTCTTGGATTTAGGAGTTCAATTTCTAGAAATTAGCCCCAAAGAGAATTGTTAAGCCATTATTTATAACACCTAAACACTAGGAAAAAATGTGAAACCAGGTGTCTTTTAGCAGAGGAATGGATCATTACGTTACTGTGATCCACACTGTGGGGTCCCACACTGCTGAGGGGTAAGTTAACTTGCAAGCGTGCTTCCCAGAGTAGGAGCTGGTACCCCACAGAGCTTCACTGGGCAGACACAACCTGACCCCAGGGCGAGAGGGGGTCTTCCCTGGCCATGAATGCTTTGTGACGTCGGAACAAGGCAAGAGGCCTGCACGGGCCGAGCATAGCCCTGCACACACACCCATGAAGGACGGAACTCCCCCAGTGACACAGGTGAGAAGCTCCAGAGCCAAAGGGCCAGAACCTTCCCAGTCCAATGTCATGAACTCCAAGTGCTGCTGCAGAGTCCAGGAGGCCTGGACGTGGGCAGGGACCACGGTCATGCACGGCTCTGTGACTTTCTCCCAGCGAGCTGAAAAAGGCCTGGTGTGTATCTAGTGTGTACGCTGTTCATCCTTATTTGTTGGACAAAAGCCACCAAATGAATGAGGCAAACCTTACGTTCCACAATCGAAAATTTTCCAAGACATAATATTCCATCAAAACAAAAATAAGGCAAGCTCCGCATAAACACAGATGCGGCTCTTCCGGCTTTATAGGATGATATGCGCATAGTCAGATAGACAGCTGAATGCACTGAATGGGTGGAAGAAGGATAGCCAGTAAACTATTCACGGTAATTATCTTCACAGAAAAGTTTCCAAGTCAGGAAATTTGTACGTTTGCTTAGTATATTTCTGGATTGCTTGGATGGTTCATGAGAATATCTTCTAAGTTTTACTCATGTAAAGCAAGTATGATCAGAGCATGTATTTTAAAAACAAGTGGATTGTACGGTATTGTGTCAAATGTAAATGTTGTAAGCAATAAGCAATATAGCGGACATAAGCTGAGAGCAGACGTGGAAACTCTAAATGCAAAGATTCTCCTACTTACATAGGACAGTTCAAACTGAGGAATCATGTAAAGGACTTTTAAGTAAGGTAGGTCAAGTTGTAAAGGTAATCACTTGGATTACCAAACAGAACATCAGAATAAAAGCAGGGATGACAGGAGGGTATAGTGGAAAACAGGGTGATGGAGCTAACCTTCGGATATGTTACACCAGCCGGGAGTTTTCCAAAACAAAGACAGGAATAAGCAAAGTACTTGGTTAACTCCGGCACGATCAAAGTATGAATGCTTACAAGTGGTTATCTCAGCAGAACGGGGTGCAGCAGGAAGACTCTGGCTTTTAAAATGACAGAGTACAAACGGTAAAAATAAAGTATCATGGTAAGTTTTATGGGTATTTAAGAAAAATAGATATTTAAAAATAAAGGCATGTTTAACTACTTACAAAATTATTCAAAGCCTCTTTTTTTTTTTTTTTGGCTATTTTTTGCCAAGATAAAAAGTTCACAGATATCAGAAGTAATCACGAAATACAACGTGCTGAAATTTTTCTACAAATTTTAATTGGGCAGTTTCTGGATCATGCTGCTTTAAGTTCTATGAACACCCTTTTCCATTTTTCCCATTAACTAACTGGTGGCTTCTATGGATAATTCGTACCAGATCACTTGTATTCATGACTTTCTGCTGTTCATAAATTCCAGATCTTTGAAATCAATCGCTATGGCTGCAAGAATTCATGTGCATTTTCTCTCTTTCTCAGTTACAGTTATGTTAGCATTTGTTACGTGGTATAAGGCAGCGTGTGTCATCTGCTGCTACAGCAGAGTCACGTGTTCTAAGTAAAAAGAATTCAGGTGCACCTGGGGGGCTCAGTCAGTTGAGCACCAGCTTCGGCTCACATCATGACCTCATGGTTCATGAGTTCGAGCCCCGCGTTGGACTCTGTGCTGACTCTCGGAGCCTGGAGCCTGCTTTGGATTCTAGGTGTCCCTCTATCTCTGCACTTCTCCCTGCTCGTGGTCTCTCTCTCGCTTCTCTTTCTCTCAAAATTAAAATAAACATTAAAAAAATTAAAAAGGATTTGTAGGTTAGCATAGAAACGGATGACAGCTGATGGGTTACTGATCATCTTCCACTGCTCCTGAGCGGACAGAAGTGTGTGGGTTCCGGGTTAGAGCCCTGTCCAGCGTTCACAACCACGTTTCGCGTGAAGCGAACACACTAACATGTGCTCGTGGGGAAAGCTGCCCGACGGCAGCCATAGCAGCAGCCCGCGCATGACCCACAGGGGGCCTCTGTATGTTTGTTTCTTCTTCTACTCTCGAAGACGGTACAATCTGACGGAGGAGTCACGTATATAACAGCCATAACTCAAGGCTGTGCTTTGTAACACGAAACTTAACTTTGAAACAGCCTTTAAAATCTCACCTGTCCACTGCCGCACCCCACCCGCTTCAGTGGCATCTTTAATTGGTAACTGCCTAAATTCACCATGCTTTCTAGACTATTCAAAATGCTTTACGATTTCAACCAATTTCGTGCACACTTTTGTAAGGACATAGCACCACCTGTGACAGGCTCATCATGCAAGGGTTTCGTCTACTATTAATACTCCCACTTCTGTTCCCAAGAGTGGGCACAACCTCCCACCCACTCTTCACCGTTTGTGATGCCACAGTCATGTCCAATTACATTACTTCTCCGTTCCATCTGCTCAAAGTATCTACAACCATCCACAAGCAGGAATAATCTGCTTTAAACCTAACGACCTCCTTCCTGCCTTCCACTCTGTTGGAGAACAATGAAAATCTCAACGAAGAAAATGGCAGGAAGCGACACTGAACTCTGTTAGAAACCCAAATTATTTCGTTAGAATTTAACATGTCAAGAATAGCCCCCTCCTATGCCCTGTTGAGGAAGGAGCGGAGACGGACTTGACTTGTCCTTCGTGTGGCATGGAGGGAGGAGGGGCTGCCGGCAGGTGCAAGCCCTGAAGAACCTTGATTTCTCCTTGACTCTTCTTTAGATCCAAGAGAAAAAATATGTTTCATTAACTGTTGCAGTCCTTAGCAACCTGCCGGGTCACCGTACAGCAAAGAAGGGCACTTCTAGAACGGGACAGCAGGAGTTCTGTGAGGCGTCACCGAGCTATTCATCAGGAGGCTAATGGGGGCAGACATAGAGCATGTTCCTCAAACTTATTTGGCCACAAAAATACATTTTCTAGGCTAAGCTAACAATACGCTTGAAGATCGTGATTCGTGAAAATCGAAATGTCAAATTAGCTCTACAAACAGTTCCACCTCCTTCTACCACCTTCCGCCTGGCCAGCGATCCGTGCAGGCAGTGCTCAGCAGCGTCGTCCTGGACTCTGCCTGTCCCGGACCGTCAACAAACAGCCCCCCTCCCAACTCTTCATCTCTTGGTGTTACTTCCTCACAGGATGCGTTTTACTCTTTCCTTTTGTAAACCAGCTAAGCTTAGCAAGTGAAATGCTGCAAAACCAGGAAAGGCGTGTAGGGGAGAAGTCTTCTGAGAGAGAGGACGTGTACTACGGAAGTATAGGAAAGTGGGGCCCGACCACCTTTCCAGGTCCACGTGACCACTGGAGTCGTCCTGTGAGACAGGCCAAGGAGACAAAACGGAGCACAGAGACACGTTCACAAACGGGTCCATACTACCGCGGCTTGAGATTAGTCACCTGCAAAAAAGGGGCTATTTTACAAATCACGTTACACACACACACACACACACACACACACTATATATATATATATATATAGAGAGAGAGAGAGAGAGAGAGAGTGTTTACTGGAGAGTTTGTAGTTGAAAGCTTTTTCAAATTCGAGGTAAAGTAAATTCAAATTCAAGGCAAGTAAAATTTCACTGAACCAAAAATATGTTTCACGCTATTTCTGATACTCTAGGCCAGAGCTTGGCTTTGCTTGGGACAATCTAATGTTGAAGAGAAAAATAAAAAAGACTCGATTTAAAACGCCAACAACTTCCGGCACGTGAGCCTAAGAGCACGGCTGACCAGGTGGTCTTACCGACCTGATCTCATAAATTGCCAC
The DNA here is from genome assembly GCA_030068075.1 of Paguma larvata. Classification (NCBI taxonomy): domain Eukaryota; kingdom Metazoa; phylum Chordata; class Mammalia; order Carnivora; family Viverridae; genus Paguma; species Paguma larvata. The sequence goes on from CM057835.1 coordinate 3,633,108, forward strand.
ATGCCCAACAGCTCTGGCAGTCCAGTGGGGCTGCACTAAAATTTAAATACTAATTCTCAAATGGCTAAAAGGAGACTGCGCCCCCCAGCTGGTAGACTGGGGGACTGGCCAGGAATCCACCCACGGCGGGATCAGGGCGAGGAGGTGGGACGAGAGAGGAGACGGGAAGTTTCCTGGCTGGCCCCCCTCTCCAGTGTCCGTGCCGTGCTGCCACGGCAAACCGTGAACTCGCCCATCTTCCAAAGTCTCTTGAAAGAATCTTTCCCGGGCTCCACCTCTGTTCCTTACAGAGCTCTCTGAGCTAAGTGTGTATTTGCTCATTAGTAGATTTCAAGTGAATACTTTATTAATTTTGTTAAATTGAGTCTTACCGAGGAGCGTTTAAAGCGTTTTATAATTCTGAAGTTATATATGTGATCACTTTTGAAGAAACAGTTAGTAGAAAAGAGTCACTGATGACGCGGGCCACTGGATTTATTTAATAATCCACGTCCATTTCCACAAAATGCTCCACGTAATCCATTTAAAAATAATAACCGGTTCATTTCAGTCTCTGCACACAATGCTTCCCTTTGTCCCTTGTAAGTCTCTCAAATGTCTTATTTTAAAGGAATATATAGTACTCCCGGAAGACATTTTCCCATTTCTATTCTCTTCGACTCCTGCGAGCCCTTGTTCTGTGTGATAAGGCAATCCCCTCCGGGATCGGAGCTGTGTAGTTTCGCACCACGAGTGACAAGGACTCGGCTTGAATAACTGCTGTGCGCAGGTTGTAATTATGTCAGCTGGAGTGTTGAACAAGGGGACTGATTAATGTGAGCGCCGGCCCAGGCGCAGGCCCTATCAAAACCTCCACGCAGGCCAGCAGTGGGGACGGGTTAAAGCGAAAAGACAAAACATGCTGTATCGCCCATGATAGATGAATTGTTCAAACAGTCTTCAGGCAGATGTTCTGGGACAGTATAATATACAATTACTCTGCCTTATCACTTTCCCAGGGACAATAAAGCTTCCTCCTTCTATAGCTCATGTGAGTGAAGGCAAAATTCGTTTTACTTTTACAACACTGACTCACTTATCATAGTGCCTTGATTGTGCTTTTACAGCTAAAGCAAACATATATTCCGCTTTTAAACTAAAAAAAAACACACACACACAAAAAACACACACAAAAACTTAAAAATAAAACTGGATCTTTGTTTTGAATCTCTTCTACGTCAAAGCATACAATGTTTTGAGATTGTTTTGTTAAAAATGGATGCCAAGCAGATGATGTATGTGCGTGTGCATATTAGTTAAAAACGAGTACATATAACTCAAGGAGGAAGATTTGGATTGTATAATCACTATATTCATAACATCATTTTTCAGTGGCCATACAGAAATCATTAACTGAAAGGAACATGTAATTAAAAACATATATATGCTGAGATCATCCATTTATCTCTCAGGCCCAGGCACAGGCCCCTTGAGCGTGAGAGGGAACGTTCCCAGTGACACACCTATTACTGCCACTCCTACTTGGTGTCTCCGGGTCCCTTCCTCCTCAAGGAAGCGGACTGAGTCTAGAAGAGGAGGCTGCCCCGACTGTGTCAAGAACGCACCAGAGACAATACTGAAGCGAGCCTACCTCAGGAGTGTACGGTGACTGCTCTTGCGACCTTTACTTGTACTCACGGAAATGCAGCCCCAAATCTGTGACAAGATGTATAGAACCATCTCAATTTGCAGAGGGAAACGAATGCACTTTTTGTTTGTAAAGTTAAAAAACAAGCTGACACCAAGAAACTGAGATGCTGCCATAACCGCTTTGGGGTACCCTTCATTTATAATGAAACAGAGCAGCGAGAAACCCAATAGGCTCAAAGGAAACCCACACGCAGTGCCCTTGAATGCAAACACAAACGGACAAAAAGCATGTGTCAGCCTGCGGGCCAGTACCGAAGACTCGCCTTTACGTTTTAGGGGTGCGGCAGAGCCGACACCGACACTCGGCACTCCCAGCACACCGCCCTCATGGACCCTCTCACCCAAAGGAGGGATCTCCTCACTTTCTCTCTTCACATTATGCACGCACTGACCCCGACACCCACAGGATCCTTATTATTACATTCCTCTTGGCAGGACCATTCTGGGAGAGTTCCAGGTTTCTAGAAATATGTCAATTTGACAAAGGCACGGGGTCAATCTGAAACAGTCAAACAGAAGTCAGCGCGAGTGGACGCACAGCTGGTCAAAGTGCTAGGCCATGTCCACAGTCACATGGAATGACACCAACGATGCAGACAGGTAGACGAAACCGAGTGACCTGGAAAACACGCGGGGGTCGGCGTCCTCACAGACAGCGCCGGAGCTCCTCCACTGGCCGATGACGTCACCAGAGCAGCCCGTGAGATTTATTGGTCTGAGAAGAACCCCCAGACACTCACAAAAACTGTTTAAGTCGCCGGAAAGATGTCACATTTTGAAAGATTACATTTAAAAACCAGTGCTCATTAAATGACTACACTGAATTGTCACCGGTGCCAAGCACGTTTCTGAGTTGCATACGACAGTTAAACTAAGATGGCCTTTATGGAAATTCTTCCTATAAAACAAATAAAATCCTAATGTTTGGAGGGGTGTGGGGGGGAGGGGGAGGCAGAATAATATTGTTACGCAATCTCTATGTTCTCGATTCAAAAGTTTAACACAACGGAGGGAAGAGTGGGTGTGGCACGGCACCCCGAAATGCACTGTTCAAACGGCTGCAGGAACAGACTCCGAGGTTCCGAAGCTGCGGCTCTCCGGGAGGGAACACGAGGTGCTCCTTGCTCTGGCTCACGAGGGCTTCCAGCAAGTCGCAAGGGACTACTCGAAACATTCCACCAGTGCCCCTGCTGCGGCCCAGAACCACCGTCCCGGCCACTGGGCGGAAGACAGTACTCAGCCTGGCTGCTGCAGTCGGCTCCTTCGCCTCGGCAGGTGAGACCTCAGCGGCAATCTCTAGCACACATACGAAGACAGGTGCGCAGGCACGAAGTGTACCTGTCCACCTGCCCTTCCAGCTCCCACCGTCCCCCAAGTGTTCTCACGGGGCAGGCCTCAGGACAGACCTTCCTTCAAGACCAGCCCACGTGCCTTCTCGCCATCTCCTCACTTCTGCACACTTCCCTGGTTTCTGACCCCACCCCGTTACTAGCATTGGTGACCTCGACAGAATAGGCGACCTCTTGGTGACACGGCAGGGGGACTACACTGCCCTTATTCTGTGAAGCGTCCGACACGGCTGAGCTTGGCTCGTCTGCTGCCCCAAGGTCCCTTCCATTTCTGGGAAGCTGCTTCTCAGCCTCTGTTACACTTGCAATTTGCCCCTCTGCTTTCTTCTTATTCCCCACTTTCAAGGGAATTACCACTCACATTGATGCCTTCAAGTTCTAAGTCCGTGAATTCTGATTGCGTATCTCTTGACGTGTTTCCATTAGGATAGTACATGGGCATTTCAGAGTTAACACATCTTGAACCTCACTCATTCTGCTCAAGGCACCTTCCTCCTCTGGCAGCGAAGGGAACGGTACTGCCGCTCACCCTGCAGCCCTGGCCCTGGCATCTGAAGGGCGGCATGAATCTGTCAACCTGCCCTTGAACCCACTGATTTCGTCCATGCAGCCCAGCTCCTGACAAGCACTGGAATCCGCATCCCACTCTATCCTGTGCCCAGGTGTTGGTTTAGGGTTAGGTACTTACATATGTCCACTGGGGACCTTTTCAATCATCTATTATATGACCTCCCGGTCCCCTGTGGTGTCCCTCTCTGGCTCACCCTTTGCACTACATCAGTGATCTGTGAAAAACAAAATGTGAGAATGTCCCTTTCCTTCTTAAATTTGTCACTGGCCTTGGGGGCAAAAACTCAAGCCACCCAGGGTGGACTCTCGCTGTCCTTCACCACCGAATCCAGGTGCCCCACATCTGTGCTGGCCGAAGTCACTAGATAACTGAAAATCCAAAGAAAAGCATAATTTGGGAGTAGAAAACAGAACAGAATCTTACTTTTAACTACAATTAAAGCTATCTTAAGTTTTTAGAATTCTCAAACTTAACTGTCAACTACTTCTGACCCCCAATAACACAATCTAAGAGACTGATTTATGCACAAGAACCAAACATTTGCCACGTTCTCTCTCAACGGGAAAATTCTAATTTGTTTTATGACGTTTCATATATTTGTTAAACTTGCAACTTACAATGAAGAAACAAAACATATCAAGGAAAGAAAGAGCCAAGCACAGCTAACATATATTTGGACTTTACTCGGTGAGAGATCTCCACAAGATACGAAAGGAGGGATGAGGGCTGTTTAGCAAGATTCAAGTTGAAATAATTAAGAGTAAGGAATTAAACTTGAAGGGGCATGAGTTAAGGGTTAATATTAGGTTTAAATTCCCTGTCCCGGGCGAGGGGGGGAGGGGGTAAGTATCAGGTTACATGTGTCACAGAGTAACAGATTCTGGTTTATTTCTCCTTCAGCTCACTGGTAGCTCTGCAGTAAAGAACAAAAGTACCATCATTCTCTAAAAGAAACGTTAGGGGCATCATTTATTCTAGAAATGCTCACAAACCTAATAGTTCTCACGAACAGGAGAAAGCCAACAGTTTGCACTACATTATTTAATGAAGAAAATAAAGACGTAGTCTTATTCGCAGAGACCTTCTTAGAGTCTTAAAGACCGAACACAACATATGTCCGTCCTCACTGCAGGCAGCACCCCCGGCACCGATGCGGGTTCAGGAGCCGGGTCATGCCTTCCACCTCATCTAAACTGCTGCATCACTATTTTCTCAAGGTTTCACAGTTTTCTTCCCCCCCACTTGTTTACAGGCTCTGGCGTAGCAATATTTCGGAATCTGTGAAGACAACAGATCTGAAAACAAAATGAGGCTACTGTCCTCTCATTCTTATTGAGCTAATGACACCGGCCTCACTTGTGTGCGCTTCGAGCTACGTTGCTATTGTTTTGTTGCTTTCTCCTCCCAGCCACATCTGAGTCTGCGAAACCCAATCCCATGCTGGAAGGTGTGCCCGATGTCCTACCGACTCTTGTCAGCCCCTCCTGGTGATTACAGAGTTTTCCCTAATCAGCTACTCTATGTGAGCCTCTGACGCTAGGAGATATAGATAGTTACACAGTGGAGTGTTTTGTTGTGTGATAATAGCTCTAATGTCTGAGGAATAACTTATTATGCAAGAGACTATTGCCCAAAAAATATTTTCTATTTTTTTCATCTCTAAGGCCTTACTTTCTGCCACAATATATACACATATATCTAACTACCACCCAGGGGACTGTCCATAGTAATTCCTTGTAGAAAGACCATCCCCAAAGATAGCTTTGGTCCTTTTATAATGACTGGATTTGGGATTCAGCAACGGCAGTTAGATAAACATGTTTGTCTAGATTCTACTTGAAGATACAGCAGAGGGAATGTGTGGTCACTTTGTGTTCAAAATGGCTCTTCTAATTAATCTGTGATCTCAATGCTTATTTCAGCCTCATCCACAAACAAAACAACTTACTCGTATGATAAACAGAACAAATTATCTCACTGTTTCCCCCCCCCTTTAAAGACACCTGAACGAAATTGTAATTTTTAATGCTATGGAATCTCTTTGTTTAAAAGTGTACAGATTTTCTCTTACTCGAATGAGTTTTGTTAGATGAAAATTTACCCACATTAACTAAAGGCCTGATGTAAAGGTTTATGCTGCCTCAGGAGCCTCTCAGGCCAAAACGAAAATTTACAAAGCCTATGTGCTTGGGTCCTACAGGGCAGGGAAGGAAAGCCTGGGTAACACAGGCTGTATATAAAAGTAACACTAGACCTAAACAGTACGGAAAATGCAAAACCAAATCAAAACCACAATTAGAACCACAGAGATTAAAAAAAAAAAAAATCACTAACAAAACGGTCAGAGAAAAAGAGAAGATACGTGTTCAGAGAGATTTTAGTTTCTGCTGAAACAGATAAAAACATTAGGAGGAACATGAATGCATTTACACAGAGTGCAACCACAGAAAGGCTGAAAAGAAGACCCACTTGAGGCCATCTTGTAAGACAAGCCCTCGAAAGCCCCAGGTACGCTTACCGGAAACACGGACTCCACGGGAAAGACAGTACAGGTCCATCATAGGTATCACCTCGACACGTGCCAGGAGAGACCCCGGCAGTCCTGACGCTTGCCAGTGACCAAACACAGCTTCGCAAACCAGCCACGCTGCTGACATCCACCTGAGACCCTCCAAACTGCGCGGAGGCGGCGGGCGCGCTGGCCTTCCAGGAGCTCACCGCACTCGGAAGGAAGCCGTCGATTGTCGTCATGTTACGGAAAGTTTGTGGGGTAGCTGGATTTCTAGGCTTCCGGACTAACCCTTAGCCTAGTCCCGTTGTGTTTTATTCTGGTAACTGGATTAGCAGTGAGAATAGAATAGAATAGAGAGACAACGGACTTGAGGTAAAGGAAGTAACGGGATAGTACTCACTGGTACTTCACATGGCAAAAGTAGTATTTTTTTAAATTTTTTTTTGGTGAGAACATTTAAGTCTTACTCTATTAGCTAATTTCAATGATACAACAAGTCTTACCGAAACCGGTCACCGAGTCTTAACGTCAGACCCTCAGTCTTTCCTCATCTTATGACTGAAAGTCTGCGATCTCTCAAAAACCAGTCTCTCCTCACTTGTCTGGCACCCCCAGCCCCAGCCCCTGGGAACCACTTTTCTGTTCTCTGCTTCTAGGACGTTGTCTTTTTTTTTTTTAATGATTCCGTATATAAGTGATATCATGCCAGATTAGCCTTTCTTGGTCTGGCTTACTTCACCGACAAAAACAGGTTTGATTTAAAGTCTGTTCTGACAGAACTAGGCTTGCGGCATTAATCAAATTGCTATAAATACAAATTTTATCTAATTTTATCTAATATTAATTCCAGATAATTTCGTTCGATCACTTCTATGCAGTGTCATTCTTCTTTGCGAACTTCACGATCGCCCCTAAGAAATGAATGCTACCTCCGATTTTCTGACAAGGCAGTGTGTGCTGCTCGCTCGGTGGGCACCATTTCACTTCTCTCTCCCTATGGATGCTGTTCGGTGATGTGACTAACACCTGCTTTTTCTTCTTGTCATTATTCAGGGCAAATCTAAGTTTGCTCTATCTGCTGCTTCTCCTGGTACAACCTGTGAGTCTGCACAGGAAGCCAAAGGAAAATTGGAACTCTCAGAAGAGATCATCCAAAAGGAGAAAATTACCCCCCTGTGGAGTCGGTCTCCCTGGCTCAGGACGCTGCCAGCACAAGTGGAAGGTAAGAACAGTGAGACCCACCGTACACTGAGTTCTCAATGCCACAATAACCAAGGTGGTTTGTCTTATTATTTAATTATGCATAACAAACTTAACATGCTTATATAGCAAAATTTCATACAAATGCATAATATTATCTAAGACCCGACACAAATTTTCAAGATGGAGACTCTTTATAGAAATGTATGTTTGAAAAATTATTTCAAACTTTAAGGGAAATAATTATTATGAATACAGTTTTTTGTCCTTGCATCTTAAAATGATCTAAAAAAATGCTTCCAGTATCTTGTAAAACTAAGATAGAATTCAACCAAAAATATTTTTGACAAATATTTTCTAAGACAGGTAACATATTTCAAATGGTTGAGACAAATGGTGAATTCTCTCTACTCTAGCCGTGTGAAAACTTACTAAATTTAATTATAAGAAATACTAAAGAAAATACTTAGAAGGGAATAAAAGAGATGTTAAGGAGTTTCATTAAAAGCCCATTTCTAGTTGAGATACAACGTCTTCCTCGGGTAAATACTGCATCAAATATTCTTAGCCTCTCCCTCACCCAGACAGGAAAGAAAAATCTTGAGATTGAAACCTTATATATTAATGACTTCTATGGCCAAGAGCTTAGTAAACCAACAAGTAGGGGGGAGGAATCAAAGTGTATTTTCCAGAAGTTTAGCAAACACTAGCGTGAAACTTTAATATGAGGCAGGAATTGTAGATTTTATTTCACAGCGACATGATCTATCATGTTAGTCTATTAGGGTTATAATTTCAAGTTATTTTAAAAATAATAAGAATAATAAATAAAATGAAAAGTAGAAGAGTAAAAAAAAATTTCTTTTAAAGAATGTTTGTAAGACTAGAAGTACTAAGGCAGTTATACAGTAGAGGAAAACTCTGGCCAAAAGCAATCGTAGGGAACACTTAAGTTATTCCAAGATCCATTATAGGGACACAATACATAAATGATCAAATTGTCAGGGTTTTCACTTGAAATTTTATTTTTCTTTAATTTGATAAATGGCATTTAAAATATAATATGCAATTATCCTTAATATTTTTAATACTTCAGGTAGCATTTTGTTTTAGTTCTCATGACGTGCCGGTGGTTTACTGTTTAATATACAGTTATTATATTTCGCCCACAAATTCTAAATAAAAAACAGAAGTCCATGAAAAGATATGATTCACATAAAAGAGAACCCAATTACAACCATCCTTTTTTTGTGTGAGAGTCAGTGTCACCAGTGAAACAGAACATAGTTTGATATTAATAAATTCTATGGGGAAATAAGGATTTACATTTTTAGAAAGACTACTTACTATAACATTTTAAAGGTTTTCTATTTTGTAACACAGAGGTGACAATTAATACATAACAAAGGGAAATAAAAAAACAGAAAAATGCTAGACTGTTTCCATTTAATGTAGAAACAAATCTTAGGAATTTGCTGCAGAGATAATACAGGAGAGTGTGCCATGCATCTAAATTTATGCTTTGAAATTATAATGAATAGTAATTAATGGCGAAAAAGTTACAGAGTAATGATGGAATATACTGATGTGTAATGGATTAGACTTCTGGATATTTTAGACAGTAAAAGCTTAGGAAAGGGGTACATGTTTACATCTGAATAGAATGAGATGTCATTGCCTAAATTAATAATGCAAACTTGAAAAATAGCCCCAGGTTCAAAAGACCAATTATAAAATTATTCTGTAAACAAATCTATATTCACATTTTTCATGAATAATTATAACTACAAGTATTTCTTCACTAATATTCCATTTATATAATAAAAAATATATTTTCAAGTAAAACTTACATAATACTTAAGTTTCTAATGATGGTAACTTTACCTGCAAATAAGTATTAATAATGACAAAGATAGGAATAATCTTTATGTATATTAAGGAATAATTGTGTCTTTATGAAAGAATAATTTTTATCTATCTATATTAAGAACAAACAAAAGCATAAATGGGAAAAAGATATTTAAATATTTGAAGCAATAAAATAGTATGGAAAAATATCAAGACAAAAATAACAATTTCTTCTTCGAAATATGTGATCATCTTATTGGTATTTTTATTCTATGGAAATCACACGCTCAAATTTATCCTGTGAAAAAAGATATTCTCCTAATTGTTGTAAGACAGAAAAGGTAAGCATTTCCTACTTATTATGCTATGCAGCCAAAACAATCCATGTGAAGTTAACTGTCTGCCATTTTTAAGTCTTCTGTTCATCAACAAGAAAACAAAGTAACTGCTGCAAATTCCATATTTCATTCATAGTCCCTAACATCGCTATTCACATATTTGCTAGGTTTCGTCCTCCTAGGCAAGGCTGACCTGTCTTTTGCTCACTGAGGTACCTAACCTTACGTCCACAGAATGGTAAAACTGTCATATGAACAGAAAGCATCCAAACTACTAACCATCAATAATAATCAAAGTTTTTACAAGTTTGAAGTGAAGATAAAACCACCCTTTTATCACGAATTTAAAACATTTCAAAGGAAAATTTGATAGATAGTTAGATTTAAGTGTCCTGAGTATTAATCCTCAGGACAGTGACAATATTCGGAGAAAACACGCTCTCCTTTTGCACACAGCGGCTGATGGAGGTGTCAGACAGACGGAGCCCCGCTGTCTCAGACTCACTTCTAAGTGGAAGGGTAGTACGCCCGGGAGACAACTTGTACACGGGACAGGTAGTATTGCTTCAAGCTCAGCAAAAGCGTAACATAGTTTCATACCAAGAAACCTGAAGTACTTTGAAATGTTTACGCGTACAAAGACTTAAGAGTCTACCAAAACACAGAACTTGCCGGCGAGACGATATCCAAGTCCCAACCATTGCAGTAATACTATTATTAAAAACTATAAATCGTACTTCCAGGAATTTGTTTTAAAAAATCATGCATAAGATATGCATAAAGATTTAAGAAGAAGCATTTTCAAAGTAAAAAACTAAAAATGGTTCAAATGTCTAAAAACTTATTAATGAAGTGACTGTTTATTAATCTAACTCAGAGCTATGCGAGTATTAGAATTATATAATCGAAAAGTAATTTTCAAATGAGGCTCTTGAAATTCTAAGGTAGTTCAGCAATTATCCAACAATTGATTTTGGATTTAGTGTATTTTTAACAACTTCGAAAACTGAGAAAAGATCCATCATGGCGTGTGTTATGAATACATTTCAACACGCCAAAGACTCTCAGGGCATCGGAACTCCGGCTCGACCTCACTGAACACTACGGTGAGATTACAAGGTGTAACCATTCAGCTCTAATCTGAGGCGAGAGGAAACCCGGGATTTCCAGTACCCCAGCCAGGCGCGGCCCGGGGATGACCGAGCGCCCGCCTCAAACACGAACAACACCCGAGCTTTGTTAAGGAGGGTAACGGATGTCAGTGCCGCTGGCTCAGCTCCTCCAGAGCCTGGCTCTCAGTTACACCCTCCTGCTTACCCCCCAGAATGAGGACATAAACAGGATGAGGCCAACCCAACCGCTGCTGTTAGAAGTAACTCTCCGATGGGGCGCCTGGGTGGCTCAGTCGGTTAAGCAGCCGACTTCAGTTCAGGTCATGATCTAACAGTCTGTGAGTTCAAGCCCCATGTCGAGCTCTGTGCTGACGGCTCGGAGCCTAGAGCCTGCTTCGGATTCTGTGTCTCCCTCTCTCTCTGCCCTTCCCCTGTTCACACTCTGTCTCTATGTCTCTCAAAAATAAACATTAAAAAATAAATAAATAAATAAATAAATAAATAAATAAATAAATAAATAAAAAGAAGTAACTCTCCGGGCTGAAATTTTTTTGCTGGTCGAAACAGAATTATATGAGGATTTTTTTAATATTATAAGTAAATATTACAGATTTTAACTACGAAATACACTTATAAGTGGTAAAAACCACTTTTATCTATTTTATATATGAGGTATGAACATGTCTCTGTTTGAAATGACAGTTCCGTTACTTAAAAAAAATAGTTTGAGGGGCGCTTGTGCAGCTCAGTGGGTTAAGGGTCTGACTCAGGTCATGCTCTCATGATTCATGAGATCAAGGCCCGTGTTGGGCTCTGTGCTGACAGTGTGGAGCCTGCTTGGGATTCTCTCTCTCTCTCTGCCCCTCCCTTGCTCACATTCTCTCTTTCTCAAGATAAATAAGTAAACATTTAAAGAACAGTAACAGTTTGAAAACCATAGTTATACAAGTAATGAATAGATAGGTAGTTACAATTTGTTAAGTATGAAAAATAATATGTATAAGACACAAATAAAAGGGGCGCCTGGGTGGCTCAGCTGGTTAAGCATACAACTTCGGCTCAGGTCATGATCTCACCGTCTCTGAGTTCGAGCACCGCGTCAGGCTCTGTGATGACAGCTCAGAGCCTGGAGCCTGCTTCAGATTCTGTGTCTCCCTCTCTCTCTGCCCCTCCCCTGTTCGTGCTCTGTCTCTGTCTCTGTCTCTCCCTCAAAAATGAATAAACATCAAACCAAAACAAAACGAAAAGAATATTAAAAAGAAAGAAACAAAAAAAGCACCGAGAACAACTCAAATCTAATGCATACAGCGTAAACTAAAAGGATATAATCCTAACAGCTAAAAGTGATAATTAACGGAAATTTTTACAATTTTTCTAATTGCTTTTCTGTGTTTTACAGAGAAAGCAACTACATAGTATGACCTCTTTAATAAGGAAAAGAAGATTCAAAATGTTTATTTTTTAAGGAACTCATATCAACACCTTAAAACGTATATGTCTACCTCTAATTGGATCACTATTTTACCGAATTTCCAAGAAACGCCAATCTAGTGCTAAGCAGAGACAGAACTCATAAAATGTTGAATGAATGAATAATTAATGAATGAAATATATCTGTAATATCTCTGTGCTATTAAATGACCTTCAACATAAAACTTAATGCAATAATGAGGATAATGATAGAGATCACGGCAACATATTTACCGAGCGCAGAGGCCACGTCCACAGGAGTACAAAAATGTCTTTTTTAACAACGGCTTCAGCTGTAAGGTGCACATCCTAATGTTTAACAACAGCGGGCTGTGCCGAAAGGACCACCCTCAGTGTTTCGGAGTCGCCGTGCGACCGTCATCTCCAGGAAGGAGAAGGTGATTCCGGTCCCACTGCTGCCTGCAAACCGGGGGCTCCAGCAAACCACTCCCTGGGCTCTGAACGCACGCCCACGGGCTCCAGGTGTGGCCGGATCGGGCCGTAGCCCCATTTCCCATTTTGCTTTTCACGCTGCCTTCTCCACGCACCGCACCCTACAGTAAACCGGGATTATCTACCCTCGCCGGCACACGCCTCGGACTTCCGGCATCTAGGCTTTGTCGCTGCTGCAAGGTAACTCTGCGGCGTGGCAGACATCACTCAGCCACCGAGGACCTGAGGGAGGGGACTGAACACACGGATCCGTCTGACGCTTGCGGCCAGCAAGCTCTGCGGCCGCCACTGCCCTCCTGCACGCTGGCACGACACCCGTGTGCCTCTGACACTACTCATTCTTCAAGCCCTGGGTGAAACGCTCTCTCCGCGAGTACAACGTCGTGCGGCCGCTCTTGTCCCTCCTCTGTGGACGCCCCGGCCTTTTGACGGACTCAGTGAAACCTGCATTATAATTACTTAGAGATGCTACAAGTCACCTGTTAGGCCACAATATCCTTAGAGGCAGGAAACATTTCTTGTCTTCATCGCCTAAAAGCGCTCCACGCATCGGAGGCGAGGTGCCACAGACACTGGATAGCTGATCTAATGGAATGGGCCCTTACTTTAGCAAAGAGAGAAATCACTTGAATTCAGATGTACAAAAGATGATAAAACCTGAGTGTTAAGATTATAAAAAATGGAAAAGAACTCTGTAGCTTCAAAAACAGTCACTCAAATTTGATGGTGACATCGCTCCCAACCTAATAAACTGCTACTTCGCGGCGATCAGGAAAGCTGTTCTTTCCCTGTGAACCCACCAGCGTGACCCGCTGATCCCGCCGGCTCAGTACTGAAATCATTACCTGTAGTCACACCAGGGGCATCTGTAGGGCTTTTCCCCGGTGTGCACCCGCTTGTGCCGTGTCAGATGAGACTGGGTTGTGGAGGCAAAGTTACACTCATCACATTTGAAAGGTTTTTCTCCTGTAAAACATTAAGCAATGTTGTACATGAATAATTATACGAAACTGAAAACGAAGGCTAAACCTGCTACTGATAATTAAAAAGGAAACTTCTTTCCATATAACTTTTAAGAAGATATTTTAATGGACTACTCACATTTGGGACATGTGAATATTCGTTCTCAGAGTGAGAAAGTTAGAAGATATCACTGACTTTTATTTCTATATTTGAATGGAAACAAGGTACACAGTACGCAGTTCAAATGTAACTTACACAAACAGATCGAAACTACAGCCTCTGCGAGCACGTTATTTGGAGTCATTTAACAAGCTGTGTTGTACTAGAGACATCAGAGAAATCTCAGTGAGGATGAACCCTTGAAAAGGCATCTAACAGAGATATTTTTTGAATATATAGTATAAAACGTACTAAAATCTTAAAGTTATTTATGAAGAAAAAATACAGCTATAAATTGATACTATTAAAAAAACTGATAGAAGGAGAAATTACAGTTCAATGAAGTTGAGTATGAGGTCACCTTAGAGAGAGGCCGGGAAGAAACACGTAGAATAACGTTTAACAGCGCTCCCCTGTGTGGAGAGAGCGGCTCTGTCTACACAGACACGTCACCCAGGACGTGGTTCGAGGGCTTGTTCTCCACTCACGGCCAGTCCTTTGACTGACAACGTTCTCTGCGTTAACCACCGCTCCTCCGCACACACTCCTTCAGAGAAATCATTAAAGCTTAGCCTTTAATTGTACTAGCTACACTGGCTGGTGAGCACTGGAAATGTGGCGCTGAACTTTTAACTGATGTAAATTTAAATTTAAAAAACTGATACTGGATCCGCCTATAGAAAAAATGCTTCCGTTTGTATAGAACAGTCTGGGAATGTGAGTCTGTTTTCTAAAGTGTCAGTGTTATCAAACCTAAAGATGAACCAGAAATTGGATATAAAAATGTAGCCTCTGGACTGAGATGTACTAGAAGTATAAATAAAATGCACACAAAACTTCAAAATCCTAGAACATAAAAAACAAAATGTCACTAATGATGTTATGTTGATTTCATGTTGAAATAATAATAGGGATGTATTAACTGTTTTTGTAACAATTTCAAGTTTTTATTTAAATTCTAGTTAGTTAACATACAGTGTAACATTAGTTCCGGGAGTAGAATTCAGTGATTCATCCCTTACATGCAACACCCAGTGCTCATCCCAACAGTGCCCTCCTCAGCACCCTTCCCCACCCACCTTCCCCTCTGGCAACCCTATTTGTTCTCTTTTGTTACGAGTCTATTTTGTGGTTTGCCTCTCTTTTTTTCCCCCTATGTTCCATCTGTTTTGTTTCTTAAATACCACATGAGTGAAATCGTATGTTATTTGTCTTTCTCTGACATATTTTGTATAGCTTAATACACTCTAGCTCCATCCATATCATTGCAAGTGGCAAGATTTCATTTTATTTTGTGGCTGAGTAATATTCCAGTGTCTACCTGTACCACATCTTATTTATCATCCATCAGTTGATGGACATTTGGGCTCTTTCCACAACTTGGGTAGTGTTAATAATGCTGCTATAAGCACTGGGGTGCGTGTGTCCCTTCAAGTCAGTATATTTGCATCCTCTGGGTAAATCCCTAGTAGTACATTGCTGGAACATAGAGTAGTTCTATTCTTCGCACTCGGAGGAACCTCCACGGTGATTTCCGGAGTGGTTACGCCAGTTTGCATTCTCACCAAAAGTATGAGCGGGTTCCCCCTTTTCCACAACCTTGCCAACACCTGTTGTTTCTTGTGTTAATTTTAGCCATTCTGACAGGTGTGAGGTGATATTTCATTGTAGGTTTGATTTGTATTTCCCTTATGAGGAGTGATGTTGAGCATCTTTTCACATGTCTGTTAGCCATCTGGATGTCTTCTTTGGAAAAATGTCTACGCAAGTCTTCTGAATCTGGATGGAACCACGAAAGACCCCAAGCAGCCAAATCAATCTCGAAAAAGCAAAGCAAAGCTGGAGGCATCACAATTCCAGACTTCAAATTCAATTACAAAGCTGTAGCGATAAAGACAGTATGGTAGTGGCACAAAAACAGACACACAGATCAGCAGGACAGAACAGAAAACCCAGAAGTGTACCTACAGCTATATGGTCACCTAAACTTCGACAAAGCAGGAAAGAATATCCAATGAAGAGAGACAGTCTCTTCAACAAATGGTGCTGGGAAAACTGGATAGCAACATGCAGAAGAATGAAGCTGGATCACTTTCTTACATCATACACAAAAATAAAATCAAAATGGATCAAGGATGTAAATGTGAAATAGGAAACCATCAAAAACCGAGAGAAGAACATAGGCGGCAACCTCTGTGACACTGGCCATGGCAACTTCTTACTAGATACATCTCTTGAATCAAGGAAAACAGAAGCAAAAATAAACTATTGGGACTTCATGAAGATAAAACACTTCTGCACAGCAAAGGAAACAATCAAGAAAACTAAAAGACAATTTATAGAGTGGGAGAGGATATTTGCAAATAACATATCTGATAAAGGGTTAGTATCCAAAAGCTATAAAGAAGTTATCAAACTCAACACCCCAAAAACAAACAGTTCAGTTAAAAAATGGGCAGAACACATGAATAGACATTTAGCTAACTTAGAAAAAAAGTTCACCAGTTACTTTTTCATTTTTTTAAAAAAAAATGTTCACTGTTTATTTATTTATTTTTTTGACAGAGAGAGAGACAGACAGAGCCTAAGTGGGGGAGAGGCAAAGGGAGAGAGGGAGACACAGAATCTGAAGTAGGCTCCAGGCTTGGAGCTATCAGCACGGACACCGAAACGGGGCTAAAACCCATGAGCTGTGAGATCATGACCTGAGCCGAAGTTGTATGCTTAACTGACTGAGCCACCCAGGTGTCCACTTTTCCAGTTTTTAGTACGGTTGCCAGGAACCCTGAAATGACTGGTGTGGCTTGCATGGCATTCCTGTTGGACACCGATGAGCTCAAGCAAGCTTCTCAACCACTTTCTCCCCCAAATCCGTATTTAATAGATAATACTTTTCTCAGGAGACATTCTTTCTGAGAAATTTTACACAAGGAATGGATTATTTTTACAGATGTTCAATAATTCTACTTGCCACTTCTTAATTCCAATGTTTCTAGACTAGTTTTGTAAGTATATTGACTTATGTAGAAAACAAAGCGTGAGCTACCTTGGTATAAAATTACGTAATTCAGGCAGTGACAAAACTGTATCTGCCTTGCAATCAGAACATTTGAAACTGGTCCCCCTTTCTTTCTACGCCTATTTATAATGGCTTTACCCAGAGCTGCAGTGACAGCGAGCTGAGTGCATGCATGTCTCATCTGACGGTGTTCTATCTGTTCCTGCAGCCTGGGGTGGCCGAGTCATGAGAAGCCAGATGGACGTCAGTCCCAAACCAGGTTTTGCCTGGCACGTTTCACTCCCTACCTGTCGACCCCCTGACCATATCGGAAGGATAAAACCACCAAATGAGCGGGACACGTGTGAGGACTAGAGAAGACGAAGCACGTGTGAGGCACTTGGCAGGATGCCCAAGGCCTTGCTTTTCCACCCGATAACAGCAGGATCTGCACACGGGTGAGGGGACACTGCCCTGTCACAAAGACGAACGAGGGTGCACACACACCAGCGGTTCTCATCAAGTTCTCCCAACGAGCAAAAAGGCAAACCCTTTTATACACAAAATAATTATGTGGTTTTACACAGTTCATGAATTTAACATGGAGATACCATTTAATAGATCCTATGAAGAAATATTTGATTTATTCTTGTGAAAAGAAGACTATATACAAAGAAGAGTAAAATCTTGCAGCTGAGAGGCATTTTTGTACCTTTCAGCCACTTGACCTTACGATAAATCCCAACTATAACACCCAATCCAATGGTCGCTCAGGGTCAGCTTGAATAACTCTTTGTTCTTGGCGTCTAAACTGCTGGTCAAGTCACTTAAATCGGTATAGACAACACAACTGTACTGAAGTGATTTTACACAGAGATTCATTTTCATGATGATGGTTGAGTTTTGCTTTTATTTGAGAGACAGTATATGAACTTCATCTTGAAGAAGACTAAAGAAATAGGTCTATCTCTTCGAATTTGATACAGGAATATGCTGTCATAAAAACAAAAACACCCACACAAAAGCATATCTGAAAACCTTCACAGTCATTCTAAGAACTGAATCGCTCACTGGATTCAACGCAGAGCATCTTGACTGTACACCAGTGTCACACAGCAGTTCACATGGACGGCAGAGCCACAAAGTGATACACGCATCTGCACTAAAACACATGTGTTGTTAATTGTTTCACTACTTTGAAGTATCTACACTGACCAGACCAGGCAGAAACGCAACTACCACCACAACCAAGACAATGAACACAGCCACCTCCTGCCAAAGGTTCCTTAGACCCCTCAGCCTGTCCTCAAGCAAACTCTCATCTGCTTTCTGTCACTACATGCTAGCATTTTCCCAGAGGTTTATACACATGGAAACATACGGTATGTACACTCTTTTGTCTGAACTCCTCTCAGCATGATTTTGTGGCTCATTCGTGTTGCTCCAGGTGTAAATATTTGTTTTGTTGCTGAGTAGTAGAGCAGCATTCCACGGAATGAATGTACCACAATTTGTTTCTCCATTCACCCACCAGAGATATTCGAGCTGTTTTCATTTTGGGGTGTTAGAAACAAAGCTGCTATAAATCTTCATGTGCAAGTTTTGCCCAGACATGCATTTCCTATACTCTTGGGCAAATACCTCGGAGTGCGTTGGCTGGGGCATTTGGTAGGTATATCTTAATTTTGTAAGAAACCGCCAAATTATTTTTCAAAGTGGTCTGTCCATTTTACATTCCTATCAGTTGTGTAGGCGAGTTCCAATTGCTCCAAATTATCACCATACATGGTACGGTCAAAATTTCAAAATATTATTTTTCTAATAATGTTGAGAATCATTTCATGATTTCATGTGCTTATTTGGCATATATTTATATACTTCGGTGAAGTGTTTGTTCAAATCATCCAACCCTTTCTTTTTCTCTTTTTTTTGATAGAGTGAGCAAGCGTGTGTGGAAGCAGGTGAGAGGGGCAGAGAGAGAGAGAGAGAGAGAGAGAGAGAGAGAGAGAGAATCTTAAGCAAGTTCCATGCTCAGTGCAGAGCCTGATGCGGGGCTCAATTCCGCAACCGTGGGATCATGACCTGAGCCAAAATCAAGAGGCGGATGCTCAATGAACTGAGACACTCAGGCACTCTTGATTCAACTCCTTTTTAATTGGTTGCTTGTCTCCTTGGTTGCTGTTTCTAAAGTTCTTTTTATATTACAAATACAAATCCTTTATTGTATTTGTGATTTATACATATTTTCCTCCAGTCTTTGGTTTGTCTTGGAATTCTCTTCACAGTATCTTTCAAAAGAAGAAGTTAATTAATGTATAAAGTAATTAACCTGTCAGTTTATAATTTTTCAATTTATGGGGTTTTTTTCACTTATGAATCAGGCTTTTGATGTGATGTCTAAGAAATCTTTAGTAATCTATGGCCACAAAGATTTTCCTAAATTTTCTTCTAGACTTTATTTAGTTTTGAGTTTTACATGGAGATTGGAGTAGTTTTGAGTTAATTTTGTATATGGTATGAAATATCGATCAAAGTTCATTTTTACTGTAAAAGGATAGCCAATTATTCCAGCACTATATATTAAAAAGATTAAAATGCCTTTTTTCTGTTCTAAAATATCTATTTACCATGCAGATGTAATCTCTATTCCACTCCACTGACAGATTTGTCTTCCCTGATTCCGGTGCCAGGATGACTTGATTACTGCAGCTCTACAGCAAGTCACAAAGGCAGGCAGTGTAAGTCCTCAGGTTTGTTCGTCTTCCTCGAAGCTGACTCTCTCAGCTTGCTGCATTTCCATATGAATTTTAAAATCAGCTTTTCAATTTCAGAACAACAAGAAGCTTGATGGGATCTGAGCCTTCTTGGTCTATGAACATGGTATACCATCCTACTTAGGCTCTTTAATTTCTCTTGACAATATTTTGCAGTTTCCAATATAAGGGTTTTGCACATTCTTTGTTAGATTTATCTCTACATATTGTACCTTGGTCTCAAACAAGTGACAAATACAGGCATAGATCTCTTCTGTTCCATTGATAGATCTGTGTATCTTTATGCCAACACAATACAGTCATGATTATGGCAGCTATATAATAAAAGGTCAAGTTAGGTAGTGTAAATTTTCCACTTTTAACATAATGGATCCAAGTGGCCAGAAAACTTAAAGATTTTTTTCATTAAGCAGATACACAAATACATTCTGATGTCTCCTTACTCCATTCGACCTAGTGTTAAAAAATGTGTGGCATCATAACTCACTGGTAACTTGTTTATTCTAATAGCCTCGGTAGGCATTGTTAATCTAACCATTTTTCAAGGAGTTGGCAGAAATCTAGGAGGATAAAGGGTGATTTTATGGACTCATTGTCTGAGTTTGTAGTGTAAATGAAAGGTCATCTAAGCTCTTTAAAATTAATTTTCTTGGTTTGGAGGTTTTACATAAACACTTAAAAAACATGGTAAATGTAGCTTATTTCATTAAAATTTTATGACTTTTTTATGTGACATGATTTAAATTAAAAAAAATTAAAGAAAAATACCACAGTCTCTATAATTTTAATAATCTGAAGTTCATATTAAGCAAGCATTATAGTAAAATGCACTATGAGTTGTCATTTCATACCCAACTTGACAACACTATAAATTGTGTAATACTAAGAAACTTTGAGGTCTATACAGGCTGACAGAAAAAAACATGCTACCAAAATATGCTACATAAAATATTATGCTATAACCACCAAGTAAAGAAGGCTCAAGCATGTTTAGGTTCTTGGTAGAAGAACTCTGTCAATTTATACAAATTACAGTTAAATCTGTGCATAATGGTTAACTTGTAACTTATTCGTCTTGTTACATGTCCAATGCAACTGCTGAAATCTGTTGGCTGGTATTTTTTTTTTTCAATCCACAAATGATAAATTCTTCAGGTAATTTCAGGAAATTTCTTTTTTTAATTTTTTATGTTTTTTTTTTTTTATTTATTTTTGAGAGAAACAGGAGAGAGAGCATGAGCAGGGGAGAGTGAGTGGGAGAGGGAGACATAAACTTGAAGCAGGCTCCAGGCTCTGAGCTGTCAGCACAGAGCCTGACACGGGGCTTGAACTCCTAAACTGTGAGATCGCGACCTGAGCAGAAGTCAGACGCTTAACCAACTGGGCCACCTAGGCACCCTATCTCTTCAATTAAATTCTTTAGGAAAATATACTTCTGAAATATAGATACAGAAGTAGTTTTTTTGTTTATTTATTTTTAGTCTTGATATATAGCCAGAGAAATAAACGTACCTTCTGGGTTGTGAAATTTGAAAAAAAAAAAAATGTATATATACACATACAAATTTTAAAGATGAATTCTAGCTTGCTAATATTTGTTAATGCCTGAACTGAGAAAGGTACTATCATACACTTTTTAAGAACTGATCAAAATGAGTCAGTGCCTTGGGAACAGTCCTTCTGAATCCTTTGTCAGTCTAAATCCAGAAAGATGAGTAAATCCAACAGTGAGGCAGGAACTACTCTTGAACGGTGCTATGTCTGAGTCACTAGGGCTGCCTGTATACACCCTACTCGACGGAGCAGAACAAAGGTGAAGGTCCTCTCCTCCTACTTCCCCTTCTGTGACAGAACAGTGCACACTGAATTGTGTTGCTCTTCCTACTCTCCTTTAAGAGCAACGATCTTGGCCAAAAGAACCATTAAGGAATGTTCTGCATCTTAGGTACCTCTGATAGGAAAGTACGAGAAAGTCGGAGGGGGCACACCGGAATGGCTTGGATACAGAGCACTGCCCTTTGTGTGTCAACAATCTGTCAAAAAGGCTGCACACTTCTCATGGAAACTCACACTTTGCGTTCCTCTGGGCAGGCTGGTGGTTATTAAGCTGGCCAAGACTCTTCAACTCCACGTGAGGATTTGCTCCTGTGCCCTTGAATCAAGGGTCTCTGACAGGTGATAAAAGTAAATCTTGAAATGGAAGATGTTTTGTGTCAGCCCCTAGACAGTCTGTATTGCAGTAGGGAATTATTTACGCCATTTGGAACACTTTTGATACCTATCCCTTTCCAAGCTGATTGTAATTTGCGTGGGCACTCTGTGGTAAAAAGGTAAACCATGTCAAAGAGGAATGCATCAGAGAAATACAGATTTCAAATGCACCATACGATTCTGGCCTTGTGGGGGGGAAGTTGTATGTTGCTTAAATATTATAAATCCGGCATAAAAGCGAAGGGCGTAGACGGAGGTACTAAGCTGTTTGGCTGAAGCAAACAGTCTTAAGAACTGACTTTGGTGTTAAAGAATCATGTTTGATTTGTGCCACAGAGGCAGATAAATGCCACAAAGACAGATGCCTCTGTCTGTGAGACATTGTCCTGTACGGTATAAAGTTAATAGCAAAGTAATAAGGAGCCTCTGGACCTGACATAAAATATAAAGTTGTGCCTGCTCGACGCAGGCTCTGTGATCGATCGCCTGTAAGCGCCTGTGATCACAGCACGACCGTCCTCGCCGCAGGGGGCGGGGGGGGGGGCGTGCACTGCCAGGCTGGCACGAGTGGCACATAGGCGGCTTTGCAGGTCCCCAGGCCACAGCGGGGTGTGACCGGGCGAGCGACAACCACTGCAACAGGAACGTTTGGGACGCCGATAAACACTCCACCACGGACACACACTGTCGATTTCCCAGGCGGCGCTGAGGATGGCCGCCGTCCACTGGGCCCCTTCGCCCGTCTCGAGCTGCTGGACGACAAGAGTGGGTTTCTACTCTGGGCTTAAAATGGGCTTCCACGTGTACACAGTTAGTGTGTGTCTCCAACGTCCTGTTTAACCCTGGAAACGGCTCTACACTCAACACTAACTCTAACCTCATGTGGAGACAAGAGTCATATAAACTCGAGATCTAAAAGAAATGGCGTGAATTTTCACTGATCTTAAAAATACCATCCTGGGCATGAAAGCTACCTGTAGCTACTCATTAAATATAACACATCAAGATTCAAAATGTACTGCGGCAACATACTGCGCACATCTTCACTTCATGCCGCCGTGAGTGTAACCGCCAAACAGCCACTGTCGCGGTCCCCACGGCAAAGGCTAACACTTACTTACAGATTGTGTTACCACAAGACAGATTGTCTGCACAAAGCTGCTTTTGATAATAAAACAGTTCTATTAATAATTAGAAGGGGCAGGAGTCCAGGGTGGCTGAGTCGGTTAAGCATATTTTGGCTCAGGTCACAATCTCACGATTGCGATATCGAGCCCCAAGTCCAGGCTCAGCACGGAGTGTGGAGCCTGCTTATGATTCTCTCTCCCCCTCTGTCTGCCCTTCCCCACCTCATGATCTCTCTCTCTCTCTCTCTCTCTCTCAAATCAACTTCAAAGAAAAAATTAGAAGGGAAAAGGCCATAATAGCACTGTCTCCGGCAATATATAATTTACAATTATTAACTAATTACTCATATGTCTGAGTAAGTAATCAATTTTAATAAATATTTAAAACTTTTCATTCTTAAGTGTTCCTAACCAAGGTATCTATTTTATTTTGTTGAATCATGAAGAGTATGCATCATGAAGACAAATCCTCTTCAAGGTCACTATCTACTTACTTGCCCTCTCTGTTGCTGTCTGTTCCTAAGGGCAAGGACAGATAAGGTGATGACCTGAAACCACACCCGCTGGCCCCAGCTGTGGAGGGGCTGTGGGGTAAGGTGTACAGGTTGTCAGGTGGCGGAGATGCGGCCTGGGAGGCAGGGCTGCAGATAAGCAGGTAGCCAGCTAAGGGAGCAGGAGTGAGTACAGGAAAGTCAGCAGGGGACACTGAGGGGAGGGGGCAAGTCCGAGAGGAACCCTCAGTCTCACCCACGACTTCCAAGGCAAAGTGCTGGCTGCAGAGAGGGAGCCTGGTGTGTCCACACTTTGCAAGCAAGCTCTTTTCCCTCCTGCGTAGCATGAATTTACAGAGGGCTGGCTTTTCACACATAAAGACAGGTGAATTCGCATCTTATGTTATTCCAACAGAATTTTCGGGAGACCTTCAAGTACATAGATTTTCCGAAAACCGAACAGACAAGCAATTGGGGGCCATGGAAAGACGGACGGACGGACAGACGGACGGACGGTGCGGGTGGGCCGTACTGACCTGTGTGTTGGCGCCGGTGCTTGGTGAGGGCGTGCCGCGTGCCGCCCGCGAAGCCGCAGAGGTCACACAGGAACGACTTCTCGCCTGTTGCAACAATAAACAGATGAGGGACTGCAGAGGTCACAGATCATTAAAACATATCTATCAAGGCTTTCAGGGTTACTAATTCCTCCAATCAAATGTTTCCATGTAAATATGTCAAATGGGAATGAAATTACCACTGCGGTTTATTGACTGTGATAAAATCTGAAAAGCACCACTGAACATAATTACATACTTGTCAGACCCATAAAAATTAGCTTTATTATCAATGGAATGGTTTTGTACAACTTCATTTCTGGTAGATGTCTTCCAGATGGGGCTGCTTTATGCACATGAACAGTTTCTATGCATATCCTGATTTTTTACAATTCCCATACATCTGGCCTTTCTGAGCTGAGTAAAGATTGCTTGGAATAGTTAATATACAGTATCTACGATTCTGCTTAAATAAAACATATTGAATTTTCTAACAACTGAAGGAGACTGAATTGGTTTTACCTGATTCTATCAGGTTCTTCTTTAATGACTTCCTACTTAATAATATGAATTA